>OX421497.1:47859817-48049817 GCA_949126835.1 Anisus vortex
AGAGAGAGAGAGAGAGGAGAGAGAGAGAGAGAGAGAGAAAGAGAGAGAAAGAGAGAGAAAGAGAGAGAGAAAGAGAGAGAGAAAGAGAGAGAGAGAGAGAAAGAGAGAAAGAGAGAGAGAGAAAGAGAGAGAGAGAAAGAGAGAGAGATACAGGAATAGCGAGAGAGAGTGAGAGGGAAAAGGGAGTAAAAAAAGGTTTCTCAGTTCAAAGGGCTTCTCTTACGCCCAAAGGGACATTGAGATATATGGAGGGCTTTTGTTGCCCAAGACCTCTGTGGCGTCTGCTGGTGTCTGTCTGTTGGACTCAGATTTCCCCCCAAAAAAAACTTCGTAACTAGAAGCTGGAATGTCGTTTTGATGTTGCAGAAAATTACAGATCGGGGGAAGAGATGGACGAACAACAAAAAGAAAGCACTTTCTCCGTGTGAATAGACAAAGGTATCCAAGTCGTCACGCCTATCTAAGCAGCAGAAAGCTAATTATAAATAATTACTCGTGGAAGAATCGCTTCGCGCCAATAAAATGAAACAGTATTTTGAGCTCAAGATATTTAAAATAAAAAAATAAAAACTTTCTTGTGAAATGAAAAGGTTTAGTAGCAAGACTATTGGGTGAAAGTTAGCCGTAAATGTATACGTTGGCCAATGAGGTAAAAGTTGGCAAGAGAGGTAACCTATACGTTAGCACAAGAGTAAAAAGTTGCCCAACGAATAAAAGTTGTCACTAGAGATACAAGTTGACACAAGTGATCAAAAGTTGGCATTATATAAGAAAGTTGGCACCACCGGAAAATGTTGGCGCAAGAGGTAAATGTTGGCACATCAAGCCTAACTGGTTTGATATTACTACAACCTTCTTAGATGTAGATCTTTTTTTAAGTGAAGGGATAATAATATAGTCGATTTTAAATTGCAGCAAGGTTGAGTTTTAAACATTTAAAAAATGCTCATTCAATGTGCTTGTTTGATGAAAAAATCTGGAAGGAAGCTGCTAGGCATTCGCTCTTTTACTTTCAGCTTTTGGTTCAACTTACACTTATGAACATTTTTTATCGCTCATGAAAGTTGTTTTAAGCATAGAAAGAGGTCACTTATACTTGATCTCTCATTTATTGATATAGACTAGTTACATTGAAAATAGTTTTATGCTCGTCCTCTTTAATTAAACATAAATATAAATAATTCATAAACAAATGTATTTGTATTATTCATTTAATAAATATTAATATGATAAATTTAATAAATACAGCACTATATAATGTAATTTCTGTAATTATTAATGTTTTAAATATAAACTCATTAAATTAATGCAGGAAATGTTTATTTACAACTGTTCAACGTAAATTTATTTTAATCCTCTAATAATTAAATTTTGTAATGAATACCATAATGGTGTAATGAATACCATAATGATTGGATTTATATACAGAAAAAAGTATTCCCTCAGACCAAACTAATCCATAGGTAAGTCCAGTCAGCGTTCACCAGTTTCTGTGGCCACGGCATACTAGGTGATTGTGTGGCCAGAACTATGCACAGCCGCCTTTACTTTACCCCCAACTAAGGTCAGGTACCCATCAGAGCTGGGTAGACTCAGCGACATCCTCAAATCCTGGGGAAAAAATCCTAACCTCCACCAGGATTCGAACCCAGGACCCTTGGATCGCCAACGAACGCGCTGCCGCTCGGTGCCCCCATGGATTTATATAAAGAAATAATAATTAGTCAGTAATATTTGTTATATTATTACAAAACATAACTTGTTTCGCATCACGATTGAATCAAATGTGGAATTTTTTTTTTAATTAAAGGGAGCTAATATTTTTAATGTTCCTTTTTTTTTCCTTTTAAGCTTACAAAAGAATAAATTGCTTACAATTTATAACTTTGAAATGATAAAAATGTACAAATTATTTGAAAATTATATAAATAGGATATGATTAAAGTATTTATATGTATATTTTCAAACAGTACATTAACTACCCAGGTTGTATGATGACTACCTATCTATTCCGCTTAACAATACTACAGATCAGATATTTAAGAGTTTAGTCTTGAACAAATTAAACACAACTGAGATCCATAATATAAATAACATTTTCAGGTGTAAGCTTTTCAACTTGACTAACAAACGATAATTTTTTGGCAATAATTACAGTGAACGCTTAGTAATCAATTATTGTATTTGATATAAATGCAAATAAAGAGGATGATAATCACAGATACGTTATTTAAATATAAAACGCTTTAACGATTTTCTCTATAAATAATATCCATTTTCTTTTGCTCTTATTACGGAGTTAAATTAATTGTCCTATAAAAATTATTTTTTTAAAGTATAATAGAACAGGTTGACTTTTAGGCTCTTGACACGCTGAATACTTTAGAAATCCTAGTTTGGCACACTGTTAGCAAAAGGCTGCCATCCACGGGTCTAGAGTACAGGAATAAATATATACAAAAAATAAATATATTGACTAGAACAGTTATACCTGTACTTAGAATTTATTGTCTGAATTTAAAGTATTAGTTGTTTTTTTTTCAAGGTAACTACATGTCAGAAAAGAAAGTGCAATAGCGAAACTGTGTCAGTTTGTCACAATGTGTCAGTTTGTCACAATGTGTCAGTTTGTCACAATGTGTCAGTTTGTCACAATGTGTCAGTTTGTCACAATGTGTTAGTTTATCAAAATGTGTCAGCTTATCAAAATGTGTCAGTTTATCACAATATGTCAGTTTATCAAAATGTGTCAGTTTATCAAAATGTGTCAGTTTATCACAATGTGTCAGTTTATCACAATGTGTCAGTTTATCAAAATGTGTCAGTTTATCAAATGTGTCAGTTTATCAAATGAGTCCGTTTATCAAAATGTGTCAGTTTATCACAATGTGTCAGTTTATGACAATGTGTCAGTTTATCAAAATGTGTCAGTTTATCACAAAATGTCAGTTTATCAAAATGTGTCAGTTAATCAAAACGTGTCAGTTTATCAAAATGTGTCAGTTTATCAAAACATGTCAGTTTATCAAAACGTTACAGTTTATCAAAATGTTTCAGTTTATCAAAATGTGTCAGTTTATCACACTGTGTCAGTTTATCAAAATGTTTCAGTTTATCAAAACGTTTCAGTTTATCAAAATGGGTCAGTTTATCACACTGTGTCAGTTTATCAAAATGTGTCAGTTTATCAAAACGTTTCAGTTTATCAAATGTTTCAGTTTATCAAAATGTGTCAGTTTATCAAAACGTGTCAGTTTATCAAAATGTGTCAGTTTATCAAATGTGTCAGTTTATCAAATGAGTCAGTTTATCAAAATGTGTCAGTTTATCAAATGTGTCAGTTTATCAAATGTGTCAGTTTATCAAATGTGTCAGTTTATCAAATGTGTCAGCTTATCACAATGTGTCAGTTTATGACAATGTGTCAGTTTATCAAAATGTGTCAGTTTATCAAAATGTGTCAGTTTATCAAAACGTGTCAGTTTATCAAAATGTTTCAGTTTATCAAAACGTTTCAGTTTATCAAAATGGGTCAGTTTATCACACTGTGTCAGTTTATCAAAATGTGTCAGTTTATCAAAATGTGTCAGTTTATCAAAACGTTTCAGTTTATCAAATGTTTCAGTTTATCAAAATGTGTCAGTTTATCAAAACGTGTCAGTTTATCAAAACGTTTCAGTTTCACAAAATGTTTCATTTTGTCACAATGTGTCAGCTTATCAAAATGTGTCAGTTTATCAAAACATGTATCAGTTTATGAAAATGTGTCTGTTTATAAAAACGTTTCCGTTTATCCAAATGTTTCAGTTTATCACAATGTGTCAGTTTATCACAATGTGTCAGTTTATCAAAATGTGTCAGTTTATCAAAACGTTTCAGTTTGTCAAAATGTTTTAGTTATCACAATGTGTCAGTTTATCAAAATGTGTCAGTTTATCAAAACGTGTCAGTTTATCAAAATGTGTCAGTTTATCAAAACGTGTCAGTTTATCAAAACGTTTCAGTTTATCAAAATGTTTCAGTTTATCACTATGTGTCAGTTTATCAAAATGTGTCAGTTTATCACAATGTGTCAGTTTATCAAAATGTGTCAGTTTATCAAAACGTTTTAGTTTATCACAATGTGTCAGTTTATCAAAATGTGTCAGTTTATCAAAACATGTATCAGTTTATGAAAATGTGTCTGTTTATAAAAACGTTTCATTTTATCAAAATGTTTCAGTTTATCAAAATGTGTCAGTTTATCAAAACGTTTCAATTTATCAAAACGTGTGTGTTTATCAAAATGTGTCAGTTTATCAAATCGTGTCAGTTTATCAAAACGTTTTAGTTTATCAAAATGTGTCAGTTTATCAAAACATGTGTCAGTTTATGAAAATGTGTTATTTATCAAAACTTTTCAGTTTATCAAAAAGTTTCAGTTTTTTCAAAATGTGTCATGTTATCAAAACATGTCAGTTTATCAAAATATTTGAGTTTATCAAAACGTTTCAGTTTTTTCAAAATGTGTCAGTTTATCAAAACGTGTCAGTTTATCAAAACGTGTCAGTTTATCAAAACGTGTCAGTTTATCAAGACGTGTCAGTTTATCAAGACGTGTCAGTTTATCAAAACGTGTCAGTTTATCAAAAAGTGTCAGTTTATCAAAAAGTTTCAGTTTATCAAGACGTGTCAGTTTATCAAAACGTGTCAGTTTATCAAAACGTGTCAGTTTATCAAGACGTGTCAGTTTATCAAGACGTGTCAGTTTATCAAAACGTGTCAGTTTATCAAAACGTGTCAGTTTATCAAGACGTGTCAGTTTATCAAAACGTGTCAGTTTATCAAAACGTGTCAGTTTATCAAGACGTGTCAGTTTATTAAGACATGTCAGTTTATCAAAACGTGTCAGTTTATCAATACGTGTCAGTTTATCAAAACGTGTCACTTTATCAAAACGTGTCAGTTTATCAAAACGTGTCAGTTTATCAAAACGTGTCAGTTTATCAAATCGTCTCAGTTTATCAAAACGTGTCAGTTTATCAAGACGTGTCAGTTTATCAAAACGTGTCAGTTTATCAAAACGTGTCAGTTTATCAAAACGTGTTAGTTTATCAAAACGTGTCAGTTTATCAAGACGTGTCAGTTTATCAAAACGTGTCAGTTTATCAAGACGTGTCAGTTTATCAAGACGTGTCAGTTTATCAAGACGTGTCAGTTTATCAAAACGTGTCAGTTTATCAAAACGTGTCAGTTTATCAAGACGTGTCAGTTTATCAAAACGTGTCAGTTTATCAAAACATGTCATTTTATCAAAACGTGTCAGTTTATCAAAACGTGTCATTTTATCAAAACGTGTCAGTTTATCAAAACTTAAAACTTAAAATACTTAGATCTCTTAGGTCTATGCCAGCACATAACCAAAATCACAATACTGTATCATACTGTATGGTTTCACAGTTATCGGCTCTCAATACTGTATCATATACTGTATGGTTTCACAGTTATCGGCTCACAATACTGTATGTGACCTTATGGTTTCACAGTTATCGGCTCACAATACTGTATGTGACCGTATGGTTTCACAGTTATCGGCTCACAATACTGTATCATACTGTTTGGTTTCACAGTTATCGGCTCACAATACTGTATCATACTGTATGGTTTCACAGTTATCGGCTCACAATACTGTATCATACTGTATGGTTTCACAATTATCGGCTCACAATACTGTATGTGACCGTATGGTTTCACAGTTATCGGCTCACAATACTGTATCATACTGTATGGTTTCACAGTTATCGGCTCACAATACTGTATCATACTGTATGGTTTCACAGTTATCGGCTCACAATACTGTATCATACTGTATGGTTTCACAGTTATCGGCTCACAATACTGTATCGTACTGTATGGTTTCACAGTTATCGGCTCACAATACTGTATGTGACCGTATGGTTTCACAGTTATCGGCTCTCAATACTGTATCATATACTGTATGGTTTCACAGTTATCGGCTCACAATACTGTATGTGACCGTATGGTTTCACAGTTATCGGCTCACAATACTGTATGTGACCGTATGGTTTCACAGTTATCGGCTCACAATACTGTATCATACTGTATGGTTTCACAGTTATCGGCTCACAATACTGTATGTGACCGTATGGTTTCACAGTTATCGGCTCACAATACTGTATCATACTGTATGGTTTCACAGTTATCGGCTCACAATACTGTATCATACTGTATGGTTTCACAATTATCGGCTCACAATACTGTATGTGACCGTATGGTTTCACAATTATCGGCTCACAATACTGTATGTGACCGTATGGTTTCACAGTTATCGGCTCACAATACTGTATCATACTGTATGGTTTCACAGTTATCGGCTCACAATACTGTATCGTACTGTATGGTTTCACAGTTATCGGCTCACAATACTGTATGTGACCGTATGGTTTCACAGTTATCGGCTCACAATACTGTATCATACTGTATGGTTTCACAGTTATCGGCTCACAATACTGTATCATACTGTATGGTTTCACAGTTATCGGCTCACAATACTGTATCATACTGTATGGTTTCACAATTATCGGCTCACAATTCTCGTCAGCAGAATTAGCGTATTACTATATATTTCGTTGTCTGTCTGTATTCTGTAACTGTCGTCTGCGCATAGAACTGTCACCAACGGGATATGCGCTATATAAGCACCGTTATTATTTATTTATTTATTTATTTAATACTGTATGTGACCGTATGGTTTCACAGTTATCGGCTCACAATACTGTATGTGACCGTATGGTGAAACAGTTATCGGCTCTCAATACTGTATCATATACTGTATGGTTTCACAGTTATCGGCTCACAATACTGTATGTGACCGTATGGTTTCACAGTTATCGGCTCACAATACTGTATGTGACCGTATGGTTTCACAGTTATCGGCTCACAATACTGTATCATACTGTTTGGTTTCACAGCATGGGCGCCCGCAGAAAATTTTCTAGGGGGGGGCAAAATATTTTTTAGTAATGTTTTAATGTAGTTTTAATTTACTGAGCGCATTTGTATGTTGAACGAACGGACAGAACACTGAAGTAATTGTAGTACACTTTAGCAATGAAGGGCATACTGTAGCAACACATTTTTATTAGCACAATATATGTATATAATAGATGTAAACCATACAAAAAACTTTACTTTAAACAAACAATATTACAACGTAAATTTAAAATAAAATGTATTATTTAAACAAGAACTGGAGTCGTCTGTTATCGCTACCAAACATATCTACAATTTTGTCCATAAACTCTTTTTTGTTGCTGTTTACTTTGTCTCTGTGTACTAACAACATGCACAATCTTGACAGATGTTCATCTGACATTGTAGATCTAAGCCATAGGTTTTCAACCTTTTTCGGCTCACCGCACCCTTTTAAAATCTTACCGCTCACCGCCCCCCCCCCCCCAACTTAATTTTAATTAAACATATATAGGCCTATCATTAATTCTAAAACAAATTTATTTGTATTATTAATTTAGAAATATAAGAGACTTATTTAATAGCACTATATCATGTAATTTCTGTAATTATTAATGTTTTAAATATAAACTCCTTAAATAGACAAGACAATTAATGCAGGAAATGTTTAGTTACAACTGTTTAACGTAAATTATTTTAATCCTCTAATAATTAAATATTGTTATGAATACCACAATGTTGAATGTATATAAAGAAATAATAATAATCAGTAAAATTTGTTATATCACAAAACAGAACTTGTTCGGCATCATTATTGAATCAAACGTAGAAACATTTGTTAATTAAAGGGAGATAATTATTTCGTTTCATTTGAGCTAATATTTCTGTATTTTTTTTCTTTTATAAAAAAGAATAAATAGCTTACATTTATAACTTTAAAATGATCAAACTGTAAAAAGTATTTGAAAATTATATAAATATTATATGACTAAAGAATTTATATGTATATTTTCAAGCATTACAATAACTACTCAGTTTGTATGATTACTACGTATCTATACCACTTAACGATAACTTTTACATTAGTTTTAAAGGATTCAAACGGATTATAGGACATCTCGGTAAAACTGAGATCAAAATATCATTAATATTAACATGGGCGAAAGTGAACGGTCAGCAGGGTTGACAGTCCGGTGAACCAACAATAGGACCAGCCAGCCGCACACCATATTTACCAAGACGCGTCACACAGCCATTTAGCAGATTTCGTTACATTATATAAGAACAAAGGGGACCGCAGCGACTGCAAAAAGACAGGAATCTCCCTTTTGAGCATAGTTGGTAAGATCCTTGCAAGAGGCACTATCAAGGCTGCAGGTGTTGTCATCTAGAGTCTATCCAGAGTCTCAGTGTGGTTTCAGAAGCGACTTATCCACTATAGACATGATCTCCTCCATTCGACTGCTACAAGAGAGGTTCCGCGAGATGAATAAGCCATTATACATTGCTTTCGTTGATCTCACTAAAGCATTTGATATGATCAGCAGAAGTGGACTCCTCAAACTCCTGGCAAAAATAGGATTCCCTCCAAAACTGCTCTCTTTCATTGCCTGTTTTTTTTTAGAAAACCAGGTGCACAGTGAAGTTTAATCAGAGCCCTTTGAAGTCCGCAGCGGTGTTCAACAAGGCTGCGTACTTGCACCCACCTTGTTTAGAATATTCTTCTCGTGTCTACTGTACTATGCTTATGGAGACTGCAACGAGGATGTCTACCTTCACACAAGCAGATCTGGAAAGCTCTTCAATCTAAACAGGCTCAAAGCCAAAATCTCAAGCAGTGTTCTCCTAGATGGGGAGATTAATAGTAGAATAGCTAAAGCCATGAGCACTATGGCAAGATTTAACAAAAAAAACGAGTCTGGATGAACTCACTGCTCACACGCTCCACTAAGTCGCCAGTTTATCGAACATGCGTTCTGATTACCCTGCTGTACGGCTGTGAGACATGGAGCACATATTCCTGGGAGGAGAGAAAACTGAACACCTTTTACCTTAGGTGTCTCAGACTCATTTTAGATATAAGATGGCAGGACAGGGTTTCAATCGCAGAGGTCCTACGAAGAGCAGAGTGTCAAGACATCCGTAATACTCTCAGTAACAGACGTCTCAGCTGGCTAGGTCATGTACGCCGAATGCCACAGGGTCGACTTCCACAGGACATTCTATATGGAACGTTAGCTTCGGGACAGAGACCTGCTGGACGTCCAAAACTGAGATTTGCGGATGTCTGCAAAAGAGATATGAAACAACTCCAAATTGACCCAAACAGTGGGGAGATCATGGCGCAGGATAGGCCCACTTGGAGGGCAGGCATCAAAGAAGGTTTCAGGCTTGCGGGAGAGGAGCACGCCAGGAAAAAGACAGTGGAGAAAAATGTGGTCCACTCCGCTACATTCAACTGCAGCAAGTATGACCGTGCCTGTACGTCCAGGATTGGCCTCTTTAGCCACACGAGGGCCTGCAAGGGAAATGAATCGTCTCTCGAGACGTAAAATGCCGACGATTGTGCTGAACGATCGCTGCACCGTACATGTTGTTGCTAGTAATGTTAGCAAAACTAGTAAGGCATACGGCAAGGTAACAAGTCGATGAAATTTTGGCTACTTTTGTATTCTCGCGTTTTCCGAAAATAAAACTAACTCAAGGCTTCACTATCAAAATTATCAATGTGGTATACCTGATTAATCCCCTAAGATAATGAGATCGATATGACAATGGAAGGAGTCACAGTTGTTAAAATTAATTAAAAATGTTTTAATTATTAATTTTTTTGTCTATTTTAGTCAAAAATTTTTTTTATCTATCAATCGGGGGGGGGGCACTTTTCCAGGGGGGGGCAAGTGCACCCCTTGCCCCCCCCTGCGGGCGCCCATGTTTCACAGTTATCGGCTCACAATATTGTATGTGACCGTATGGTTTCACAGTTATCGGCTCACAATACTGTATCATACTGTATGGTTTCACAGTTATCGGCTCACAATACTGTATGTGACCGTATGGTTTCACGGTTATCGGCTCACAATACTGTATCATACTGTATGGTTTCACAGTTATCGGCTCACAATACTGTATGTGACCGTATGGTTTCACAGTTATCGGCTCACAATACTGTATGGTTTCACAGTTATCGGCTCACAATACTGTATGGTTTCACAGTTATCGGCTCACAATACTGTATGGTTTCACAGTTATCGGCTCACAATACTGTATGGTTTCACAGTTATCGGCTCACAATACTGTTTGGTTTAACAGTTATCGGCTCCTCTCTTGATGTTTCATGTCAGCCATTTTCCTTTCACACGTACGGAAGTTTTATTTACTAAATGTTTTTAAACAAAAGGCCAGCATTGTAGAATCTCCCACTGTGAAATAACTTGTTACAAATATTTCATGGTTTAATTAACACAGTTCTACTACTTAATAAGGACCATTACTGCATACTAGGCTACTACTTAGCTGACTTAAGACACTAGACAAAACGTTCATTTCACTTAATAATAATAATGGTTATTTTATATAGCGCTTCTATCGATTCTATTAAACTTAGCACACTCAGTGCGCTATAGAAGATTATTACGTCCACTTTGCCCAAAACTCCGGCAGGGCGGCAGGGATTGGTCGGCGGCAGGGTTAGAACCCGGGCCGTTTTGTCGACAGTCAGGTGAACTCACCGAATCAAAATATTTTAGGCAGTAATTGAATTTTCTGAACTAAATTTTTTTTTTTCATTAGCTTTGAAAAATTAAGAAATTTTAATTTACTATACAATATTACACTACACTCACTGGTCTGATATTTAAAATATCTTGAACATAAAAACCCTAAAGTCAAGAAATATGGAGGCACCCTGTGTTAGACAAATACAACTTAAGTTTACCAAGATGGTGTTTGTTTACATAGTATCAACACAGGTCACGTGATATGAATACAACGTAACTACTATTGCAAAAAAACAACAACAGAAAAACAAAAAAAAAACTCAAAACGATAAACTATATTTTTGAAAGAACAAACTGTTAACATAAAAAAAATTGTGAAATCTAAAAATATTTTTATTGCCACGTGACATCACAATAACCGTTGAAATACGTTGGGTAAATAACATTGTTGTTTAAAAACATTTACTGTTAATTATCAAGGCAGGGGTCGGCAACCTCTTCGAGATAAGTAGGATTTCTTATTCATTCAGCGTGAAAACAACGTAAACGTCATTCTACCTATTTTCTTGATGAAGAGACTTAAATTCATTGTATTTTTTTATAGCTCTTCCGCGTGCCATAGAAACGTGCCGAATTTGGCACGCGTTCCATAGGTTGCCGATCCCCCGATTTAAAGTACATGTGCGTTGTGCTTTTTTTTTTCTTGCTTGTAAATTGGAGAACTACGCTAAGTCTTCTAGTGACGTCACTGCACCACGTGGTACGGAGACCGATTACGTCATTAATGGCGTTTGGGAGCGGGGGAGTTTCATTTCCGGGCTTGTCTAAATCTTTTTGCAGTTGCGCATGCACCGCCCACTATCGCCTCTTGCACCACGGGAAGAGGTTAAAGAAGGTCGCCCGGAAGTTGGTGCTCATGCTGAGGTAGATGAACAGGTGCACGGAGGCGTTGATGAAGTCGACAGTCATGACGATGTAGGCGCAGACGTTGAACAGGTTGTGGTAGTTGCGGAGGTAGTAGAACTCCTGATCCACCATCTTGCCCGCGTGCAGCAGGAACCTGGGCATTAGGGCCGCGATGTAAACGATGATGACCACCAGGAGCATCTTGACCACCTGCTTGTCCCTGGACGACATGTCCTTCTCCTTTAGCGTGGACTTGGATCGGAAGGAGGACATCTTGTGCAGCTGGTAGAAGATGATCACCGTGCAGAAGAAGATGACCACGAAGGAGAAGACCGGGTTCAGGAACCCGATGTAGGTGAAGTATTCGATGACCCCTGACCCGTACTTCAGGTAGAACCCGTTGTATGTGTAGACGATCACGGATTGGTTGAACGCCGGGTCGACGACCCAGTAGATGTCATAGACGAAGAAGATGATGCCGAAGGAGAGGATGACCACGACGGAGATGGTGACCATCATCACCAGGGTGAGCCTCGGGACGAAGATGGCCTTGACCCTGAATGGCATGGTGACGCACATGCATCGCTCGAAGGCCACGTAGGCGGCCATGATGTATGTGACGTAGTTGGCGAACACCTGCAGGTAGTTCAGCGTGGGCGTGGAGATGTTCTTCCAGGTTTTCCGGTAGATGGGCGACACCCAGCCCAGGGGCCCGTACACGCGCATGGCGAGCCCCACCACGCACTTGAAGAGCTCCCACACTGCCATGGCGGTGAGGGAGATGCTGACGCTGTCGTGGAAACCCTGCACGGAGAAGACGGCGATGATGATTATGTTGGTGACGATGCCCAGGATAGCGAAGAACGAGATGGCCGCCACGTCCAGGAAGTTCTCCACGATCTCCAGTGCCGCGTTGCTGACGAAGATCTCCTTGGCGACGAAGCCCACCGTGGCCGTCTGCACTTTGCTCATAGTTCTAGACTTGGTTTCAGACTTTCAGATCACGTGATGTTTGCATAGGTGGCACTGAAACATAAAAGGTGATTGACTTAAACTGGTTCTTGTATACACTATCTATCTATACATCTAGTCTAGTCTATCTATCTATCTATCTCTATATTTGATATGTATCTTTCTTGCTATCTGTCAATATATCTATCTTTCCTTATTGGTGCCATCTAAATATGTATCCCTCTATCAAACTCTCTAGCTTTCAGACCATTTATCTATCCATCTTGATATCTATATTTCTATTTATCAATCTGTCAATCTGTCACTATCAATCATTTTGTCAATCAATCTTTCTACCTATCTATTTACAAATATATTAGTCTATACATTTGTATGATTTAGTTGACAGTTTGCCTGACCCTAAGTCCATATATTTACTTATTTATATCCTCCTATCCGGTGCTTTTGTAAAAAAAAAATAGGTGCCGGTACTCAGTGATGGATTGCTTAACTTTTAAAGCAGTTTCGCATTTTATATTTTAATTTTTATTGCGCGCAATTTTAAAGTAATTCAATTTTAACAAATTAATAATATAATAAATTATTAATGAACGTTAAAATACAAGAAAAGTAATAAATTTTTCCCCACATTGAAAAAGGTGCCGGTTACGCCGTACCGGTGCGTACCGTCACAAAAAAAGCACTGCTCCTATCTATATATGAACTTGACTTATGTATATATCCATACATTATCCATATTTCTAAGTAGTTGTTTTTTCTGCGTGAAATTGTCCGCCATCTTGGTCAGCATTTCCTCCCTACATTCCCATCCGTCCATGTCTATAGCCTAAATCTATTTTGTGCCTATCTCGTGCAACGCAAAAAAAAATAATTAAAGAACGAGTCGAGAGTCGAGTGTTCTATTCTAACCACGACTCGGAATCAAACCAGCAGAACTGACTACCATATAGTTTACGTACATTTTAACTTGAAGTCAACTAGAGCATTTTTATTGCAACAAAAATAGAACAAACATTCAACTGAAAGTTAATAATGAAAAACCCATCTCTCTTATATTGTGCGAGACGCTTGTTATTAAAAGGTAATTCCATGGAGTGGGATTCTCACAAACTCAAGGTCACGATTTAAACACAGAATGCACAACTGTAATTCTAACAATTATGTTTTTGGTTTGAAGGCCATGGTCTTAGAATTAAATTATAAGGGGAGACAATTCAGAATATCAAATGCTATGGATTTTTCAAAATCTATTTATATCATTTATCAGTCCAGAAGGAGAAGATAACCCTATTTATCTAGCAAGGACAAGGGCGGCTATCATGGCTGAACTGTTAAATGTATTGTTGCAGGTCACAATTATCTTGCCCTTAAAAAAAAACAAAAGTTTTGTTTTAAATGGAAAAAAAAATCTATGAAGGAAAAAAAAAATGAAGAGGTTGATGCATCGTGATGAAATTATCACGTTGGGTTTTACCTCCCTTTGTTTTAAATATACATTTAATAATTTCGGATGTGTATAAAATGATATTTTTACAGTAAGAACATAGTAGTGAAATGTAAAGGGAAAGAATCAAAGAATTTCATTAAAGGGAAAGAACACTACAAATTATATATTTTACTTTTTATTTTATTTTCCCAGTTGGATGTTGTTCTATTGTTTTTACCCTATAATTATAACGGATGCGATGTAAACCACGGAATAGATTTCAAACAAAATGTAGCCATTAATGGATTTCAAAGATTTAATATTATAAATAACATGTTTTTACATTGGAGCTGTTTGAACTTTTAAACTTGTTACTTTTTTTTTTGTTTGGTTTAAAGCAAAGGCGAGTGTGATTGGCTGGTATTAGCCACGTGACGAGAAGTCGGGTGAAAACGGCAAAAGCTATTCGGGTTTATAGTTTCGCATTTTGTGCATGAACAAAATAGATAAAAATACTTTCACACTGAGCCACGTCTAACATTTCCAGACATTTTATAATTTGACCATTCTACTACTTCTTATACATTACACACGCTCCTTCTATAAAGAAGACTATTGCGTCCTACGCACATCCGTAGTCCGAGTCTAGTCCTGCATTTCTATTAGTGCTCTAAATGCTGTTAAATTACTGGTTTTCCTGGTTTGTTCAGGCAACCCATACCATGCCCGGATAAAAAACGAGAAGAAAGAGTACTACTAATTAGCGATTGTTTCGATAAGGAAAGTGTTTTGGTCCTTATGTTTATCTGAGCATTATAACAGATTATTATTGTGCTGTAGGCCTATTTCTAAATTAGAATTTAATGCCTTATATTATTATATTGTTTCTACATTAATCTTTGCTCTTCTGTCCTCTAGTGTTTCTAGGTTTAGTGATTTAACTATCGGTGTTACTCTTGTCAGTTGTAAATATTCGCTAGTTATGAACCTTGCAGCTCTTTTCTGAATTTGTTCAAATTTTTAAATGTTTTCTTTAGTTAAGATAAGATAAGATAAGATGATGGGTCCCATACAGGCCCATAGCCGGGGAAAAAATATTCTAGCCTTTGCTAGGATTCGAACCGGAACTTTCGCTGTACCTTAGAGCGCAATGACACCAGACCGCTGTTCCTTCGAGCGCAATGACGTCAGACCGCTGTACCTTCGAGCGCAATGACACCAGACCGCTGTTCCTTCGAGCGCAATGACGCCAGACCGTTGTACCTTCGAGCGCAATGACACCAGACCGCTGTTCCTTCGAGCGCAATGACACCAGACCGCTGTTCCTTCGAGCGCAATGACACCAGACCGCTGTTCCTTCGAGCGCAATGACACCAGACCGCTGTTCCTTCGAGCGCAATGACACCAGACCGCTGTTCCTTCGAGCGCAATGACGTCAGACCGCTGTACCTTCGAGCGCAATGACACCAGACCGCTGTACCTTCGAGCGCAATGACGTCAGACCGCTGTACCTTCGAGCGCAATGACGCCAGACCGCTGTTCCTTCGAGCGCAATGACGCCAGACCGCTGTACCTTCGAGCGCAATGACGTCAGACCGCTGTTCCTTCGAGCGCATTGACACCAGACCGCTGTTCCTTCGAGCGCATTGACACCAGACCGCTGTACCTTCGAGCGCAATGACGTCAGACCGCTGTTCCTTCGAGCGCATTGACACCAGACCGCTGTACCTAGTGATTCTCGTTGGCAATTTTAGTCATTCATCAAAGTTTTTTTCTAATATTTCTGTATCTTTTTTTGTTGTAGGCTAATATATTTTAAAGTTTATTTAAAAATACTTGGGCTAACGTGAAGCGCATTTGTAGACTGTTATAAATAGCGCTATATAAATTTGTAATTTAGAATCGGTAGTTGTATGTAAGTTTTACACAAACACTGTAATTACATATTTACATGTCTGAAAAACATCGTTCAAGGAGACAATATAAGCAGACATTTAAACTCATAATTCATTCCCACAGTTCACACACTTCATTTAAACAAACACACAATTCAAACAAATCATTAAAACACAATTCAAACAGTAATATTTAAACACACAACTAAAACAGATTATTGAAAAACACAATTTAAACAGACTTATTTTAAGACATAATTCAAGCTCGTAATTTAAACGCATGATTGTAAAGTACTACGAGATATACCCGTCTTGATTTTATTTTTATTTTTTACAAATGCATCTTTGTTATGAATGTTTTAATAGTGGACAAGTCTTGACGATTATGCATGCACGGTGAAACTATAAGGTCGACGCAAACTATCACTCCCGGTTCTATTCGTTCAAATACTGCTGCGTTCCTGCTTGTTCTGCGAGTAAGAAAATATGTAGAGGATAAAATCATTTCCAAGAGATGTTGCCGAAAGAAAACGATTGATTTTGACCGTCAGGCGTGAAGAATCACTTATTTTAAATGTAAGTTATTTAACAAATTATTTTAAAAAAGTTCCAGAATAAAACCGGAAGTTCATGTATGTATTGCCACTTGGCCTATATAGATAAGTTTTGTGTATGCTAGTTGTGAAATAACAAATTTTAATTAAACTTAACGCGACTAACACTTCGAGTATTAATTATAGCATACTCACTTTTGTTGTTAAAAATGGATTCCTCATAACTAATCTTGTAGCATTTGTATATTTTTAAATGCTTTACTTGAAAAAAGTCAAAAACATTATTTAAAATTTGTTGACGGAAATTAACCGGAAGTCCATGTAGGCCTATGTATTGAACCCAAAAGGCCAGGCCTCATTAAGACTTGTCGATTTGTAACATCAGTAGTACCAGTAGGCGGTAATGTGATTGCAGCAGCAGACGTAGGCCTTTTTTAATCATGACGCCATCTCGACATTTATACAGAAATTATATTTCTGTGTAAAAAGTTGTTTTTCTTTGCTGCGTGTCGCGAGGTAAAGTTTTGTCTCGTTCTTTGTAAAATGTAAATCGAGAGACGAGATAAGCTTCTTCCTCATGGCCCAGCAACTTTAACCTCACGGAGGGTTGAAACATGATACAACTTTACTGGGCCGCCGAAGGGATTGCGTGGCTTTATCTTACCACACTGTGCGGATCGGCGCGAGGTACTAGATACGTCCAAGTAAACATTGATTGCCACAGTACTGGAGATGAAAGACCATGAACTCATTCTGAGCAGTATATGTGTTATATTAGGAAAACCCAGACAGACCTGTCGTCATTATGAATCGAACCCGTATGCAGAAACGACGAGAGAGCGTAAACAACGAAGGAAGTCGATGATCCGCGAAGAGCCTAGCTATTCTTCCGGAGATGGAGTTCCATATTAGCCTCATACGCCCAATCAGCGGCCAGGATTGAACTCAAGAGCTTGCTCGCTGGAAACCGAAAGCCCGGACAGCACCTCAAGGAACTAGTCGAGATGAGCCAAAGTATCTTGTGTTCTCATTTGTTCATTTTATCTTTCTGGACGAAGAGAGAAGTTCAAGTCTCTTTTTTTCTGTTTCTTTAATTTTCATTTCTTTTGTTTGTAGTTGTTGTTTTTTTCCTCCGAGGAAATTGTAAATATGAAAGATATATAATTATCTAGGGATTTTCATGAAACTTATGAATTACCTGCCCTTTACTCTATTTACCTGCCCTTTACTCTATTTACCTGCCCTTTACTCTATTTGGACTAAATCTGGCAGAATATTAATTACGGTAGTCCACTATATTAGTGATTAGCCCGCAAAATATTCTCCCATTTTAATTTAGAATAATCTTAAGTTTAGGCGCAACTCGAAAACCGGTCAAGCAAACAAAGTAGTCTCAGTCGCTTATCTCTTTTATTGTGCCCCCCCCCCCCTTCCGTGGGGCACGACTTCTATTAATCAACTATAATGTTTATTTGGAGGGCCGTGGTCTAGATGACCCACCGTCAATGCTTCTCAATTGCATTATTAAGTCGGCGATTGCTTTAATATTAATTAATATAGATAAAAACGGGCGAGTTGAAAAAGGCAAACAACTACTCATTCATCTAACTCAGTCCATGTGTCGACAATCTTAAAAAGGCCTGTCCCTGGGTCTTTGAATGTGACAATGTTGTTTACTAATCTGGACAGAAAATCTGCAATTTAAATACATTTGACCAGATATTGAAACCCGACAAAATGATGGCATTGGTCCACACCACTGACGGACAGACAAATCTAGATTTTACTTGCTCCAGAAATACCCGCGCAAAAACTTTTGACTTCACTTCCTGCCCCAGACTGTGCATAAACGACTGAAATTACTTATGTTGAAACGCGTTCAGTTTATACATTTTATGTGAATACGTTTTTCGGTCACACCGCTACTATTCAAGACTTTAGCATTTCCTAATTGGAGTTACTTGATTGGTTCTTAAGGTTAGACTATGATGATTTCCTGCCGCAATAATATCATATACATAATTACAGTATCAGTCTTTTTCCTTTTGAAAGTATTATTGTTTGTTTAATATTATTAATAAGAAGTCAGAAGCTTGACAGCAGCAATTCATATGCATGTTCCAGGGCCAGCCGACCGTAAACAATAAAAAAAATAACAAAAAGTTATTACCGAAAGAAATGTTATCACTACAATTTTTATTGTAATATTGTATGTTATATTTTCTTTCTCTTTTAACAAAAGATAGTGTAATCATTCGTTTCTTCGTCATTTTAACATCCATAACTCCAAGTATATTTATATCATATGCATCAGTGATTAGTAAATGTTCATTAATGTTTAGCAGAAAGCGATAGTCATAGTGAGGCTATGTACAAGTGTCATCTATGTCAGTGTGATTAGTGCGAACTAAGACAAAGTACTTAGGAATACCTGGGAGTTTAACTGTACTACCAAAAGGACTTGTTTTTTTTAGTCAATAAACTGAATCATCAATTTTAATAAACAGTGCATTTTTGTGAATTATTTCTCTGTGTGTAGTGTGTATGCATCCTTGGTGAATGAAGAGAGAGAGCTGGCTGAATCTAACAAATATAAATATTGAGTCAAATACAAAAGGTAATACTTCTGCCATTGTTGCGATCAAAGTTGATAAATGGTAAACAGTATTTCCAGTCCGACTTTTATAATATTACTACGCCCTAGAATAACATTGCCAGCTGACGGCCTTAAGTATTTTCTGACCCATATTAGGTCAGTCGAGAGTTTGATCTCATCTTATATATTACAGACGCCCCTTTTATAAAGATTATTGCGGCCTACGCTCATCCGTGGTCCGAGTCTAGTGTTGCATCTTTTTACTCCCTTTTTTTGTTTTAACTCGTACTGTCTGCTTGCTTGGTTGTTAGCAAAACTTTGCATCGATTTTTCGGCCACTTCCCGTCGTCCAATCGAGCTGAAACTTGGGCAACAGACTTGTCCCGACTAACAATACATTCTATCAAATTTTCAGCATCATAGTCTTTGGAATAGTCACTAATACCTTCGACCAATTTGCGAATCGAAGAAAATATTTTATATAAAGCATGGCGGCCTTTACCGGAAGAGACGGAAGTAAAGATTTTCTTCGGATTTGTTCGTTTCTACGAAATAAATAGATTGAAAACGACACAATGTAGCCGAAACAAAGCGAGTTATCTTTTTATGGTTTTTGCGGGCCAAACACTGAGCTATATATACATGGAGTGCTCAATTTACAAGTCAGTCATAAAAGATTGACTTGTATAAGGGGCATGGGTGTTAACTCTTATCAGCAATACGGCCCATTAAAATAGAGAAGAAAAAATGGGAGAAAATGCGGACTTGTTAATATAGATAGGTGCACCCTGTCCTGAACTATATATATACATAAAATTACATAAAATTTGAAAACTTTTTGTAATTGCGTCATTGTAATTTGATAAAAATTAACTATTTTATATAGACTTTATATATACTCTCTTATACTAGTGTTGTGTTAATTTAAATAAGTACCGGCTTCATTTTTTTGTCAAGTAGGCTACGAAGATGAAATGGTTGATCATTAGTCTGAATAATTCTTTGAATACCACATACGCTTACATATGTTAATTAACTGAGTAAGTAATTTTAATGTATAATAGTATATGTTTTATTTAGACGCTAATTTATATCAATTAATCCACAATTTTAATTTGTAAAAGAATAATTTTATGTATATATAGTTCAGGACAGTGTGCACCTATCTATATTAAAAAGTCCGCATTTTCTCCTACAATTTACTTCCTTTGAGCACTCCATATATTAGAGTTCAGTGGGGCCAAAGCTAGAAAAAAAAAGGATGCGCAAAATTTTAGTGTGGAAATTCATAAGGTATGATATGACTTATATTTCTTTTAATCTTTCAAAATATAAATTAAAGACCAAGTGAACAGCTTTTTCTCGAATGGACGAGATTTGTAAAAGTCTCATACGGAAGTGACGTGTTAGAAGGACAATAAATAAACAAAACACGACCCACAAAATCTATATTTAACCATTTTGTTAAAAAATAAGACCGGGCATAGATTCAAAACACGTGGAAATAGATTCAAAACACGTGAAAATATTCATTTTTCCTTGTCTGAATTCCTTCTTTGACGTCACTTTCCTTTGTTGCCATATGAAATGGCTACGAGATTTGGATTTTTTCTACACTTATTTAAGTGATATTATTGAACTAATTACTTGAAAGTTATGTTTAATATTTTGTATAAATGATTTTATTAGCATTTGGGTACTGTACTGGCTTTGTGTGGGAAGATATCTGGTAGGAGAGACAGAGGAAGACAAAGAATAACTTAACGTGGAAAGCCTGAACGAATGGGCAACAAACAATAGCTGTGAGCAGTAACGACTTCATTGAAACAGCTAACTATCGAGAGAAATGGAGAGTCATGATCGCCGATGTATGTTCTATACCTGGCACCTGATGATTATGTTGATAATATGTATTCATCATTTACGGGTTATATTCTTGAGTTATCATGTACTCATTTTGATATAGAAACATTTTTTCATTTAAACGTAACATGTCCTGACCTCTTTAAAGTTAGCTTAGTCGCCATCTTGGTTCAATTTATTTTGTGTCTCAGATTTTAGCGTTATTGTACTCTACACTTTTTATCTTTCTTTATTTTATTTAACTTAGATTTTAGCGTTATTGTACTCTACACTTTTTATCTTTCTTTATTTTATTTAACTTAGATTTTAGCGTTATTGTACTCTACACTTTTTATCTTTCTTTATTTTATTTAACTTAGATTTTAGCGTTATTGTACTCTACACTTTTTATCTTTCTTTATTTTATTTAACTTAGATTTTAGCGTTATTGTACTCTACACTTTTTATCTTTCTTTATTTTATTTAACTTAGATTTTAGCGTTATTGTACTCTACACTTTTTATCTTTCTTTATTTTATTTAACTTAGATTTTAGCGTTATTGTACTCTACACTTTTTATCTTTCTTTATTTTATTTAACTTAGATTTTAGCGTTATTGTACTCTACACTTTTTATCTTTCTTTATTTTATTTAACTTAGATTTTAGCGTTATTGTACTCTACACTTTTTATCTTTCTTTATTTTATTTAACTTAGATTTTAGCGTTATTGTACTCTACACTTTTTATCTTTCTTTATTTTATTTAACTTAGATTTTAGCGTTATTGTACTCTACACTTTTTATCTTTCTTTATTTTATTTAACTTAGATTTTAGCGTTATTGTACTCTACACTTTTTATCTTTCTTTATTTTATTTAACTTAGATTTTAGCGTTATTGTACTCTACACTTTTTATCTTTCTTTATTTTATTTAACTTAGATTTTAGCGTTATTGTACTCTACACTTTTTATCTTTCTTTATTTTATTTAACTTAGATTTTAGCGTTATTGTACTCTACACTTTTTATCTTTCTTTATTTTATTTAACTTAGATTTTAGCGTTATTGTACTCTACACTTTTTATCTTTCTTTATTTTATTTAACTTAGATTTTAGCGTTATTGTACTCTACACTTTTTATCTTTCTTTATTTTATTTAACTTAGATTTTAGCGTTATTGTACTCTACACTTTTTATCTTTCTTTATTTTATTTAACTTAGATTTTAGCGTTATTGTACTCTACACTTTTTATCTTTCTTTATTTTATTTAACTTAGATTTTAGCGTTATTGTACTCTACACTTTTTATCTTTCTTTATTTTATTTAACTTAGATTTTAGCGTTATTGTACTCTACACTTTTTATCTTTCTTTATTTTATTTAACTTAGATTTTAGCGTTATTGTACTCTACACTTTTTATCTTTCTTTATTTTATTTAACTTAGATTTTAGCGTTATTGTACTCTACACTTTTTATCTTTCTTTATTTTATTTAACTTAGATTTTAGCGTTATTGTACTCTACACTTTTTATCTT
Organism: Anisus vortex; assembly: GCA_949126835.1. Lineage (NCBI taxonomy): Eukaryota > Metazoa > Mollusca > Gastropoda > Planorbidae > Anisus > Anisus vortex. Next base: position 47,882,235 of record OX421497.1, read on the forward strand.
TCTTTATTTTATTTAACTTAGATTTTAGCGTTATTGTACTCTACACTTTTTATCTTTCTTTATTTTATTTAACTTAGATTTTAGCGTTATTGTACTCTACACTTTTTATCTTTCTTTATTTTATTTAACTTAGATTTTAGCGTTATTGTACTCTACACTTTTTATCTTTCTTTATTTTATTTAACTTAGATTTTAGCGTTATTGTACTCTACACTTTTTATCTTTCTTTATTTTATTTAACTTAGATTTTAGCGTTATTGTACTCTACACTTTTTAGCTTTCTTTATTTTATTTAACTTAGATTTTAGCGTTATTGTACTCTACACTTTTTAGCTTTCTTTATTTTATTTAACTTAGATTTTAGCGTTATTGTACTCTACCCTTTTTAGCGTTCTTTATTTTATTTAACTTAGATGTATGTTGTTTTTTTAAAATAATTGTTGCAGTTAGATTTCGGGAGGTCCAGATCTGCTGTTTGGTGGGCATAGAGTCTAAAAGAGTGTCTATAGGGAGATGGTGGGCCTAGAGTCTAGAAGAGTGTCTATAGGGAGATGGTGGGCCTAGAGTCTAGAAGAGTGTCTATAGGGAGATGGTGGGCCTAGAGTCTAGAAGAGTGTCTATAGGGAGATGGTGGGCCTAGAGTCTAGAAGAGTGTCTATAGGGAGATGGTGGGCCTAGAGTCTAGAAGAGTGTCTATAGGGAGATGGTGGGCCTAGAGTCTAGAAGAGTGTCTATAGGGAGATGGTGGGCCTAGAGTCTAAAAGAGTGTCTATAGGGAGATGGTGGGCCTAGAGTCTAGAAGAGTGTCTATAGGGAGATGGTGGGCCTAGAGTCTAAAAGAGTGTCTATAGGGAGATGGTGGGCCTAGAGTCTAGAAGAGTGTCTATAGGGAGATGGTGGGCCTAGAGTCTAGAAGAGTGTCTATAGGGAGATGGTGGGCCTAGAGTCTAAAAGAGTGTCTATAGGGAGATGGTGGGCCTAGAGTCTAGAAGAGTGTCTATAGGGAGATGGTGGGCCTAGAGTCTAGAAGAGTGTCTATAGGGAGATGGTGGGCCTAGAGTCTAGAAGAGTGTCTATAGGGAGATGGTGGGCCTAGAGTCTAGAAGAGTGTCTATAGGGAGATGGTGGGCCTAGAGTCTAGAAGAGTGTCTATAGGGAGAGTACCACACCCAGGAACACTCACGCTTCGAGTAGACGCGCAGCAAACCTTTGCACCCTGCTCGCCACACAAGCCCCTCGTCACATATAATTGGGAAGCTCGTCCTGTTTTTTTTACCATTTGACTTCTGTCAGTGCAACCACGTGATACATAAGGGACTGCATTGTATTAATAATTAGAACTAAACATTGTATTAATAATTAGAACAAAACATTGTATTAATAATTAGAACAAAACATTGTATTAATAATTAGAACAAACCATTGTATTAATAATTATAACAAAACATTGTATTAATAATTATAACAAAACATTGTATTAATAATTATAACAAAACATTGTATTAATAATTAGAACAAAACATTGTATTAATAATTAGAACAAAACATTGTATTAATAAATAGAACATGACATTGCCTTAAAAATTATAACAAACATTGTATTAATAAATAGAACATGACAAAGCCTTAAAAAATAAAACAAAACATTGTATTAATAAATTATAACATAACATTATATTAAAAATTAAAACATAACATTGCATTAAAAATTAGAACATAATATTGCATTAAAATTAGAACATAGCATTAAATTAAAATTAGAACATAGCATTGCATTAAAATTAGAACATAGCATTGCATTAAAATTAGAACATGACATTGCATTAAAATTAAAAGTCTAGGCTAAAATTGGAAGTTTTCCAGGTCTGTTTTTAAATGCTGGAAAGTTGAATCTGACCTTTTTGTGAAATGATCTTTGGGGTCATAGAGCAACTGTTTGTCTATATAGTCATGTCCATGATCATACATTGCCCTAATACGAATCCCACACTTAAAAAAAAAACAGGCCCTTTAAACGAACCTTTTAAACTGAGCTGTTGACAGTTCCATCACTTCCAATTGTTCATTAAACAAACGAGTTTGGTTCAAAGGTCACATATTTAGATTCTGGTTAATGGTTCAGAAATACGAAACTTTCAAAAACAAAAAACAAAGTGGCTTTCACACTTTTTCAGCCTCCCACTTTGTAGTTTGTCATCCTGAGACTATAGTGGATCAACTTTCTCCGCCCGTGGAGAATGTGTAGAGTGGTAACGAGTTTTTCGGAGCACATTATAAGGTGGCTAGCTATATACAGGAGCTGTCACACGGGACAAAGCAACCAATAAGCTACAACGCGTCTTCTTTCCAAAAGTTTTAATTTAAACTCAATATTTTTGTGTGTATACAAACGTAGTGTCATATCAACTGTCAACTGTCTGGCCTTAACCTATGCGACCTTTACCAGTGAATGGGTCATGTCTGAATGGAACTGACACTGTTCCTGCCTCTCGAAGATTTGGTACACACCCATCGATAGGACCAGTCTATGGGCTGGACAGTGGAAAGGGCGTGAAAAGGGCCCCCACTAGGGTGACAAGCTATTAGGGAAGTAGGGAGAAAAAAAGGTGGATTTTAAAATTGCCAGAGGTGTTGTCTAGAAGTACTTGTAGTTGTAGGCCTATTCTCGCTTTATCCACGGGCTCAGAGATTACACCAGGCGACGTACGGCGAGATGACAGGGTTGTTTTTAAAAACATGGCCTCCTGACAACTTCCGTTTTTGATGGTCGCGTGATGTCGAGTGGCATTCGGGCATGGAAAGGGTTGCCTGAACAAACCAGGAAAACCAGTAACTTAACATCATTTAAAACATTAATAAAAATGCAAGACTAGACTCGAACCACGGATGAGCGTAGGACGCGATAATCTTCTTTATAGAAGGAGCGTCAGTACCATGACTATTAATACAAAATATGCAGCAAATAATACAGAATATGCACTAAATAATAAAAAATATGCACCAAAATGACAAAATATGCACGAAATAATAAAAAAATATGCATTAAATTAAAAAGAATGCACGAAATAATACAGACTATACACTAAAAAGTACCGTCTGCAAGAACAAGTTGTAGCCGAGCATGGAAGGGGTTGTCCGAACTAATCAGGAAATCCCACAAATTTACATCAATCAATAACCTTAAACAAAATGCAAGATGCAAGATTTGACTCAAAACACGTAGGCCGCAGTAAATCTCCGTATAGGGCGTTTGCAATCACGTGACAAAAAGCACGTGATTTGTGTTTACTTTCTGTAATGGTGTACAAGTAATAATGGCCGCTGTATTAATAAAGTTTCATATAGGCTCGAGCTTTTTTAAAATGATGTGTTGTGTTTTCAGTCTTATTAAGATTTAAGCTGTATTATGTATGTTAAATAAAATAGGCTATTTTATTGTTATCATAGACATAGATCATAGACGATGTGAGCCTATTAGTGACTTGACTAGATAGCCTATTCACCAACACTATCACTTGACATCGTAGCCTAGCCTACGAAACATTAAAAGTGTAGGCCTATAAAGGGAAATTGAAAGTGTAAATAGGTCTAGCCGGCCCTAGCCTAATCATATTAATCAATTAATCTACAGTACTACTATTTACCTCCTTATTTTTGAGTAGGATAGCCAATATTCAGATGTGAATTTCGCATGATAAAGAACAACTTCACTTTCACCACGTTACATTTGTACCTCAAGTGGGTTCTTATATTTACACAAATACGTCACTAAAAACCTACGCCACGCTTACTGAGAACGCTCTATAGAAGTAGCATCTGTAACACAGAACACAAAATAACACGATTAACCCTTCACATAGATTTTATTTTCTCTTACCGAGATAGACAGACATAGATAGATAGACAGCCAGACAGAACGGATAGATAGATCGTTAAATAGATAGACAGAATATAGATAGATAGACAGCCAGACAGAACGGATAGATAGATCGTTAGATAGATAGACAGACATAGATAGATAGACAGCCAGACAGAACGGATAGATAGATCGTTAAATAGATAGACAGAATATAGATAGATAGACAGCCAGACAGAACGGATAGATAGATCGTTAGATAGATAGACAGAATATAGATAGATAGACAGCCAGACAGAACGGATAGATAGATCGTTAAATAGATAGACAGAATATAGATAGATAGACAGCCAGACAGAACGGATAGATAGATCGTTAGATAGATAGACAGAATATAGATAGATAGACAGCCAGACAGAACGGATAGATAGATCGTTAGATAGATAGACAGAATATAGATAGATAGACAGCCAGACAGAACGGATAGATAGATCGTTAGATAGATAGACAGAATATAGATAGATAGACAGCCAGACAGAACGGATAGATAGATCGTTAGATAGATAGACAGAATATAGATAGATAGACAGCCAGACAGAACGGATAGATAGATCGTTAGATAGATAGACAGAATATAGATAGATAGACAGCCAGACAGAACGGATAGATAGATCGTTAGATAGATAGACAGAATATAGATAGATAGACAGCCAGACAGAACGGATAGATAGATCGTTAGATAGATAGACAGAATATAGATAGATAGACAGCCAGACAGAACGGATAGATAGATCGTTAGATAGATAGACAAAATATATATAGATAGACAGCCAGACAGAACGGATAGATAGATCGTTAGATAGATAGACAGAATATAGATAGATAGACAGCCAGACAGAACGGATAGATAGATCGTTAGATAGATAGACAGAATATAGATAGATAGACAGCCAGACAGAACGGGTAGATAGTTAAATAGATAGACAGACAGATAAATACATAGACAGACATATAAAGATAAATAGATAGATAGATAGATAGATAGATAAATAGATAGATAAATAGATAGATAAATAGAAGGATAGAAATGTAGATAGAATAATAGCTTGATAAAGATAGAGATAGAATAGTGGCATGATAGACATATAAAAATCATTTTGATCCAGCAAGAAGCAAGGCGGGTGGGGAGGGGGAGGGGGAGCTTGGTTATTCCTTCCATTTTGTTCTTGTCATGATCTAAATCTGCTTCAATTCGTGTCTGTTGCGCCCCCGCGGAGCGCCCCGTGAAGCATCAGAACAGTGAACAAGGAGGCGCCCTGACAGAGCGGGCCTCTCAGATCGGATTTCTCCTGTTCACAGAGTCTCACCAAGCGTTAGCTTTCACGCTCATGGCGTCAAATCGTGCTCTGGATAGGGGGGAGGGGGAGGACCGGGGGGGGGGAAGGGAAAATTCTGGGGCAGAAGTGGAGCCTTTTTGTTTGTGTCCATCCTCTCGGCCGAAACAAAATGCAGTCAGCGCCCTCGTCTCACCCCTCCTCCCCCACCCTCTGGAAAACACTTGGCTGGGTTTGTAAAACAGCAGGCAACAAACACAAGGAACAAGCAGATAAACTGGCGTTTGGGTGTGGGGGGGGGGGGGTGGTGGATGGCGTTGAAATCACAATAGCGGGCGGCGGGGGTGATGGGGAATGGGTGGCTCACAATGCGACAACCAGAATGACATTGGAGCCCTAAATGAAGCCCTCGGATTGACAGTGGGCATTCATGGACGTCTTGTACCTTGGACAGTGTGACAAGCCCCCTCCCTCCCCCCCTTCCGCTCACGTCCTGGATGGACATCATTGACCATTTGACCAGCTCGTACTATTTAATGACTGTTGACTATTAATTGGTTTCTTTAGTCCAGCCACTGCTTCAAGTGAAGGCTGGACTTGATCTGATACTATATCCCTTTTTTGTGTTTCTTTACTGGTGGCCCCCTGCCAGCCCCCCCCCCCCCCCCCCCCACCCCTGAGTTTGCTCCTTCCTACACCCAGCTTCCCACACAAACTCACAATCACACACATACATACGCATACACACACACGCACAAACACACGCAAACAACTAGCCGACACATTAATGAAAAAAAAAAACAACTAATGGCGCTACAAATGTATACTTTGTCGAAACAGCTATAAATCTATTTATCATTCTCTCTGTGAATACCTATCTTTCGATCTATCTGTTTATCTATGTATCTAGCTACCTATCTATTTTTTGTTTCTATGTGATGTATATATTTATGTATTTATTAATTAATGTATATATAATTAATATATTTATAATATATATCTAACAATCTAGTTCTTTATCTATACCAGTGATGGCGAACCTTTTTGAGGGCGCGCGCCCGAAGTGCAATACAAGACCAACTTATTTCTTTCAACGTGCCAACACAGCAATTTAATACAAAATACTAGAGGTTTTACTTTAGAAAAAAAACAGCTCACACAGTTGTCTGAAATAATTAACATCTTTTGTCCAAAAAGAATAACCAATACTCGACCTCTGCTCAGCCCGCTACCATTAATTATTATACATGAGTAAAGTATTATACTAATCGAAATAAACGTATTTTAACAAATCGACGATCCCATCCCTAGTGGTGTGGCCATAAGTACGATGTTCCATTTTTTGGTAAATGCTCGCGTGCCCACAGAAACGGCTCTGCGTGCCAGCTGTGGTACGCGTGCTATTGGTTCGCCATCGCTGATCTATACTATCTATACTTCTATCTATCTTTGTATATTTTTCTGTGTGACCAGAGGCGAATGTAGGCATGTTCCACATGTTCCTTTGGAACAGGGGCCCCCACACAAAAGGGGCCCCCACACACTCCAAAATACAAATTTTAGTCTTTTCTATCGGCAATTAGAATAGTGCCGTTGTAGAAGCGCACAATGAACAAATACTGTGAATGGGAAATCACATTTGATTGTTAAGTGACTCTTGCAGAGTCGAGTCCACGAGGGGGCCCCAACAGAAATTTGGCACTTAAGAACAGGGCCCCCACAATCCAAAATACGGCCCTGTGTGTGACTACCTATCTATTCATCTATCTATCATCTTTGTGCGCATGACGCAAAAATCTTCTTTATGGAAGGAGCGTCTGTAATGTATAAGATAAGATCCCTCTGTGTCTATATGTGTCAACATCAATCTATTTCTATTTTTCCATCAATGTACGGGAAGTATAAGTACTTATATGCAGAAAGGATAAGGAAAGTGTTTTTGTCCTTATGAATATTTGAGCATTGTAACATGTTGTTTTTGTGTTATAGTTGTAAATTCGAGTTTAATGCCTTATGTATTATTACTACTTTACTCTTTGCCCTTCTGTCCTCTAGTGTTTCTAGGTTTAGTGATTTAACTAATGGTGTTACTCTTGTCAGTTGTGAATATTCGCCAGTAATCAAACTTGCAGCTATTTTCTGAATTTGTTATAACTTTTTAATGTTATCTTTAGTTGATGGGTCCCATACAGTGCATTACAAACATATTATGTTAATCCTTTCGCCTGGTTACTTACTGCAGTGGTTAGTTGGTCATGCAGTAAGTGTCTCGCTTCAACGTAGACCGGTCTATGAGATCACTGCACTATATATAAAATTGAATATGGGAACGGACTCAGCAGGGCCGCCTGCATGAGTGGCTCTAAGAGTGGGCCCTTTGGCTCCCATCTGGGTGAGCCCGTTGTTTTGTCACCAGCAGACGGTGAAGTGGTTTTCCCTCCAAGCTAATCAGCACGACTGACTGCCCAATAGTCTGATGGGTCTTCCAGTTTACACACCAATGCCCAGACGCCTGGGTTCAGATATTAAATTATCTGACTATTGAAGTAAGTAGCAAAACCAATGTATCAATCATCTTGTTTTTGCATTGCACACAGTTAATCTATAAACGAAAATTTTTTTTTCAAGTTGTTGTTTTTTTTTTCAATAAAAAAGGCATTATATACATCTAGTTTATATTACAACAAATGACATATTTTATATAGTGATATTCATAGCAGTTGGTCTTCGACTGTGCTGTATATTAGTAAAATATCCCGTCCTACCTAACGGTGAAGTATCGGTGGCCAATGTATACTAGGGGATTGTATGGCCAGCACAATGCCCAGCGCCTTTACTTTACCCCAGCCAAAGTCAGGCTCCCATCAGAGCCGAGTAGACTCAGTGTTACCCTCCAGTCCCGGGAACAGTAATTAAGGGGGTGAGGGTGAAGAGGTGTTACGACACTATAGGAGCGTGCCGTATCTATATATATATAATGAGACTGTTTGTCCCCATACGGATCCCCATTGGTCAATTTGAAATCATGTGTGTTTGTGTCACTGACCTATTGAGGCTTAGCCCTATATACTGTTTAATAATTTTTCACATTGGACACTTGTCTTGGATAGCTCAGTGGTTAACGTAGCGGACTGTTATACGGGTGACGCTGGTTCGATTCTCCAAATAGACTAGACTTTTTTATTTTCGACAATTTTTTTTTCAAACATCTTAAAACAAAAGACCTTGTAAATCTACAGGCAATTTAGATTTTGTTAAATAAAATTACTTGCCAATTTTTTTTACCCGATTACAATATTTATTTACTTTCCTAAAAGTATTCAGTAAAAAAATAATAATTTAAATATAAGATTTATAGCTTTCTTTTAAGTGTAGTTTATACATTTGTTATCTGCACCTTATACAGTCTTGTTTTTTTCTCACCCGGGCAACGCCGGGCAATGTAGCTTGTTTATATATATACAAGCGAAATTGCCCGGCGTTGCCCGGGGGGGGGGGGGGGGAGGGGAAGAATCAAACAGACCTGCATAAGCTACACATACAAATTTTAAATTTTATAAACTACAATGAACAGAAGCTTTAAATCTAAAAATAAAAAAAAACTTTCGACTGAAGACATTTAGGAGAGTAATTTAAAATAAATATTGTAATAGGGTAAAAAAATAGGCAAGTATTTTTATTAATAAAAATATTAATTGTCCGGTGTTGCTCGTAGATTTACAATAATTAAGTAATAGTAATTCAAATAAATAAATTGTTGAAAAAGGTATAGACTAAATGCCCGTATGACAGTCCGTTACGTTATCCACTCAGCTAGCGAAGACACATGTCCGAAGTGAAATCGCAAAAGTATAATATGAAACAATAAGGTCACGTGTCTTTAAATTACCTAATATGATTGGTTGAACACACACACAGTCTACTTTATATTTATATATGTATGTATACACAAGCTGAATTTCCCGGCGATGCTAGGTTACAGATAAAAAAAATAATATAAACTATAATGAACAGTAAGCTAAGCTTTAATAATTGTTAAGTTATTATTTATTTACTGAAACCATTTAAGATAAGAATTTAAAATTATAATTGTAATCGGGTGAAAAAAAAGCATGTCTTTTTATTTATCAAAATGTTAGGACTATACTTGTGGAGTGTGGTCCCCTGTGGATGAGAATCAAACACCCGCCTCCCGCAGGAGTCTAACATATAATTATTAGATTTAACTTGCTGAAAATATTTTTTCTTAAATTTATTTACAATCTTTAACAAACAAATATTAATGGAAATTGTTTTAAGTACAAAAAGAAAAAAAATGTATCAGTGCAGAATCGATCCGAAGGTCATCCGTGGTCTAGTCTTGCAACTTTATTAATGTTTTAAATGATGTTAAGTTATTGGTTTGTTCAAGTATCCCATTCCATGCCCGGATGCCAGTCGAGAAGAAAGGGTACTTATATGCATTTGTTCTCGCATATTGGATAAGGAAAGGATTTTTAACCCTATGTTTATCTGAGCATTGAAACATGTTTTTATTGGGTTGTATTTCTAAATTAGAGTTTAATTTGGTTTAACGCCTAATGTAGGCTACTTATGTATTATTTCTACTTTACGCTTTGCCCTTCTGTCCTCTATTGTTTCTAGGTTTAGTGATTCGACTATTGGTGTTACTCTTAATTGTCAGTTGTGAATATTCGCCAGTAATGAACCTTGCAGCTCTTTAAATGTAGTTGAGTTAAAAACAATAATTTATTCTTAGAGTATGCCAATAAATATAAGATTTGTCGTTTTTCTACCAGAAGACTTCCTTCAAATATCCTGGTAACATCTTTTCTCCTAGGTGAGTGTGTGTGTGTGTGTGTGTGTGTGTGCGGGGGGGGGATTAAATTATTGGGTTTGGAGGGGAGTGGCAGTTTGCATACCGTAATGACGCCAGACATTGTCTGACCCGGGATTGGGAGCCGAATGGAAAGGGGTCATCTGAAGAGGATACGGCTCATGGTCATCTTGTACTACTGTGGCCGTCCGAAATACCACCCCTCCCCTCTCATTTCTTCTTTTTTTCTTGTCAAATCTCCCGGCCGCCTTCCTTCTTGATTGTACTAATCCTTACATTGTCATACTCTGTGATCTTCTGCTTGTGGCTTGGCGCGAAAGTGTAATGAACCGGATATAACTTTAATCGTCTGCAAAACGTTACTAAATCGACGCGCGGGCGGGGGACGAGAGGAAAGGGGGAGTGGCGAGCCGTGAACATAAAAAAAAAAAAAAAGCGGAGGGGGTGGGGTGGGACGTTGGATGGAGCAGCCGACTGCAGCAAATGAAATGCGCCATTTTCCAAAGCTCGCTTATCTCGCTTCAGCAATTCTGTAGCTTCGTAAAATTCGTATTTTGGACTCATTCATTTTTCTATGTCGCAAGGGCAGACCATGCTATGATCGTTACATTAGAGGGGACAGAAGGAATGAAGGGGAGGGGGGCGGATATATTGGGGAGGGGGTGGGGTGCTACAGCGACCTTCTGTCTTTCTGGTGGTGCTAAAGTAGCACCCCCCCCTCTCTCTCTCTCTCAGCAGACGGAGCTACCTCCCCCCGGAGCGAGCGATATACCGGAGCGAAGCTCTTCAGTGAAGCGGGTGATCAACTGAAGAGGTCCCTGGTATAGAAACCATTTTTGCCTTTAGACGGGCAACTACTCCGCATTTAAATGCTAGCAATAATACCATCGCGTCGCAGGCGGTTGCCGTATTCATGTTCCGGACGTCGCAGGCGATTGTCGTATTGACGTACCGGGCGTCACGGCATGCAGTTCCGCGCCCCACATCATTGTCCCAGATTTTATTATTTCTCGGCCAACAATTTACCAGAGCTTGTCAGAATAGAGTTCCCCGTCAAAAGCCACATTAAAAAAAACCATCACAATGTGGTGGAATTCTGGTTTTTTTTACAAACACATCGCGCTCTGACCGGACCTAGCGCGCTTAGGGTGCCGCTCTTGTGGTGCCGCTCTTGTGGTGCCGCATTCAGGGTGGTATTCTTTGATATCTATTTTTTTTTCAGTCAGTACCCCCCCCCCCCGACATCTTTTTATTTCCTGCCCCTCCCTCGCCCCCTCCCTCGTTCTCCCTTTATCCGGGGGTCCTCGTTTATCGTGACATCACTTCAAAGCTGAAAAGGTGACATCGCGGAAGACAGTGTCATTATGTCAACGACCACCTCAAGACTCTCATTGAGTTTTTTTTTAGGGGGGGGGGGTATGTTCGTGTATTGGGGAAGTGGTGGGATGGGGGTAGGGGGTACGCGGGGTGTAGGGGGCGCAAGGGCCGCTCGTATAATGAGCGTCGTACGCTACTATAAAAAAAAGGGTAGTCCTACCTATTGCTTCGTGGGCCAATTTCATGAACTCCTCTAAGACAAAGAAGACAACATGGCATAGAAAAGCATCCAGACTAAATTAATTTTCCGTAGACGGTGCTCAATCTGTCAAAGCAGAAGGCTTGTAGGGAGGGAGGGGGTATATTCTATCAGCCACATTGGAAAGGTTAAAGTGTATAATAAACCATGACTTAAATAAACCATGACTTAAATAAACCATGACTTAAATAAACCATGACTTAAATAAACCATGACTTAAATAAACCATGACTTAAATAAACCATGACTTAAATAAACCATGACTTAAATAAACCATGACTTAAATAAACCATGACTTAATTAAACCATGACTTAAATAAACCATGACTTAAATAAACCATGACTTAAATAAACCATGACTTAAATAAACCATGACTTAATTAAACCATGACTTAAATAAACCATGACTTAAATAAACCATGACTTAAATAAACCATGACTTAAATAAACCATGACTTAATTAAACCATGACTTAAATAAACCATGACTTAAATAAACCATGACTTAAATAAACCATGACTTAAATAAACCATGACTTAAATAAACCATGACTTAAATAAACCATGACTTAAATAAACCATGACTTAAATAAACCATGACTTAAATAAACCATGACTTAAATAAACCATGACTTAAATAAACCATGACTTAAATAAACCATGACTTAAATAAACCATGACTTAATTTCAACAATTCCCACCCCTCACCTTTGTTTCATTTCATCGAAATCTATAATTGGATTTTGTACAAATCAGATATACAAATTATAATCCTTGCGGATGTTAAACTGATTTTTTTTTATGCATAGCTGTAGATTTGGATTATTGGTCCCCACTTGATTCTATATTATTAGGACCCCTGGCTGGTCCTCGTGTTTTAGCTGCCAATATTTTATTCATTATGTCAGACAACATGTTGGGATCTGTTTACCTCTGGGGATCCATAGACCACCCAACGTAAGAACCGTTTGTGGTTTAAGCCTAAATTTTGGGATCCTGCTTCCTAAACCATTTCATTCTCCAGTTGCGAGTTCATCAAAGTCAGATCTTCTATTGACTTTCATCTCAACTCCATTCCTCTCTCACACACACACACACATTCACAAATTCGAAATGAAAACGGAGGCAGATGGTGCTGAATGATCACGCACCCCCCTCTCATTATACCCCTGCCCCCCCTACCCCACCTCTATGGTACGCCACTTATAAATCGCACTTTTAATTCATAAACTGACAATTTTTTTTTGGGTACCAATATAACACACACACAATTGGCCGTCCTTCAACACAAACAAAATTTCCTCCTGTCAAGATATTGCAAATGTCTTGATTGCTGTCAACTTCTTGCAATGTCTAGATGCAATTCACAATCAATCTATTCTACATAGATTCACAGAAAGCTTTTACGGAACGAAAAAGAAAAGAAAAGAAATAAAGCTAGAGGGAGTGGGGATCTTTTTAAAGAGGTTATCATTATTGCCTGTTCACCGTATTCTTGTATCGTCACAGTAAGCTTGTAATTAAACTCTTACACCGCTGCTCGTGGCCTTACCTCACGTTGACAACAAAAAATGATCAAGGGGTAAAAAAAACTAGCTTTACACCGCCAGGGTTTTGAAAACTCAAAATTGCAGGCTTGAGATCAGGTATGTCAAGCGCTTAGAATACAACAGAAAGAGAAAGAATAGAAGCGATTCGTCCTTACGAGTGATTCGTTTAAAGTGAGTGAATCGTTTTAGCGGGTGTGTAATTAATGTAAGACCTATATAAATGAATGCTCCGTGAATCTGAGTGCTGTGTTTAAGTGGGTCAATTATGTATTTATTTATTTATTTTTTTTGCTGACGATTAAAATGAGCACAATCTTGATTCGTTCAGTTCAATGATACACTTAGAATTCTATTCGTTCAGAAGTGGGAAGATAACTCCGTTCACTGTCCGAGACCTATAGACTCTCCAAGAATAAGTATCTTCTGTATGGGACCCATCAACTTAAGAAGAACATTAAAATATTTCAACAAATTCCAAATTCAGAAAAGAGAGGCAAGGTTCATTACCAGCGAATATTCACAACTGACAAGAGTAACACCAATAGTTAAATCACTAAAACTAGAAACACTTGAGCATGGAGGTCGGCAACCTAAGGCACACGAGCCAAACTTGGCACACAGAGCGATTTTCAATGGCACGCAAGAGACTTCCAAGTGGTGTTTTTTATTGATGAAAAAATAATAAAATTTTCCGGTTTTGAATGACAGAGCGACACATTTCAGTGAGTTGAACGCATTTACAAAGACGGGATCAAACAGCGCTTGAACTGTTAGATCACTGGAATGGATTTGCATATATCTTGAGTGAAATCAATTTCAAAACATTTAACTACATGTACATCCCTATATTAAGGCATAGTCTAGATTCTAGATCTATATTAAGATAGTAAGTTGGGCTTTTTCGGAAGTACACCGAAGCACTCAAAGCGGATTTTTCTAAATAAAGGCAAGACTTCAAATTCTTTGACACATTTTCAAGACAAAGCGCTCATTAATTTATACAGACTTATTACATTTAAACGAGTTTTTTCCCCGTCTTCTATAATTAAACATAAATATAAGTAAATCAAAAACAAATTTGGTTTTTATTAATGTAATAAATATAAGAGACTTTTTTAATAGCATTATATTAGGCTATTGTTGTAATTATGGATGTTTAAAAGATAGGCTAAACTCGTTATGGTTAAATGGACATAATTAATGCAGATGTAGATATTGCCTTTCCAGGGCCGGCTCTAGGGTTTTTGGCGCCCTAGGCGAAAACAAATTATGCGCCCTCAAGTGCCTTTGGGGGGGGGGGTCTGCCGGGTAAAGAACTTCAAAAATGTGTTTTTGTTAATGATTGTTATATACCAACAAAGAATTTAATTTTTAACCTTTGATGTATGACTTTGAAATATAAATGAAACAGTTGAATGAAAAGTAACAATGGCTATGCATTATAGATTAATAATTAGAAATCAAATTTTTTTTAGAAAAGTTACCTAACACACAGTTTTATATTAGGTTTATGGGTTTTATAATTGCATTATGTACAGTTCTCTTAATAACAAACAGAAACTCACAGTTAGATTATAGATTTTTTATTATGTTTTTATAACACTTAAAAAAGTACACGAAGCATACTTGATATTGCTTGATATAGGATTATTGTTTTCTTAACTACGGTCCAAAAGTCACTTTTAAATACTGATTAACAGTATTTATACTCCTAAAGACTAAAACGGTAAAACCTGCTTAGCAAATTCTTGTATGAGGGCTTTTGAGTCTGTCCTGCTATCTCATTTTCAATAGAAATTGTCGCCAGACCCGCAAGTCTCCTTCAAGTATTCTTCTAGCTGTAACCAAAAATTCTTCGTTTTTTTTTAAGGTGACTAACTACTCTCTGGAGACTCAAGTCCTTTTCTTGCAGTATCTTACTAGTAATGTTTACTTTAAACAAAATGTTGTGCCATGTGACAAGTGCAGCAATAAACTTGAAGTATGAGACATTTTTTTAGTAACCCAAATGCTTCTATCTTGGCAATATTGCCACTAGATCCGTTTAGTGTCTTCAGAAATCTCTTTCAAAGCATCACAAACATGAGATAACTGGTACCGCAGAGGTGTTAGTGCATCAATTCGACTGGGACATCTTGTACCACTTAGGGGATTTAATGTACTCGTTTTCGTAATTAACAGTCTGAAAATGCAAAAAAAACAAAAAAACAAATGCACTGCCAATGCAAACAACTTAGCGCCCTCATGACTTACAATTCACGAACAGACTTGATGGTCACGTCACTTCACTATGATATTCCGCCGCCGCATTGCATCCAGGTTGTGGCCGGGGCAAGTGAGGGTTTGCCTTTTTACTTTTTGCACTCCGCTACGCACAGCGAGGTTGCCAAACTTAGTAACCCACTGTTAGGGCATTCCTTTTTATTTTCTAAGACAACTTTAAATAAACTACCCTTCGCCTTTCATTACCAAGTAATCCATCTGCCTATGCTAGTAGTGCGCAGAAGCACTAAACTTTCATATAGTTTATATTTTTAAATCCCCAAATAAATAAAAAAAATCCTCAATTTTGCGCCCCCCCCCCTCCCAAAAAAAATTTTGCGCCCTAGGCGGCCGTCTAGTTCGCCTATATGGATGAGCCGGCCCTGTGCCTTTCCCAAGATAATAATTATATTAATTAGTTAATTGATTTGATAATTATATTTAGGCATTGCATTTTGTTATATTAAATATTTAGTATCAGTTATTAAATATTATATTTATGTCAGTGCACCCAATATATATGTTGGGAAATCTTCTATAGAAAAAGATTAAGTTTTTGTAAGAAGATTGTCTGATATAAGCCCCAAGTGAAATGGGTGCTGAATTAATATCTCTATTGTAAAATTGTTTGATTAAAGTAAATCATATGTGCCTACAATTCCTACATTTTGATTCTTAGAAGAATACATATATTATCTTGTTTTATGTTTTGAAAATAAATTTGAGGTAAGTGGAACAAGTTTGTTACTTTGTGATTTCAAGTGTGAATACGCCATAGGCTACATGATGATGCTGATAATTTACTGATAATAAATGAATTTAAAAATATACATGTTTAGATGCCCAAATGCGCTACTATAAGTAAAATAAAATAATTGGGCACAAACAGCAGGGAATGTTTATTTACAACTGTTTAACGTAAATTAATTTTATACCACTAATAATTAAATATTGTAATGAATACCATAATGCTGGATTTATATTGAGAAATAATAACTAGTCAGTATAATTTGTAATTTTACAAAACATAATATATGTTGTTTGGCATTACTATTGAATCAAAGTTAGAAACTTTATTTTAATTAAGTAGTAAGTAAGGTACCCTTTAAACCAAACTGATCAAGGGAGATAATTAGCCCGTTTCATTTGCGCTAATATTTTTTATATTATGTTGTTGTTGTTTTTATAAAAAGCTAAATAAATGATTTATAACTTATAACTTTATAATGACTAAACTGTAAAATGTCCTTGAAATTATATAAATATTATATGACTAAAAATGTATATGCACATTTTAAAACATTACATTAACTACCCAGTTTGTATGATTACTACGTATACATTCCGCTTAACGCTAATGAATTTAATGTGATCCTCCAAAAGAGTTAAAGCAAATCTCATCTAAACTGATAACAAAATAATAATCAATATTAGCAATTGTTAGATACTAAATATGACTCCAAATGATAATGTTAAAAAAGAGTTATCATAAATGTGAAAACTTGGTAATAGAATTTTGTATTTGGTATAGGGCGTTTGCAATCCCGTGACAAAAAGCACGTGATTTGTGTTTACTTTGAGTAATGGTGTACAATTAAATATGGCCGCTGTATTAATAAACTTTCATATAGGCTCGAGCTTTTTTTAAATGATGTGTTGTGTTTTAAGTCTTATTAAGATTTAAGGGGACGTCCATTAATTACGTCAACAAAATAGGGGGGAGGGGGGGGTCTGAAAAAGTTTGACAATTGTTGACATGGGTGAGGGGGGGTCAAGAAAAGTTGACGTCAACAATGTTACTTTTTATGAAATAAATAATGATACAAATTTAGTACTAAATTATACATTTGTCCTTTTCAACTTACATAGATAACATTAACAACATAGTTTTAAGTTAATACAAATATAACAATTATGGAAACTACACTTGATATTTCCTTTTTGTGTCCATCGTGCTAGTTTGTAGATCTATGTATGGGTGGAAACTAATGCAATATTGTTAGCAAGGCAAAGTGACCGACTAATTATAGAAAACCTCACCTTCGCTGTCTAGCGTAGGGTTGCCAGACACATGGGCGTCAAAAGAATGACACCGAGAGACAAAAAGGAGGACATTGTGTTTCAAATGCATAGTTTCGCATTTAGCCCGCAATCAGTATAATTTTATTACAAGAGCTGCCACTAAGTTTAAGTGTGTATTGTTAAACTGAGCAAGAAACAGTTTTGTTAAAAATAACATATAAATTCAATGTAGGCTGAAAGGCAACTTGCATTTGTTTGGGAAACTTTATTGCTCGTGCACGAGTCTTCTAAAAAACGGATAGTTATTTTCTTGTACAAATGATCACCTGTTTATTAATTATAATCTTAACATGTTAATACTAATTATAACATTTATTTGTCCTTATGCCTACAAAACATAAAATATTACAAAAGCTGGACATTTTGGTAATGGTAATGGTAATTTATATAGCGCTTCTATCCATGCTATATTAGCATGCTCAGTGCGCTCTCGAAGACTATTAATCTGTGAGAGGTTTCACTGCTGCCGGTTAAGCGCATGTGATAACAACTCAATATTAACGTCATCTAGTCCCAAAACTCCTGTAGGGCGACAGGGATCTGCCGGTGGCGGGGCTCGAACCCGCGACGTGTGAAGTGGTTTTTTGGTTGACAGTCTGGTGAGCTAACCATTTTAAAGGTATTGTGCTTTGCCTGCCGGACGGAGGACAAGAGTCTAAATAGGAGGACAAGTCCTCCTTTTGCCGGACGTCTGGCAACCCTAGTCTAGCGAGATATGGTGGCTGGAATAACAAAGGAACACAAACACACCAACAAACTGTCTGCAGAGAACTTTCAGAAACCCATTTTTTTTCCCGCTCAGTACATCTAAAATAGACTATTGTAGGTGCCAGAGTCTGGCGTTCGTTATATAAGCCATGTAAGCAATAGCTGAGATTGACAATAGAACTAAAAACTATAATAGGCCCTCGCCGAGACTATAACTAATGTTTGTAAAGCATTGAATGGAGTGAATTTTGTGAATCCAACATGGTTATTTTAAAAATATTTCCTTCAGAAAAAAATAATTCTTGGCCCACCCAATGAAGTACGAAATACTTAGCCTACCTTATTTCCTTTTAACATCCCTAATTCTGATATATAAACTAATATATTTTTGCTCACTACGTTATAATAGGTGAAACATTAAAATTAGGTCGATTAGGCTACATATTTAGTAATTTTTACGTTTTCATTTCTAATTTTCTGGAAAAATTTAATGCGATAAAAATGTATTAGTATCAGTGGCGTCACCAGTATTGGAAAGGGGGGGGGGGGGCAAATAGTGCAAGGAAGGGGGACAGGGAAGGCAACTACCGTGTGTATATAATCTGTGGCAAATGTGCTTAGTTTTGTAGGTATATTTGAAAAATAGTTTAAATTTAATTAGTGTTTGCAGGGCATTCAAGAGGTTGATTTCTTTGAATACAATATGATTTTGTACACTTTACCATAATATTCTTTAGAACTAAAAAAAAATCTGGGCTAATTGATTAAAACCGATAATAGCTTTCAATGGTGATAATCAAATTTGCGATTATCGTTGACCATGATATTAAAAACATATGAAGAGGATGACGATGTTAAGCCAGGATGCTTAGTACGTAGATGGATGCGTACGCAATCCAGTGGCACTGCCACCGCTCCTGCTTATCTGTTGGGAACATAATTTACAACGAGCCATCGTTAAAGACGTTTTTTCAAAATTTTCCGACACAAAGGATTGCAACTGTAACTTAACATTTGGTTTGATGTTGTTTTTATCGCAAGCCATAGTTGGTATTTGGAAAAATGAAACACAATTTCTAAGACTAAATAGTGTTAGCAAGGCATTTCAAGAATTGTTTTGTGTGAATCTAACATTAGGCCTATTTATTAAAAATATTTCCATCAAAACCCAAAAAAGGCTGTGCTACTTGAAATAATGATTAGGCCAACCTCCCAACCAAGAAACCGAAATCTGGTTTTGGAAATCAAAACCGGTTTTCGGTTTCAAAACCGGAATCCAGTATTTCGGTTTTCGGTTAACATCCCTAGTTAAAATAGAAAGCTAATTTACAAGTGGTGCACAATTTCCCCCTAAAATATTTGACAATTAACATTGTAACAAAAGTGAAACGTAGAATTAGACATGATTAAATATGTATATAAAAAGAACAATAGTAAACATTTGAGAATTATAGTCAATTAAAAATCTTTTTAACAAGTTTTAAAATATATTACAATAAAATTAATTATTGTATAGACCTTTCCGTTTTAAATCTATTTTAAACATAAAAGCAAGCGTCTAAAATTGTGTTACTTGTTTTGAGGGGGGGGGGGGGTAACCAATTGTTGACGTAATTATATAGGGGGGGGGGGGTCTCTGAAAGTTTGACAGTTGTTGACAAGGGGGAGGGGGGGAGGTAAAAATCGCCAAAAAATTGTTGACGTAATTAATGGACGTCCCCTAAGCTGTATTATGTATGTTAAATAAAATAGGCTATTTTATTATTATCATAGACATAGATCATAGACGATGTGAGCCTAATAGTTACTTGACTAGATAGCCTATTCACCAACAATATCGCTTGACATCGTAGCCTAGCCTACGAAACATTAAAAGTGTAGGCCTATAAAGTGAAATTGAAAGTGTAAATAGGTCTAGCCGGCCCTAGGCTAATCACATTAATCAATTAATCTACAGTACTACTATTTACCTCCTTATTTTTGAGTAGGATAGCCAATATTCAGATGTGAATTTTGCATGATAAAGAAGTACTTCACTTTCACCACGTTACGTTTGTACCTCAAGTGGGTTCTATATTTACACAAAAAAACTTAAGCTCCGCCTACTGAGAACGCTCTATAGATGTAAATGCAAATGCAAAAAAAAAGGATGATAATCACAAACACGTTATTTTGTGTTTTTTTTTAATGGGCCGTATTGCTGCTGAGAGTTAACACCCTTGCCCCTTTTACAAGTCAGTCTTATAATGGACAAGTCTTAACGTGTATGCATGCATAAAAGGTCACGTGCAAAAACATTTCCGTTCTTATTCGATCATTTTATTCGAAACAATGTCTGTGTGCTACTTTACTGGTTGTACTCAAATTTGTTGGGGATTAAAATTTATTTCATTTCCAATAGATGTTTACAAAGCAAAACAATGTATTGTGAAAGTCAGAAGGGAATAATCACCTTTTTAAAATATCAAACGTATTGCTTAATGCAAAAGAATTTTTGTTATTCGTTTTTATGAATTTACGCATTTTGTTTTTCAATAACCAAGAAAACGCAACTCTTGACTCATTTATTTTGTAAACAAATAAAAATTTAACGTCACGCGACTAACACTTGAGTATTAGTTATCGCCTACTCACTTTTGATGTTAAAAACGGATTCCTCATAACTAATATTGTATCCTTTGTATAATTCTAAAAGACTAGAATTGGCCGTCGAGGTTGAAATCAATTGTCAAACAACAGCAAAAGCATATTTTTTTTGTTATTAGTTAAAAAATAGAACAGGAAGTTCACGAACATTCGGGTTCAAAAGTTTACGCCTCATTAAGACTTGTCCATATGACTGACTTGTAAAAGGGGCAAGGGTGTTAACTCTCAGCAGCAATACGGCCCATTAAATATAAAACCTTTAAATGATTTTCTCTATAGATTTCCTTTGCTTTTGGCTTTGGTCTTGCTACGGAGTTAAATTAATTGTCTTATAAAGAAATAAGAACACAAGAGCAGGTTGACTTTTAGGATGTTGGCACGCTGAATGATTTCGAAATACTAGTTTGGCACACCATCAGCAAAAGGTTGCCGACCCCTGCACTAGACGACAGATGGGCAAAGAGTAATTAAGTAGTAATAATACATCGACTAAGTTCAATTCTAATTTAGAAATGCAACACAATAAAAACATGTTGCATTTCTCAGATAAACATAAGGACAAAAACACTTTACTTATCCTTTAATATAAGTACCCTTTCTTCCCGAATGGCAGTCGTGCATGGAATGGGTTGCCTGAACAAACAAGAAAAAACAATAACTTAACATAATTTAAAAACTAAACAAAAGTGCAAGACTAGACTCAAATCACGAATGAGCGTAGGACGCAATAATCTTCTCTATAAGAAGGAGCGTCTGTAATGTATAAGATAGGATAAGAAGATATTGCGTCCTACGTTAATTCGTGGTTTGTAAAAGTTCTTTTTAAAAACTCCAACCAAATGTATTCAAAATCTCATCATTGAAAGTTATAAACATATTTCACATTTATCAGACGTAGTGAACTAATTGTTGGTTTTATAGCTAAGGAGTACTCTTTACACTTTAAATATCAAAATACCTCAGATCTGTATTAGAGGCCGACCGAAATTCAATTTCGGCGTAGAAAGTAGGCGAAGGGCCTGTTTCGGCTTAGTTTCGGTTTCGGCCGAAGCAAAAAATTTAACTTTCTGTTTGCTTTCGGTTTCGACCGAAACTGATTGACTTTCCGTCATCTACCGTATATCTATTTTAACTTTCAAAATTCAGACTTCAATGCTAGTGCTGCATCTATTTCTCTGCTTATTGACAATTTCAGTTAGTTAAACTGTTGCGAATAAATCTGTGTGAAGTAGAAAATTGAAGTTTGTAATAAACGAATCATCTCATCACCCCCAAAGATTGTGGAAAAATGTAGTGTGGTTTAATAAAATGGCTTTGTGTTATGCACCTAGTTCACCACATTCTTTTTCATTCATTTCATTTCATTGTGTTGTTTTGTCTAATGTTATTAAAATTATTTCATAACATTTAGTTTAAAAAAAATCGTATATAAAGTTTACATTGCTTTTTAGTTTATTAAATCTTAATTCAATTCAATTCTGAATAAAATGATACTTAATACATGTAGGTAAAGACAACTGTCGGCCTATATTACATGTTCTATGTTGTTTTTAAAGAGTATCCATAAACTAGTTAATATTACACAAAAATGTGCAGTCTTTTCAAATCTTTTCTTTGGCTATTTCGTTTTATCTTTCGGTCTCGGCCGAAGGTGTAGTGCAACTTTCGGTATGGTTTCGGTCGGCCTCTACTCTGTATTAACGATTACAGTATACAATAACACTTTTACCGCTATACACTATATGGAATATAAAGAAACGTGTATCCCCCCCCCCCCTCTCCTGCGTTTATGTCTGAAGTCAGTCAGGGGGAGAGAATAATACTTCCGGTTAAGATCGTTCTCATTTCCCGCCATGTATTAGTTCTAGTATTTGGTCATAGCCGCTCTTCACTAATCCCATCATCCCTTGGTGGTTTCTACATTTTATCAGGTCGTTTAAAAATTAGGATTTTAATCTCCATTTACAACGAGGAAACGAAGTAAAAGAAAATATTCAAGAACAACAACTGCTGCACATCTGACTCTATCAGTGCCCCTCCCCCCCCCATCCCGGGCCCCCTTTTCGATTCAACTCCGCCCATTGTTCAACTCCAATGTCATTAGTGGAATATGAAGCGCTTGGACGGAGCCGTCATGGAGCGCTCCGAGCTAGTCCGACCCCTCCACATTTCTACCTGTGACCCCTTGTCGAGTTGACTTCCGTCCCGTCCACAATTTTAAGAGAAAAATGACCGCAAACCGGTAAGAACGAGAAATCGAATCCAATTTTGTTTTGAATTGAATCGCGAACGGCATCAAAACCAAAACCCGGACGCAACCGATGTAAACAAATACTGGTATCGCGGTATGGGATTGCCGTTGCGATACTCAACTTTGCACTTCTTCGAGGAGAGTTTTAGCAGACGTAATCCCAGCATGCACTAGGAACTCGTCTGCGCTCAATTTGAGATTATGTAATCCCTGGTCAGGTACTTGACGTCGTTTCAACTTACTCAACTAGTGCTAACATATCGAAATTTCTCTTGGTTCATACACTTTCCTAGCTTTTATGCAACATAACCTTACTGAAATCGATGATTAACAAAACTGTATTGTTCACTCAATTACTTGTAGCGGAAGCATTACGGATACACGTTTAGAACAGTATCGAATACTGCCGGTATCGGCTTCTGCTATTTCCAAACTGTATTGAAGAAGGGATTATTGATGAGCTTATGATCGTGTATGGGCAAAACTTAGTATTAATGTAACCGGTAGTCTAGGAAAATAGAACGTTCATAGTTCACTAAGCAAAGATAAAACAAGATGTGAAATGAAACAATACTGCGTGGTCTTGTGGTAAAGCTATGGTGTGTGTGACTGAAGAGAATGGGGCTTGCTGTCAGCATTTCTTAAAACTCTTTCTATACTACAAGGAGGCGCGATGGCCAAGCGGCAGCGCGTTCGGCTGACGTACCGAAGGTCCATGGTTCGAATTCTGGTAAAGAGTAGCAATAGAGCTTGTTTGCCTGAGTTGAATGGGAAGTAGATTTCTCACCATCGGACCGGATATTGAGAAGGCTCTAAGGCCAACGGTCGTCATAGAGAAACGGGACACTTCCAGAAGCGAAGATTTGGCAGAACGAAGTGTTCTTTGCGAGACATATGGTGTAATTAGTTCCTTGAGAAAAGAAGGCATCTCATTGTTATAAAGGCACTGATGGCAAAGTAGCGCCACTTTATATTCAATTCTGGCTTTCAAATATAGTCTACCTGTTTATCCCGACCATTATAGTATTAATAAGGAATTCTACAGCATATGTTAACCCTTCCCGTACCGACCTACTTCTATCTATATTGCCTTCAGTTCCGCTATAGGCCCTATACGCGGCCGGGACTGTAAGGGTTAATGTTTTATATTACTCACACACACAGACACACACACAGACACACACACAGACGCACACACAGACGCACAACACTCTCGAAAACTTGAGACCCCCCCAAAAAACCCAGAAACGCTGACATGACTAGTCAATGTTTCCGCTTAGTTGGTGGAACCATCTGGAAGGTTCCAGGCGATGGCAATGTGATTTCTGCCAGGCCGAAATGTTGTTTGTGGGACAAATCGCCCCCCCCCTCTCCCCCGGTAATGATCAGAGACCTGGTCCTGAGTCTAAACCCCCACCCTCTCCCACCCCTGCCCACATTATTGTCTCTGTCTTCTTGAGCGTTATTGTTCAACGAAACATAATTCTGGAGTTTCAAATGATCACAAAGTCTCCAACAATGATGTCCCAGTAATTATGGTCCACAGTCTGGACTTGTTTAATTCTTGCAGATACAAATTTTTCTCTCACCGACCATTTGTTCTTTTTTATTTAAATAGGCTGCATGGTCGAGGGTGGGGGTTGTGGGTGGAACAGACCGGATTTGATGTTCTGAAAAGGCGCTAGAGGGGGTGGAGAGTGAACGTAAAGCGCCCCCCCCCCCCCAACCGCATTTCAGACTCTATGATTAACAGACTCCTTAGTTGACCCCGGAGCTATCTTCGACGTGGACGCCACCTCACCGAGCCCCCCCCCCTTCCTCCCCCTTATGGCGTTTGCCTTGTGACCAGCCGGTCCCCCAGTAGGAGGGGTGAGTGGATGGATGGAGTGGGGAGGAGGGGGCTGAGGGGGGGGGGCGTGAAGCGTTTGTCTGTTACGGAGCTGGCGAGTGACAGTGTTAGTTCATTTGAACACAATGTTCCTGTCACTCTCATTTGAACACAATGTTCCTGTCACTCTCATTGTCTCGCAGTTCATTTGAACACAATGTTCCTGTCACTCTCATTGTCTCGCAGTTCATTTGAACACAATGTTCCTGTCACTCTCATTGTCTCGCAGTTCATTTGAACACAATGTTCCTGTCACTCTCATTGTCTCGCAGTTCATTTGAACACAATGTTCCTGTCACTCTCATTGTCTCGCAGTTCATTTGAACACAATGTTCCTGTCACTCTCATTGTCTCGCAGCTGAACAAAAAAACAGAACTTGTCTTTTCTTTCTGGGCCACTAAATTGAACAATTCCCTTTTCTGGGCCATTTAGAAGTGGGAAAAATTCAAGAATTCGAACACAATTTTGTTCGGGAATTGGTATTCATTAAACAAACATCGGCGTATGCCAAAGAACAAACAAATAAATACGTGCTTTAAAAAAAACGTAAATGCGAATAAAAGTTCTGTTCTAATTGTTTAATTTATTTAATTTTCAAACGCAAACTTTTCTAGTTAAGCGGCTATCTCTCTTTGTTTTAATAATGGAACTCGCGTAATGTCCTCCTGTAATGGGAACTCTATAATGAATTCGTGTAATTAACGTATGAAATGAGCATGAGTAAGGAATTTGAGGAATGATCTTATGAACTTGTGTAATGAACTCTTGTAATGAGCGTGCTATGTCTATGTTCGTCCTCTTGCTGTTGTTCTTGGTGAAGGACGCACGTGTGGTTGCATTATTTCTTTTTTTGTTGCTGGACTTGAAGTTGGTCTATTTGTTGTGTTTTCTTGTTTTCTTCACTTGTTCAACTTTTACTGTTGCTGTTCCTTTTGTTCATGTTGTACACAAAGCAACAACAAAAACAACACCAAACAGCCTTTAGCGACAGCTCTACGTTACGGCTGTCTCGTTAGATCTTCATTTCACAAAGCACTGGGACGTGTGAATGGGTCCCGCGCCCGGACACCCTCAGACACCCTATTGTCACCACCCTGTGTGTGGGGGAAGGGGAAAGGAATAAGGGAACATGTCCCGAGGCTGAAGATTCTTGACCTCACTGACCGCGAGGTGACCAGTCAAAACTCTGGCAGCTCTGGGCTGATAGTGTGTCAGGGCGTCTTGACCCCAGCAACACCCCCGCCCATTCCCTGACTGTGACTGAAGTTTCTTTTCGCCTACCCACGGGGTGTAGTAAGTCCCCAACACGATTACGAAATGTACACAACGCATTCAACGCCTAAACAAACCGATGCCATCATCTGAAGAAGAAAAAGGAATTTAACTTATTTGGTTAAACGGACTAAGGCTATAATAATATACATGTATTCGAATACGAATAAGTGATATATACATGTATTCGAATACGATGTGTGCAAATTCAAACGTGTTTTTCGTTGTTTTTATTTTCATTAATGGCAGTTGGTGTGTCAGTTTATTACATTTATTTTCACATAATAAAATATCCTATTGAGCAGTACTCTATCTTAAAATTATACATCAAGTTGTGGCTTGACTCTCTTTGAATTATTTCCCTTGTCGTTAAACTTTGGGATTTCAGGGTTTTTTTTCGTTTCATAATTTGCATATATTGATGACGAGGACTTTATTTGGTGTATTCTTTCTTAAAACACGGGGTATATTGTCCTCCATCTTGAATATATTAACTGACCACTGACCAATGGGAACGGCGGGAGTAGCTCGAAGAACTCTTCAGTAGCTAGTGTACAAATGAAATGTTGATTGCCATTTCCTGTTTGGACGAGATCGAGGCTATCACTTTCCACGCGCATGCGCACTTAAAAAAAACACGTGAGACTGGTTTACACAAAACAGAACTTTTGCTCCTTGAAGAGTTCCAGTTCCGATCACTCCCTGCTGAACTAAATGGAAGAAAAACGCCCCGCGGGGTTGGAAGAAATGGGAGCGGGGAGGTGAAGCAGCAGAAGATAGAAACTCCATGGGGATGCATTACGTTTTTCGAGCTGATTGGAGACATCTCGTCATTTCCAGATCACGTGACTAGAATTGCCTTTGTCAGACTCCCGCCCAAAATCAAAACCTCTGTGATATGATGGATGGCCTTGAACTTGAACCCCACTGCACCACCCATCCCGAAGATGTTTTTTTTTTTTTTAAAGGCAGATCACTGCACAAAGTGTCCTCATTAATGTCCCATTGTCCTACACGGTTTCGAAATCATTATTGTTTGAAGGGTTTTCTGGTGTGAATATGTTTTGCAAACCAAATGTTTGTTTTTTAACTTTAATTATAGCTATTGGTAAAAAACGGGATAAACTCACACACACACAAAATTACTCGTTCTTGTGAATGTTTTCATGTTATAAACAAATATTTTCATGTTCTAAACAAATGTTTTCATGTTATAAACAAAACCTTAACAATTCTAATTCACTGAGGCATGTTTTGAGGTTATTATGAAATATTTCTCTCGTTACTTCCGTTCTTTTTTTTTTATATATATAGAAGCCACCTTATCATGAACCTAGAAGTAACAAGAAACAGTTAATTATATCAGTAGTGTTCCTGTTGTTACCTTGACCTCAAAATGTCAACTTTGATAAATATATGTCAAATCGTGTGTTGACTTCCATGGACACGCATGATCGAGATTTTCAATAAATTATTTCTTTTTTCCTGTTCACGTGTCTTCTTTAATTTAATTAAACTTTTTTTTTCTTCCAACACACGTTCTATCTCTCTCTCTCTCTCCCTCTCTCTCCCTCTCTCTCTCTTTCTCTCTCTCTCTTTCTCTCTCTCTCTCTCTTTCTTTCTTTTAGTAGCATGTGTTACTGCATACTAAACATCAACTCCTTTATACAAAAAAAAAAAAAACGTCAACAAAAATATATGACGTCCTAA
Source organism: Anisus vortex (assembly GCA_949126835.1). NCBI lineage: Eukaryota > Metazoa > Mollusca > Gastropoda > Planorbidae > Anisus > Anisus vortex. The sequence goes on from OX421497.1 coordinate 47,910,207, forward strand.
CAAACAAAATTGACGTCACCAAAATCAAATGACGTCATCCAAATACAAAGAAAGAAATAACGTGCACAAAATGTTTTTCCTTTTTTATTTTCGTCTCTGTTCACTTGACTCTATGAACAAAGTACTTTCAGTCAATCCACTACGTCTAACCAAGTTCATGACTACATCTGTTACAACCTAAGGACTAGTAGCTAAACAAAACCAACATACAAAGTTTTTGAAAAGAGAGCAAAAAGAAAATAGGAACAAATGTAGTCCAAAATATTGCCTGTATGTGTGTGTGAATGTGTGTGTGTGTATGTGTGAATGTGCGTGTGTGTGAATATGTGTGTGAATGAATGTGTGTGTATGAAATCGAAGACATTAAAATATATATTTTTTTATTGTTGTTGGAAAAATCTGAAGAGCGGGCCGCATCGTCACAGACAATACTGTCGTTAGTGTCTCCTTGGACAATGGGCGGTCCCCAAATCGTCTCCCTTCTCCTCCCCCTTCTTCAGACGGTGAGTGCACTCCAGGGTGAAACAAGTACCTGCCGTGGCCCATCCAGACCCCCCCTCCCCCCACCTCTCAACTCCCTCTCCCTCCTTTCGCCATAATATTCTTCACCCATCCTTCCACTCTCAAACCCAAAGTGCTTGCTTCTCATTTCCTGGCAGGCGGCCATGTTTAAATTCAACGTCACGTGACGAGACAATTAAAAGACAAACAAAACACACACATTCACAAACAAAAAATGTTTCTAGCCTCCAGGCTGGTCCTAATTACACAAGTCTACCCCCCCCCCCCCCCCCATACACACATTAACCCCCCCCCCTTTCCTTTTCATAAAAAAAACCCACAACAAAACAATAACAGACACTTCCCACGTCAAGCTTTCAAAGCGACATCTTATTCCTGCTGGTCATGCGGTTAGTTCACCGGATTGTTAACTGACACGTCGCGGGTTCTATCCCTTCCGTTGACCGATCCCTGCCGTTCTAGTTGACGTAATAATATTCTGTCTAGAACTAGAATTAGAAGGAACGTCTGTAAACTTATAATATAACGTCGTTGCCAGGTGAATACCGGGCAAGTCCATATAGCAAATTTTTCAGGAGAAACAAAAAACTGCATAGATCGAGTAAACCAATCAACGTGGCCGTTTTTTTGAAAGAAATAAAATTGTAGAAAATCTATTGGACAATACTACAAGCTATTTTTAGACATCATGTGGGATATCCCAAGGAAAATTTTGGTAAAAAAAAATGGAAAATTTTCGACTTGGCCGGTTTTCGCCTGGCAACAACGATAAGCTTGTGTGAAAAAAAAATTGAAACCATATAAGTAGAAAAGTGGAAATAATTGATTGGTGCACACTAAGGTGCACTGTGGACAGGTGTTCGACTGGCGAATCGAAGGTCCTGGGTTCGAAACCTGGTGAAGGGTAGGATTTTTTTCCCTGGACTCGAAGGTCTCCCTGAGTCTACCCAGCTCTGATGTTCCTGACATTAGTTGGGATGAGTAAAAGACGTCTGGGCACTGTGCTGGCCACACATAGTAAGAGTCTAGTATGATCTATTTGGTCCGAAGAATATTTTACTTTTTACTGCAAACATATGAATGAATGAAACAGGTTGTCTGCAACGCTCAGGTAAACATAAAGTCAAAACCCTTTCCTTTTCCTTTATGCAAGAACAAATGCTTATGAGCATTTTTTCTTCCCGAGTGGCATTTGGGCACGGAATGGGTTGCCTGAACAGACCAGGAAAATCAGTAACTTAAAATCATTAAAAATATTAATAAAGAGGCAAGACTAGACTCGGACCTCGGATGAGCGTAGGACGCAATAATCTTCTTTATAGAAAGCATATGTTATATATAAGATATAAGATACGATAAGAATTTGGTGCGAAGGGTGCTTTACTTTTACTGCAAACTGAAACATATGAATGAATGCAACATATTAACTGTAAGTCTGCCCACACAGAGTGTACACAGATTGAATTACATTTGCCGACATATGACTTACTCCATTGGCGACATGTAGCAGTTACACTGGAAACTGACACCTCTAGCCCGGGGGGGGGGGGTTAACAGCAGTGCAAGTGTAGCGATCTGACGCTGGCGATACCAGAGTTTGTTTGGCTGTAATATGAACATGATATATGTTGTCATGGGGTGAGGGGAGGCACCTTGGCTGGGTGGCATCATCGAGGGTGATGAGGGTGGCCCAAACTCTGCGTCATATCACGTGACAGATAGACGCTGGTGAGAGATATAGAAACGTTGTAGCTAGCAAAGACAACAGTACCTGCACTCCCAGACCACTCCCCCCCCCCCCCACCACCATGAAACTCTGCCTATGACAGTGAAGTAACACGATCAGGCAGGCAGGCATCGAGTTTCAGTTATACGGAACTTGGGATTAAATCATCAAGCTCAAATTAGAAAATGATTCACACCGATACTCTATACGCATTATGTATCCGGACTCAGAAATCTTGAAATTCAAATCCTAAAAAAATTATGACGTCATTGGCGAATTCTGGAACATACCCGATGCTAATAGAAGAGATAAAAAACAACGCAAAACGGAAATTTCCGGACGTGCGGCGTTGGGACAAATAATTCTGCAGTATATTTAGGTGTATATGACTATTGCTCCATCGGGCAATGTTTTTGGGAGCCCCCAAGAAAGTGGGGGCCCTAAGCTATAGTTCGTGTAGCTTATACGTAAATCCTGCACTGTCCCAACTAATTAGTCAGGTAGGCCTGCCCATCATAGCTGGGTGGACAGGGACACCTTCCAATCCAAGGAACAAATCTTAGCCTTCACCAGGATTCGAACCCAGGAACTTTGGTACCCCAGACATCTTCCTTTATCAGTAGATTAGCATTAGCATTAGAGACAGTGAGAGAGCGAGAGAGAGAGAAAGTTTGAGAGAAAGGGAGACAACCAGAGAGCGAGAAATCGAGAGAAAAAAATATATTATATATAGGTTATAAATATATATATATATATATATATATATATATATATATATATATATATATATATATATATATATATATATATATATATATATATATATATATATATATACATATATATATATAGAGAGAGAGAGAAATAGAGAACAAGAGAATAAAAATGATAGAAAGAGAGAGTTAAATACAGAAAGAAGGTTTATGGTGGACTAATAAAACAAACCGTACACTTTTGCTTCATTGTTTTGAATGTCAACGTTTTCCATAAATGCAAAAAGCCCCTATACAATCTTACTAATTTCTAAATATCGGAACCACTTACTGTGAAACTAATTTAAAAAAACGGGAAATCTCGTAACTAAAAATAAACAAATATGGGGTCGTAAACACGCACTGGTCGCGAAAGTTGAAGAGAGGCAATAACATAAAACATGCAATTGTATACCAAGGGGGCGGAGCCAAACGGACTGCAGAGGCGTATCCAAAGTGTCAGGAACGTTAAATGCACAGGAGAGGTGGGGTGGGGAGGTGTCATACATACTGCACGTCTAGACTGTGTTGGGTCTGAGTCGCTTCCTGTGTGATCTACGCGCGACACAAGCTCATTTCAGCATGTCTAAGAAGAAAAAAATATTGTGAGACCTTCTTTATTTTTTTGGTGTTCCAGTTTTGTCCAGTATGTCTGCCACTGCTAGTTTATGGGTAGTTTGAGGGATGGACCAAACAATGTGACCAGGAATTGACCGGAAATGATATTTTGTCCGTCTATTTTTATTTTTTCTTGTCAACGGGTCACAGTTTAGATTTGCCAGACCCTCTTTCATTTCATGCCCCGTTGTGTGTGTGTGTGTTAGTTTGGGTTCTCCGGGAGACAACTCTATCAACAGAGGGCGTTGTGAGCAGACGAGATGTCGCTACATACTGCCACAGTTTATTGCCCAGAGTTTGCTAGGGTTAAAGACTAGTTAGGCAAGGGATGGGAATTGGTTACTGGTCAGCCTGCGAAATGTGGCTTAAGTGTTGTTTTACTAGCAGAAGGTCAGCAGGTTAAGATGAGGATCCCTCCGGCCTCAACCAAAGTCAATTGAAATTAGACAATAAGCTGGGTCAGTTTTCTTACAGTTACCTTGACCTCAAAATGTCAACTTTGATAAATATGTGTCAATTTGTGTGTTGACGTCCATGGATTTGTTTAAGAAAAAAATATTTTTGATTCTTTTTACTTGTCCAATATTTTATATTATTTTAGATATTATACTATACACACTCCTTCTATCAAGAAGATTATTGCGTCCTACAGTCATCCGTGGTCCGAGTCTAGTTTTTCATTTTGATTAGGGTTTCTTAAATAATGTTAGATTACTGGTTTTCCTGGTTTGGTCAGGTAGCCCATTCCATGCCCGAATGTCACTTGGGAAGAAAGAGTACTTATATTTGTTCTCGCATAAGGAATAAGGAAAGTGTTTTTGTCTTTATGTTTATCTGAGCATTGCAACAGGTTGTTATTGTGTTGTATTTCTAAATGTCTAAATTAGAGTTTAATGCATTATGTATTATTCATACTTTACTCTTTGCCTTTCTGTCCTCTAGTGTTTCTATATTTAATGATTTAACTATTGGTGTTACTCTTGTGAAATGTGAATATTCGCTCTTTATGAACTTTGCAGCTCTTTTCTGAATTTGTTCTAATTTTTTTAATGTGTTCTTTAGTTGATGTGTTCCATACAGATGCTGCATATTCTAGTTACTTAGGTCTAACTAAAGAGAGATACAGAGAACTAGTGAACTCTAATAATGTTTGAAAACAATCAGAGAACCGCGATAAGGTTTTCGAAGCCTAAAATGGGCCAAAAGTCTGAGAAGAATCCTAAATATCGAATGGCAGGACACAATTCCAGACTCTGAGGTACTTGCCAGGGCAGGACTCTCTAGCATACACACAAGGCTGATGCAGCAGGGTATTTTGTACGCATGCCCAGACTGTCGGCTCTCAAATAGGTCTGTTAAACCTAAGCCATTTAAGGATAAGGTAATGTTTTTTTTAATGCTTATAAAACAACGGAAGAGCCTATATCTAGGCCGCAAAAATCTTCTGTTTAGTAGGACCGACAACCGACAAGTCGCGGGTTCTATCCCTGCCGCCGACCGATCCCTGTCGTCCTGCAGGAGTTTTGGGCCTTGTGGACGTAATAATATCAGCGCACTGAGGATGCTAAAATAGCATGGAAAGAAGCCCTATGCAAATAACCATTATCATTATTATTATTAAATATTAGCATTTAGCATTTACCAATTGTGTGCGGGACTGATACATGGATGTAAATTGTCACATAAATTTAAATAATCTTTTATTTAATTAAGGGACACTTAAACATTTAATTTTTAGAATAACCGACCAAGCATTATACAAAAAGTTGAAAATATAACAAAAGTATAAAAAGGCATTTCTTTATATAGGCCTAAATTATAAATGTAAAAAAATATGTGATGTCTGACCTATTGCTTAACATGCAGACGACAAGATCAAGCCTTACAACTCGCGCCACATTCTCAGTTTTGACAGTTATTGTCGTAAAAAGCCCCCCCCCCCCTTTTCTTTTTTCTCATTCGCCAAGCCAGCTCGAGCTATCATCTCGATTATGTATTGTGTTCAGATTGTGTAGCTCCGGTTTGTCCTCACTAAGCTCATCCTTCTTTTTTTACATTTTATTCAAATTTTTTTTTAATTGTGTTGTTTTTTTCTTAACCCGCTCTCTTATGTCGAGGTGTCGTTTTACTTGCAGTAAATATAAAACTGGCTACCTCCTGCTACGAGCGTCTTATCCACCTCTACACACACACACTACAAGACTGTCCGCTGGATCTTCAGCCTTTTCCCTCCATTATCCGGTGAGTTTGAAAGCAAGTAGGCCTAATGTAGCAAATAATTTCAAGACGCGATAGCGTTTTCTAGACTTGCAGCCAAGCGAAAAAAAAAACCGGGCGCCTCCCTCTCCCCACACTTTTCCTCATATCACAAGCAGAAGCTAGCCGCGGGGGGCAGAAGATCAGGTTGGCGCCGAATTCTGATACTCCGATTTATAGACTTGAGAAATTACAAATAAAAATATTACAGAATTAAAAAAATAAAAGTTATGGATATTGTTTACTAGCTTTTGAAAATAGTTTCGTACAAAGTTCCATAATCCGGGCATTTCTTTTCATCGTCTGCATGTCTGGGTTAAAAAAAACATATCTAAAATGGAGGGAAAGGTAGAGAAAACAACGAAACAAAGTGTATGACAATAGATGTTAAAACTATACGTTCTAAGTTCTTAATCCAGTGCGATCAATTTTAATTTCATACTATTTCAGCAGGCTAAGAAAATGTACAGAGAATTTATCCTCTCATTTATTGGATTGGGAAAAAATATCATTCAATGCCTAACTAATCTGTGTTTTATTGTAAAACTTGTTTCATATTTGTGTAACTTTTTCCTATCTTTCTCTCTTCTCTCTCTTTCTCTCTCTCTCTCTTGCTCTCTTGTTGAGTATGATACATAATTCATTACATAACTATCTTTCTAAGTAGGCCTACACCATTCAAACAACTTTCTTGTCTAGCACACTATTTAAATAACTCTTTTGTCTAGTACACTATTCAAACAACTTTCTTGTCTAGTACACTATTCAAACAACTTTCTTGTCTAGACCATTGACATTTTTTAGGTCTAGAACACTATTAAAACAACTCTTTTGCCTAGTACACTATTGAAACAACTTTTTTCACGAACATTATGAAAAACCCTTTTATTTCTGAATACTCTTACACTATTAAAACCATTTTGTTTTGTCTACAACACTATTCAGACACTATTTCCACTCTTTGTCCACTGGACATTAATCCAGGAACTTGTGGAACTAGAAGTCGTTTTTGTGTCTTGCCGTTTTAATGAGTAAGCTTAAATCAATGAATGGCCTTCTCAAGACAAGCTTATTGATGCATAACATTTTGTATTGCCACTCCAACCGTGGTCGTTTTAATCCACCATTTCTTCGGTCGTCCTTAGATATATCCAGCAATTCCTGCTATGGTCTAGTCCGGCATTTCGGTCAGAATTTTAAAAACTCACCGTTTTGCAAAACACTTTTGAAAAGCCTTGCCATTCTTTCATATTCATTGAGTGTGGCAGTTTCTTAAAATCTTAACATTGCCAGTATGGACTTTTTGTTTATGTATTGGCTTTTTTTTATACTTCTAGTGAAATATTATCTTATTGTCTATGCAGACATTTTCTTCTTGATCACTGTCTGGAACATGGGATTACACAAACAAACCAATGCATTGTTTTCACTTTGGATTCTTCACTCAAAACCCTTGCTAGTCTTAACAGATAAGTAAAGTACCCCTTGGTATCAAACTGATCAAAGGGCTGGTCAAGCAGCGTTCACTAGTTTCTGTGGCCACGGCATACGAGGGGATGTGTGGCCAGCACAATGCCCAGCCGCCTTTACTTTTACCTTTACCTCCAATTAGTGCCAGGTAGCCCATCAGAGCTGGGTAAACTCAGGGGCACTGTCAAGTCCCAGGAAAAAATCCTAGCTTGCACTAGGATTCGAACCCATATCCTTCGTATCGACAGACGAACGCGCTGCCGCTCGACCACCATGGCCCATAGTCTTAACAAATGGTTCAGTAAAAGTTGATGGGTGTCACAAACCACAGGCACACACTAACACACAAGTACAAACACCGACACACGAACAAACACACTCGCAAACACACCACAAACAATCGCTAACATACACATACACATTTACACACGGAAAAACGCACACACAAACAAACTTACACACGCAGAGTCAAGATGACATATGCAGGCACTTGACCTTGATATGATTCATGTAGTATCGTCTGCTGAACATCAAACGTGGCATGAAAGAGGTAGGGCCGGGGGTGGGAGGAGGAGTCAACCCAGAGGAAGGAAAGTTCAAAGACTTGTATCAGTTCCTTCTAACCGCCATAAGGTAAAAAGAAAACATTTCAACGTGCAGCCATATGGAAGTCCCCACCATCATCAGGAATTGGCGCCGACACTAAATGAACCGGAAACTGCAATGGGGCGACCAGAAGGACTGTCCACATTGTCCAGAGAGAGAGAGAGAGAGAGTGACCAAAGGTCACTTTGACTCCATGTCGCATTGAAGTCTTCGCTGTATTCAGGCCACCCCCCTCGGTCATATGACCATAGTTATAACACCTGAAAAGGTTGTGCAAACTCCCAAATTAGACCACGTCTCTTGACCGCGCTGTCCAGTTGGTTGTCAATTTTCTTCTGTGTGAAGTTTTCCCTACAGAAAGTGACCAGTGACCAGAACTGAATGTAATTCAAAACTTTCCGGAATTTCACACTTTTCGACATTTGATTCATTTTTAACTTCGAAGCCCTCCCCCCCTCCCTTCCCACAGTTCTACTAAACCTTTACGGCAGATGAGGCATACATGTGTCTCTTTGGCTCTTCTTAAAAAACACCTCTATATAATGCATGTCTCGTCTTCTGTATGTTCTATATTCTGTATGTTCTATATTCTGTATGTTCTATATTCTGTATGTTCCATATTATGTATGTTCTATATTCTGTATGTTCCATATTCTGTATGTTCTATATTCTGTATGTTCTATATTCTGTACGTTCTATATTCTGTATGTTCTATATTCTGTATGTTCTATATTCTGTATGTTCTATATTCTGTATGTTCTATATTCTGTATGTTCTATATTCTGTATGTTCTATATTCTGTATGTTCTATATGCTGTATATTATATATTCTGTATGTTCTATATTGTGTATGTTCTATATTCTATATGTTCTGTATTGTGAAGGATGACACATTCGCCAGTTCGTCATGTTGTGTGGGTTTGTGTGTGTGAATGTGTGTGCGATGAGCTGCATGGGAGCCGCTTTAACGTAACGGGGTTGTTAGGGACAGGGGCGGTACCGGGTGAGGGGATTAACGGGGACCAGCGTGAGATTTACCGGCAGGATTATGATAGAAGGAGATAATGGCCACGTGATTTATGACGTCACGGCTGAGTATATTACAATGGTGACTTTTTCCCTTTTTCTTCGCTTGACTTGAAACATATACCAGCAATTACCAGTGGTGTCGGGGGGGAGGGGGGGAATATGGCACAAAACCTTTAAAAATTAAAACAAAAAACGGATGTTGGAATCTATTTGAATACGATATATATGTAATAGTCGAATATATGTTGGTGTGTGTGAGGGAGAGGGTGTAGGGCGTGGAATGGGTTGCCTGAACAAACCAGAAAAAAACAGTAACTTAACATTATTTATAACACTAATATAGCAGGGCTAGACTCTTACCACGGATGTGAGTAGGACGCAATAATATTCTTTATTGAAGGAGCGTCTGTAAAGTATAAGATAAGATAAGGTTAACAAGATAGATAAATAGATGGACAGATGCATAGACGAATATACGGATTGACGGGCAGGCGGTTAAACGGATACATGGACAGAAGATTAGATGGAGAAATGGATAGATGGTTAGATATAAGGATGCTTAGATGGATGTCTTGATAGATAGTATCCAGATGGATTAGTGTTATCGCCAATTATTTTATCTTCTTCAATTTCACCTCATTATTTCTTTCAACGTCTGGATGAACAATAACAATTATCTGGTATAATTTACGGTCCCCCTTTTTTCTTGTTGTTGTTGTTTAGCCACACAATCTACTCGAATATCAGACGCGTCGCCATTTCAGCGCCCCCCCCCCTCCCCACCGCCCCTTAACACCCGACTTTATCGTTCCCCATTTTCTCCCAGAAATCCCTAAATCATGCTATTTGACACCCAGAGGACAACAACAAAAAAAAACTCTACTGGGAGGGGGGGGGGGGAATAATGCAAGGAAACTTATAATTCATTATGTTGATGTGAGTGTGTGTGTTGTGTGTGTGTGGAGGTTTGTGTGGGCGGTGTGTGTGAGAGGGGGTATGTTCTTTCTTTCGCGTGATGCCCTTATTTTGGAAGCCTATCCCATAGAGCCGAACACAAAACGAGGCAAACCGCCCGGACCTAAGAACAGAGGGGGGGTGGGGGTGCAGGGGATAAACGGGGGGCGGGGCGCGTCGAGAAAAGTGTGGTGGTGGGTGGGGGCGGGAGTAATGGATGAGGCTTCGGGTGTCCGTGTGAATCCTCCGCGGGGCGCCGCAACACTGTGCTCGCGGCGAGGGGGCGGTAGATAAAGCGAGGACAGGCAAGACATAAGTTTTTTTGGGGGTGAACTCTAGCGTTAGCGTATACGGCACACACACACATACACACACATACACACACATACACTGTAGAAAAACCTGAGAGACCGATCCGCCAGGCTGTGAACCCTCCTGCCCCGTGTTTGAAAGCATGGAGTCACCGGGACAATGTGGGGGCAACCGATGCCATCGAGCCCTCAAGACAAACAGCGCCCTCTGTGGGGGGGTCAGCCCGTATAGAGCTTACCAAACGTAAAATTACTTGCTTTTTAGTTGTGTAAATCTGATAATAAATACGCTAAACCGCTAAGCTCACTAAACATAAGCCAGCTCGGCTCGAAACAGACAAATAACACTGTAAAAAAAAAAATAATTCATATGCAAGGATTGCTTCTATTCGATTGGCATTCGGACATGGAATTGGTTACCTGAACGTGGAATTTGAGCTTGTTCAGCTCAGCAGCCAAATCGAACCTCCGAAAAATAGACCAAGTTCAAAACCAATCAGCTTCCAATCATAACAGGAGCAATGAAAACTAATCCAATCAGAGCAATGGAGTCTACACTGATGTAGGCGCGAGCATCCTCATAGAGTGGTTTAACAAAGAACACATAGAAAAAGCAACTGCAACAGGCAGCCTTCTGTATGGCAGACCATCATGCCAATTTGCTGTATCTGTTTTCACAAGTATGGCATTCCATCATGGCGATTTGCTGTATCAGTTTTCACACGTATTGTGTACCATCTTTGCAATTTGCTGTATCAGTTTTCACAAGTATAGTGTACCATCTTTGCAATTTGCTGTATCAGTTTTCACAAGTATAGTGTACCATCATTGCAATTTGCTGTATCAGTTTTCACAAGTACGGTGTACCATCATGGCAATTTGCTGTATCTGTTTTCACAAGTATGGCAGACCATCATGGCAATTTGCTGTGTCTGTTTTCACAAGTATGGTGTACCAACATGCCTATTTTCTATATATTTTCAATCTGACATAAATGACAGCCGTATCATCTAATACCTAAACTTTTAACTCAAGTGCTGCCTCAGAAAAGCAACACCTTTCTTGTTAACAGCATGGGACACTTTACAAGATTTTTGGTTCAATCAAGCAGAACGACCCCTAAGAAAGACGAGGGAAGGGGACGGGGGAGCGAAGAGCGAAAGAAGGGTATAGAAAGAAAAAAGAGAAATAAGGGGGGGGCGTGATATGCAGTGGCGGGATGCTCCCTCAGTCTAAGAAAATATGTTTTCTCGAGTCCTGAGCCCACCCGTTGCCCCGTTCAACCGATGTCATGGCATGAAGTGAATTCACGGACCATAAGTTCAACTTAAAGCGATTTTTCATACGCAGTTTTAAAAGATATTCTTTCGCTGTGACAATGAGAGACTTTTGTAAAACAAGGCATTCAGCTCAATGGGAGACCCACGTATGTACGTATCCATAGCGCGGGAAGGAAGAGGGGGGGGGAAGGACACTTCAATGCAAAGTTAAAAGACGAGACTTGACGATTTGAGAATCGTCCATCTATGACGGGCGAATAGACTGTTTGTGGAGGACACTCGACGGTACATCGGGAAGTCCCGTTCTTGTCGGTGACACAAGGAGTTTCTACGGGGCTATCCATACGGCTTTCTATTCGCACTTCAGTCGTCAGTGGAGCTTCTCTCGGTCTGTGCACGAGAAGGGAGAGAAGGGAATCGGGGGGGGGGGGGGCTGAGTGGGAGAGGGGGCGGGGCGCAGACGTCACAGAAAACAATGGAATGTTCTACAGTTATTTGAAAATTAAAAAAAGGACTCAAAGTTGAACATTTAAGTAGATTGTTCTTCACGTAATAAGCTCGGTGGAAGTTTACAGTTTGGGATAAATACTAATGGTGGTTTAGATGGATAGATAGATGGATAAATGACTAGCTGGATAGATGGTAGATGGCTACATGGATGTAACCCAAAACTGTGGACTTTTTCCTCGTGTAACGTGCTTTAATAAAATTGGAATTAGTTTTATGGAAGTTTTCAGTAGACGCAGTAGACGCAGTAGGTCTACACGTCCGTGCAAATAATTTGATTACACTATTTCTAAGTCTTTTTGGTTTTAAAAGTACTTTATTGTCAATAACTGATCCATCCATTCCTATGGCGCTACAGCCCATGTAGGGCTTTGGCCTGCTCCACCATCTCCTTCCATTCAGGTCTATCCTTGGCTTGCCTCCACCATCTCCTTCCATTCAGGTCTATCTTTGGCTAGCCTCCACCATCTCCATCCATTCAGGTCTATCCTTGGCCTGCTCCACCATCTCCTTCCATTCAGGTCTATCCTTGGCCTGCTCCACCATCTCCTTCCATTCAGGTCTATCCTTGGCTTGCCTCCACCATCTCCTTCCATTCAGGTCTATCCTTGGCTTGCCTCCACCATCACCTTCCATTCAGGTCTATCCTTGGCCTGCTCCACCATCTCCTTCCATTCAGGTCTATCCTTGGCTTGCCTCCACCATCTCCTTCCATTCAGGTCTATCCTTGGCTTGCCTCCACCATCTCCTTCCATTCAGGTCTATCCTTGGCCTGCTCCACCATCTCCTTCCATTCAGGTCTATCCTTGGCTTGCCTCCACCATTTCCTTCCATTCAGGTCTATCCTTGGCCTGCTCCACCATCTCCTTCCATTCAGGTCTATCCTTGGCCTGCTCCACCATCTCCTTCCATTCAGGTCTATCGGCTTGTCTCCACCATCTCCTTCCATTCAGGTCTATCCTTGGCCTGCTCCACCCTCTCCTTCCATTCAAGTCTATCCTTGGCCTGCTCCACCATCTCCTTCCATTCAGGTCTATCCTTGGCTTGCCTCCACCATCTCCTTCCATTCAGGTCTATCCTTGGCTTGCCTCCACCATCTCCTTCCATTCAGGTCTATCCTTGGCTTGCCTCCACCATCTCCTTCCATTCAGGTCTATCCTTGGCTTGTCTCCACCATCTCCTTCCATTCAGGTCTATCCCTGGCTTGCCTCCACCATCTCCTTCCATTCAGGTCTATCCTTGGCTTGCCTCCACCATCTCCTTCCATTCAGGTCTATCCTTGGCCTGCTCCACCATCTCCTTCCAGTCAGGTCTATCCTTGGCTTGCCTCCACCATCTCCTTCCATTCAGGTCTATCCTTGGCCTGCTCCACCATCTCCTTCCATTCAGGTCTATCCTTGGCCTGCTCCACCATCTCCTTCCATTCAGGTCTATCTTTGGCCTGCTCCACCATCTCCTTCCATTCAGGTCTATCCTTGGCCTGCTCCACCATCTCCTTCCATTCAGGTCTATCTTTGGCCTGCTCCACCATCTCCTTCCAGTCAGGTCTATCCTTGGCTTGCCTCCACCATCTCCTTCCATTCAGGTCTATCCTTGGCTTGCCTCCACCATCTCCTTCCATTCAGGTCTATCCTTGGCCTGCTCCACCATGCCCGCACACTAAGATTTTGTAGATCTGACTCTATTGCTTCCAGACTTCTTTGTCAGATCTGACTCTATAGCTTCCAGACTTGTTTGTCAGATCTGACTCTATAGCTTCCAGACTTGTTTGTCAGATCTGACTCTCTAGCTTCCAGACTTCTTTGTCAGATCTGACTCTATAGCTTCCAGACTTCTTTGTCAGATCTGACTCTATAGCTTCGAGCCACCTTTGTCTTGGTCTCCCCCTAAGCCTCTTTCCTCTTGGTCTCTGGTTGTGTACTGTTCTGGATGCTCTGCCTTCTGTCATTCTTTCCACGTGGCCTGCCCACCTCAATCTGCCCTTATTTATCTCAACTACCACCGTTGGAGCCTCGTACAGGGTGTACAGTTCTTCATTTGTTCTTGACCTCCAGCCATCTGCGTCTTGTACAGCTCCATATATCCTCCGCAGCACTTTTCTTTCCCAGGTATTAAGCAAAGTCTCAGTGGATTTTGACATTGTTTTGGATTTTGACATTGTCCATTTTTCACTGGTCAGTAACAGATAGGTTATACTAAATACTATAATAAGATGGTCCTCTTGCTTTAATATGTCTGATGATTCGAATGACTTTTTTTCGGAATTCCCGATTCCTTTTTGTATTGTACACTTCCGTTTTTTTTAATCGCTATGATTTTCTCAATGAAAAATTAAAATCGAAATTTGTATACAGCGGAAACATTTAGGCAAACGTAGCAGCGTAAAAGTAATTTAAGACAACGTTATTGGTTGCGCGCGGAAAAAAGAACATATTAAGCTCTAAAAATAGAGTCTTATAGTCTTTGGTTATACTGCTTTGCCAATTTCAGACAATAACTTTGTTTCAAGTAAAACATGGAATTGTTTAACTGTACAAATATTACTTTTATGAACAGGTTTTTGAAAATGAAAATGTAAGGTGAGTATTAGGCAGGGTGGGGGCTTTGGTGGAGTTTTGGCTGGGTTTTAGTGTGGTTTTGGTGGAGTTTTGGCTTGGTTTTAGTGTGGTTTTGGTGGGGTTTTGAAGGAGCTTTGCTGGGTGGTGGGAGAAGGTAATTTGGCAGCTGTGAGTATAATCGCCCTCTTGTGTCATAGAAGTTTAATATTTTCATCTGACTGAACTTATGAAGTTATTAGAAAGTCTCACTGGTTTTTAGGTCAATAGTCGTTTAAAAAAATAAAAATAATAATTATTCGCTTGAAAGAAAAATATTAAGAAACGAAACAAAAATGTTGTGTGTCTGAAGTTTTTAACTTTCCCTGCTATTTGAGAACAGGAAGCTGGAATTGTGGGAAAAATACATGGCGATAAGCCTGATGGGGCCAATTATGATTCATAATGAGCTGTGGTTCAACTGGACATAGTAGGCGCTGGGGTGTGTGTGTGTGGGGCGGGGTGGGGAGGGCGTTAGTGCTCGTGGGGGCATGGCCACTGCTCCTAACTTCGTGGACCTCAAATACAAGGGCGTCATCTTTGTGTGTCTGCTGTTGTTTTCGGTTCCTGTGCTTTTTATGGCTCGGTCACAGATTAGCCAGAGCTTAAGGCCCCAGACGAGGCCAATAAAGCCATTACCTCTCCCACCTTTTCTCGTCTGCGTCCTACACACAAAACAAAAAGTTACTACGTCACTGTGGTCAACCTGGGACCTGAAAGGACCATTGAGGGGGTAAAGAGTTTGGGGCGGCGGAAGAAGAAATGGGCGCCCTCCATTATCCACCACCACTGCCTTCCCAATTGGCTTCTTTTTAAGGCAGAGAGAAAAGGGGGCGCTATTCCCCCCTCCCACAATCCCTCTGACCTGCCCAGGGAAAACTATTTTCTTTTTTTTTAAAGCTTTGGTTACATTTCAAAGGAAAGTGGGCGTGTCCCAGTCATGTGACACAGGACGCCATGACACGGAAGCTGGTGGCGACATCTGTAGGGAACAGAGGGAAACAAGTTTGCTCGTTTCACGTTACAGCCCCCCCCCCCAACCCCACCGCTTCCCCCCATCAGAGGAGTCAATTAAACTTCTATTTCTTTCTCTCGTACTCTCCTCTTCCTCTTTTTCATATTCATCTCTCTATCCCACTTCTCCCTCTCTCTCTCTCTTTGCACTTCCTCCAATGTATCTCATTATTCACTTTATATGTATATATATATATCTTCATCTCTCTTTCTCTCACTCTCACTCTCCTCTGTCTAACTCTCGTCAATCCCTCTCTCTCTCTCTCTTTTCATTCCTTATCTCTAGCTCTCGTTAGATCAGCGTTCCGAGAGTTCTGGGTTCGAATCTTGTTGAAGGCTAGGATTTGTTCCCGGGGCTGGAGGGTGTCTCTGAGTCTACCCAACTCTGATGTGTACCTGGCATTAGTTAGAGTAAATAAAAGGCGACTGGGCATTGTGCTGGCCACATATCCCCTAGTAAGCCGAGGCCAAAGAAACACACACCCTCCACACACCTGCCACACACGAGACAGAAGTACCTACTTTGTTTTTAAATCAGGATTCGAACCAGCGACCTTAGGGATGGCGACCCAGCGCACTTTTACTAGACCACAACTCTAAAAAAAGCTGTACAGCACATTTAAAGAATGAATGAAAAAAAAAAGAAGATGAGTGGCCTATATGTGTCAGGAGCAGGTGGCGACGTGCCACCCCTAGGGGTACTTATCAGGGGGTGCCGTCAAAGTAGACAATAGCTGATTGCGTCACGCCTATGCATAAAAAAAAAAACTTCAAAGAAAACGCCTAACGAGTTAATGATATTAGTTTACCAAACTGCGACCTGCAGAAACCGAACCTCCTCCCCTCCCTAAAAGCTGACTGCGGTTACGGGCCTTTGCACGCTGCAGTCACAACAGGGGGTGTAGATGGTCGGACCTGATTGATGGCGATGCCCTGCTCAGGACGGGTAAATTGTTACACGTTAAAGCCGGCCCTAATCAAACTCTCTCGTGAAAACACGGGGAGCTAATCACCCATTGAGGCGTTTGTCGAGTTCTCACTTTTCGTGTTTTTTTTTTTAAATTAATAATTATCTCCCCTCTTTCTAAAGCAGTTTCATCTTGCATTTGGCACAAACCTCTCTTCTTCTTCTTCTTCTTTTTGTTGTTGTCGAAAGTAGATGAGAGGAGAGAGTAGGGGATGGAGGGAGGAGAAAGGATAAAGCAACATGAACACGACAGGCGCCCTCCTCCCCCCCCCATAGCCCTACGCACGCACAATGCTAAACATCTTGCGTGCCAGGTCTCGCCGAGCCGAGACTGCGGGAAGCCGTCAGAATCTCTCACTTCCGTTTGTACGGATTCCCCTACCATCTATCATGTTCTGAAGCTCGTCAGGGGCGCTACATCCCCCCCCTCCCAGTGGAAAATTACAGAGTACCACCCTCCCCCCTAGCATCACACCCAAAGAAACGGATTCTTCGCCAGTCTCTCCCCCCCCCCTCAGCCCTCCTACCCCCCCCCTCCTTCCCGCCCAACTTGTCACTGATCTATTCTCCAAAGTGTTCAAGTTGCAAATTGGGCGCGAAACGCCGAAAAGGGAAAATTAAAAAAAAGTAAACCCTTTGGCGTATTGTGGAAATAAAAATGACAGGGGACTATACAATTTCCAAAAAGCCGTTTTGTTCTCACTAACAATATGAAAGATAGGGAGAAGGAAAGGTAGGCTGGGGCGTGGCGGGGAGGTAGGGGGGGGGGCAATTTTTTATTTCATGCATGTCTACATGAAAACCAAACTTTCCAGAAAGTCAGCGGGGAGTCTCGGGGGTTTTGAAGTGTGGGACAGATTTCGGGTATGTGTCAATTTTTGTTTGTGATACATTCTGAGGAAATGAAAATCGAGATCTAATCAACACACAAGATTTTTCATTATTTCATTTTACAAAGGGAGGTTCGATTCGTGACCTTGCGCGACCTTGAAATCAGAAAGAAAAAGTCCCCCAGTGATATTTATCAAAGAAAACAAGACAACTTTCATTTCTGCCTCCAGCGACTTGCCGCCATATTTTCCTTTTCCCGAAATATGCCAGCCTTTTTTTTTAATTTCACACACAAGAGAAAGAAAGAAAAAAGCAAAATTTTGAAAGCGTATAAAAAATTTTTTTGGCTTCTTGCAAATGAAAAGGTGAAATACTTGTATTCATGCTTTTGTTATTTGGCTTGATATTTTTTTCTACTTTCCAAGCTGGCAAGTTGAAGAAGCCGAGGCTCGAGGGCCCAACGGGATGAGTTTCTTATCTAGTCTCGTGTCCTTTGTGACACGAAAGCGCTCTGTCTAGACATGCACAAGAGGGGAGAAGTAATTCAGGTGTAGAGCTCAGCATTCGGGGGGCGCATTGCCTCCCTTGTAATCTTCCCTTCTTGAGGGACAAAACGTGAAAAGGGAAATAACTTCCAGCCATTTTCTGATTCTTTCTTCCGTCTTCTTACAGCTTTCTGTGGATTTTGTTTTTAAGTGTTACAATGTCAAATTTCAGTGAATTTTGCTTACTTTTGTTTGTTTCAACAAGGGGGGGGGGGTTACCTTTGATGTGAAAAGGTGGAAAGGAACAGGACAGATGGGGGGTGAGGGGTGCGACATGGTGATGGGGAGATATGGATATTTTGTAAAAAGTATTTCGAAAGATCATGAAAAGTGGATCCATATAATTGCCACAGACCTCTACATGTTTCAAAGAAATGCGATGTCATTGTTATTGGCTTGCCCTTGGCTTCCGTTTATTAGACAAAGGCTTTTATGACTGATGTCTAATATAGTATGCCAGAAGGACAGAATGACAGAAAGACAAATTATAGATAAATTCATCAGATGTAAAGAAATAAAAAGAGTTACAACATCAAAACTTCCTACAAAATACGCCAATTCAATTTTCGTGCAAATATCCCAAATCGCCATTAATAAATATTTAATTACAGCAAGAGAAAGTAACTCTTTTGACAATGGAGGTCGACGGATTCTGTTCCCTTGATGTCCCACGTCATTGCTCTCCTCGACATTGCTTTCACGTGACCGACCGCCATATTTGGCTGAGGCATCAGACGTCACAGAAAGGACAACAACAAAAAAATTGCCAGTTATCTCCTCACGCGAAATATGTCGGTGCTTAATTATTAGACAGAACACAAAGACATTTCGGGGGTTTCTCTATCTCTCTCCCGCTCTCTGTTTCTCATACTTTTTTTGTTCAAAAGTTTAACTATCTGATTGCGTGGTTGTTGGGATTTTAAATATGGCTGAGAGGCGACGGGGGGCGGTTCGGGGGGCCGTTTTATTTGCTCCGAGACTTGCATTTCGGTGCTTGTCGGAAGTTTAAACTATGCGGTCGGGCGGTGGCTGCGGTTTGTTGTTAGCTCAGCGACAGACGGACGGACGGAGAGAGGGACGCCTTGGTTTGCCCGGTAATTATTGCGTTGTTTCCGCTTGCGGTGGTCACCCGGCAATTGATGCCGGGTTACGGAGAGGGAAGGGGGGTGGGTGGAGGGGTGGAGCAATATTTTATTTAAAAGAAAACATCCCGCACGACAAGGAACCTTAATGTGAGCGTGTGTGTGTGTGTTTCTAGCCCGCTGTTCACACGTGTGCCGCACGCACTCGACATGTGCTGAGTGGGCGTGGCTGACAAGTTTTTGCGCGTGTAATTGAGCGCTGTCTTCCGTGCTGTGGGTGAGTTGATTGTAAATGATGTGCCGGGCTCTTTATTTATGGATTGAATATGCATTTGAGTATTTGCATTTTCTGGGGCTTGTTTGTTTTTTTTAACTTTTCACAGGTCCTGGGTTCGTATCCTGGTGCAGGCTAGGATTTTTTTTTTGCCGGGTCTGAAGGGTGTCATTGAATCTACCCATCTGATAGGTACCTGACCTTAATTGGGGTAAAGTAAAAACGGTTGCGTATAGTGCTAACCACACAATCACCTAGTATGCCGTGGCCACAGAAACTGGTGAACGCTGCTTCATCGACCCAACTCTACTCTACTCCCAAAACGTTAACTATTGCAATGTACATTTTAGACACGGTGGCAGAGCGGCGGCGCGCTCGACTAGCACACCGAAGATCCTGAGTTCGAATCCTGATGAAGTCTAGGACTTTATTCACGGTCTGGATGGCGACCCTGTGCTGGCCACACAACCCGCAAGTATGCCTTGGCCAAGGAAACATGTGAACGCTGCGTCGCAGGCCCTATAGATAACATTGATCTGCCGGGAGATATTTTACTTAGGCCTATAACGTATAGTCAAAGTGGCGTAGATTCAAACCCAAGCCTATTAGAGTGAGAGCGTCAACTCGTGCTTCATTAAGAATGTATTTGAATATACCCTGGGCGTCCTTCACTTCAGCTGACTAATCGAAGCTAAATATTTCAATTACGATAAGCGCATGCTTTTGTGTGCATTGCGGTGAGTACATAATCCTCGCTATGCTGCTGAAATTTCCAAGCTCAACTTTTCATTAAAAGATAGAGTTCCATGCTCTCAAATGGTAGCCTAGCGCAGGGATCGGCAACGTTTTGCTAATAGTGTGCCAAACTAGGATTTCTAAATCATTCAACGCACCAACAGCCTACAAGTCAACCTGCTCTTTTATACTTTTTAAAATTATTTTTATAGGAAAATTAATTTTACTCCATAGCACGACCAAGGCCAAAAGCAAAGGAGATTATTTATAGAGAAAATCGTTAAAGCGTTTAATATTTAAAAGAAAATTAACGTGTTTGTGATTATCCTCCTAGTTATTTGTTTTTATATTAAATACAGTATCTTATTACTAAACTTTCATATTTATGGTAATTATTGTCGACATAGTATCATTTATTAGTCAAGATGAGGATCTAACTCATGATTATATTAATTATACTTTTATCTCATTTTAACTGAGATGTTTTTTATATATTTTTAGTAGACTGTGCATATTGTTTCAACGATCATCATGCGGATTAGATACGTAGTAATCATACAAACTGGGTAGTTAACGTAATGTTTAAAAATATACATATACATTCTTTAGTCGTATACTGTATTTATATAATTTACAATTTTTTTTATAGTTTTATCATTTATAAGTTATAAATTGTAAGCAATTTATTCTTTTATAAAAGAAAATGAAATATTAGCGCAAAAAAAAAAACGGTTTAATTATCTCCCTTAAAATAAAAAAAAATTTTCATCATTTAATTCAATAGCAATGCCAAACTAGTTTTTTTTTTTTTTTTGCAATAAAGCAAATATTACTAACTAATTATTTTTTTCTTTAATCCAACATTATGTTCTTCATTACAATATTAAATTAATAGAGAATTGAAATTAATTGTAAATAAACATTTCTGCAGCGATTGTTGACTGCGGTTCCCCTAGGATCATTATCATGGCTGCTCGCCAGTATACCTGCAATGTCACCCAGTAACACAAATCCTATACTTTAGGTACAGACATCCAGGCACACGGGTGGTTCGTGAGACGAGATTGCCGCGTCCATTGCTTCCTCCCCACCGATACCCCGCGGCCTCTCGGCAGTGCAATGGGCCTCGGACACGCAGCAGGAGCTGTCCCCCATGCGTTCGTCCACCGGTGCAATCTTAATGTGATCGTATCGGCGGTTTACACACTTCGCCAACTTTGAGGCCCATGGGTACAAACGTGTAGAATTAAAGAAGATGAGCATAGAATCTCTTTTAAATGTAATCGGTCTGTACCGGAATCAATTAATGAGTGCTTTGTCTTAAATGCTCTTTGCTAATTGTTTAATGTCAGATACATATTATATAGCTACTTCTGAGTGGTCAAGTATAAGTGACCTCTTTGTATGCTTAATACAGCTTTCATCTACGATAAAATCTGTTTACAAGTGTAAGTTGAACCAAAAGCTGAAAGTAAAAGAGCGAATGCCTAGCAGTTGAGAAAAGCAGATGACTTTCCTAAGCAGCTTTCTTCCAGATTTTTTCCACAAATGGGCACATTTGAATGCCCAGTTTTTTAATGTTTGAAATTCAACTTGATTCATTTTAAAATCGCCAATATCCCTGCACTTAACAAAAATATCTACATCTAAGAAGATTGTAGTAAGATCAAACATTAAGTATGAAGTATAAGGTATAAAGGCATAGGGTACAGAGTAAAATTTATAAAGTATAAAGGTAAAAGTCTAAGATTCAGGCGGAAGGACCTCTACAGCGCAAGAGTTGAATGAAAAAACAAGTTGTAGCCTAGAAGTACAGCACAATTCTATCTAGCTAAATACCCAGAATGTGTCTTGTGGAACATACAAGAATACAACCAGGGCCGGATTTTCCTATAGGCTATCAAGGCTTCAGCCTAGGGCCTCAAGATCAAGAGGGGCCTCAAGATCAAGAGGGGCCTACATTCAAATTGTTAGCAAAATTAAAATTACACTATTCTAAAAAAAAAAGTGAACACTAAAACACTGGACCGAAAATAATGAGAAATGCAGTTCAATAAAGTTCTGAAATCATATTTGAAACCTCATTCTAAAGTGCCTAAATATTTTTCAGACACTAGCTATTTTAGAAAATTACAATGATATCAACCATGGACTCAATTATTTACATTCAGATACTAATACAAAGGGTGATACTAGATTGAGGGCCAACACTCTTTTAGAGAAGATGGAAGAATATGAATTCGTGTTTAAGCTCCATTTCTGGAATCAAATACTGAGACATATTTCAAGAGTAAATAAAATTCTTCAAAGCCCTAATTTTTTTACTTAGTAGTTGTGCAGGTTGCTACAGGTATCTTTTGGATATTTTACGTGAAATTAGGGAAGATTTTGATGCACTTGAGCAACAAGCAAAAAAAATGTCGCCAAATACTAAATATAAAACTGCCAGAAGGATAATAAGAAGTAAAAGGCAATGGAATTACGAAAATTCATCTGACCCTGGTGATGCCTGACGAACTCACTTCAAGGGAAAAATTTAGAATTAAATCATTTATTCTTATATTAGATGGTCTCGAATCAAATTTAGGAAGAAGAGCTTCTGTTTCACTGATCTATAAAAAGAATGGATAAGGCATGGAAGTACAATTTTTGAAGAAATTCCCGACATTTTGTTTCCACTGCACTGATCAATATATATATATATTTACCGTGAGTTTGTTTAATTATTTAGATGTTTGTTTCTGCTCTAAATTCTCTTGAGCCGTTTGACTAATCGGGTTAAAAGTTAAATGTATAAATCGGAATGTCCTCCAAAAAAAAAGTTTTATTTTTTTTCAACAATATTGCTTAATTCGTTAATTTATTTGTTAAAATAAACTTATACCTATTACTAATCACTGTATGTTAAGGTTATACAATGGGCGCAGTTTCCAAATGATGTCCCTTTGAAATGCGTTCAAATTTTGTGTGTTTCGGGACCGGGTTTTTCCGTACTGCGAAATATTGCTGTCTACTTTTTTTATTATTAACTTTTTTGTATCTTTTGGTATTTGTTTTCTTTTGATCGTATTATTGTTAGTTTTATATTATTAATTAGAAGTGGGAAGTTTGACAGCAACAATTCGTATGCATATTGTGTAAAATGGCAGCAACATAGATTCTGTTCCGATCTATTTATAGATCAGTGGCACAGTAAGTTTTAGACACAATTTTGTTTATATCGGTAAGTGCACTGGACATTTTCAGTTTTTCCTTTCTTTTATAGATCAGTGCTTTTCTTCACTTTGCTCAAACCAATTTATTAAGAAGGCGCAATCCATTCTTTTTATAGATCAGTGTTCTGTTTATGATGATGTAGTGAAAATATTTTCCTTTCTTTTCGATCTCACATTATCAAAGGTAGAACTTTAAAGTGGTGTTGAGCTGTTAATGCAAGAATACACAGAAGATGTCAACCAAAATCTTAATGAAGAATTATTTCATTTCCACACATATGTCAGACAAACGTATAAGCCTTCAAAAAATTCCACATTGTCGCATAGAGACTTGTATCAAATAATATTCAAAGAAAATATTCAAGTGGCCTTCGCCAATGTGGAATCAATCTTACGGCTTTTTCTCAGTTTAAGAGTCACTAATTGTACTGGAGAAAGGTCATTTTCAATACTTAAAAATATAAAAAATCAATTAAGAAGCACAATGACGCAGACGAGGTTGTCTGCATTGAGTATTTTAATTATCGAAAATAAGACCTTCAGAAAAATAGATTTTGATGAACTTATAAAAGAATTCTGTGTGAAAAAAGTTTAGAAAGAAATCCTTCTAATCTACTATTTCGTTTTAAATGTATACTTGGATTGAATCAGTTCTTAAATAAAAAAAACTATAAACATAATATTTATTATGATATTACAATTTGTATTTTTTTTTTGTGATCTGGATTTGGTTTGAATAAAGTTCCATTTTTTTGGTTTAGTTTAAGACTTAAAATTCATAATAATTCATACTTAAACTTTAAAAGCGAATTATTATGAAATAAATGTATCTGAATTGAATTTGGTTTAATGAATATATTTAATTTAATTTGATAGAAAATATGATAATTTTTATTGTGTATTTTATTTTCGTAGTCAAAGATTTTCATTATTTAAATTTTGTTTCTTTGTAAATGTTCTTTGTTATGTTTGAGATTAGTTATTGTTACAAGTACTAGGCCTATATATGGTGCTGATAATAAATGTCCAAATAAGTGTTCTCGCCTTTTTTTTTATAATCCTTGCCACATTTTTTATAAAGGTTATTAGTACCAATTACAACATGTTTTATTTATCATATTGATATTTATCACAGTTATGATGCATTTTATTATTTCTCATGTAATTTACAAACCTAAAAATCGGAGGTGAAAGGCCTCATAAGTGGAATAGCATAGGGCCTCTTTTCATCTAAATCCGGCCCTGCATACAACATACAAGTAAATATGCAAAAATGTATATTTTACAGAAACAGCATGTTGATCCGGTAAAGAAACTATTTTTAGAAAAGGGTTTTGTCAACAATAATGTCAACTCCACAGGAGGGGCTTACAATCTGAATATCTCATGGGTGGGGGGAGGGCTTCCTGCTTTCAGGGCCATAGATTCACGAGAATCTGATCTAGACAAATATTTACAAGTTCAGTAATTTATCTTATAACTACTTTATCTTTTATCTACTTTATGTTATAACTACTTTATGGGGTATTATAAAAGAAAATGATTTGCATAATTAGGGAATGGAAACTCCAGAATATTCGCTTAAAACTCGGTTCGTACTCGGATTCGTCAAAATAATTATGCATCCACATAGTCGTATTCGATAATCATTAAAATTGTCTACTGGGTTAGGTTCTAATTTTAGAATATAATTAATATAGCGGGCTCTTCAGTAAGTAAAGTACTCTTCAGACCAAATTGATCATAGGGCTGGTGAAGCAGCGTTTACCAGTTTCTGTAGCCACGACATACTAAGGGATGTGTGGCCAGCACAATGCCCAGCCGCCTTTACTTTACCCCAGCTAGCGTCAGGTACCCATCAGAGCTGCAAAGACTCTAGGACACCCTCAAGTCCCGGGAAAAAATCCTAGCCTTCACCAGGATTCGAACCCAGTACCTTCGGATCGCCAGTCGAACGCGCTTCTTCTAGACCACCGTGCCCATTATCGGGCTCTTCAAACGGGTGAAAAATATTTTTTTTCGAATTCTACCAGAAAATAATTATATCATCAAAGCAATCGTCTCTAAATGACTGTTGATAAACTCTATCTAGTTACTACCAGTACTATCTAGTTACTACCAGTACTATCTAGTTACTACCAGTACTATCTAGTTACTACCAGTACTATCTAGTTACTACCAGTACTATCTAGTTACTACCAGTACTATCTAGTTACTACCAGTACTATCTAGTTACTACCAGTACTATCTAGTTACTACCAGTACTATCTAGTTACTACCAGTACTATCTAGTTACTACCAGTACTATCTAGTTACTACCAGTACTATCTAGTTACTACCAGTACTATCTAGTTACTACCAGTACTATCTAGTTACTACCAGTACTATCTAGTTACTACCAGTACTATCTAGTTACTACCAGTACTATCTAGTTACTACCAGTACTATCTAGTTACTACCAGTACTATCTAGTTACTACCAGTACTATCTAGTTACTACCAGTACTATCTAGTTACTACCAGTACTATCTAGTTACTACCAGTACTATCTAGTTACTACCAGTACTATCTAGTTACTACCAGTACTATCTAGTTACTACCAGTACTATCTAGTTACTACCAGTACTATCTAGTTACTACCAGTACTATCTAGTTACTACCAGTACTATCTAGTTACTACCAGTACTATCTAGTTACTACCAGTACTATCTAGTTACTACCAGTACTATCTAGTTACTACCAGTACTATCTAGTTACTACCAGTACTATCTAGTTACTACCAGTACTATCTAGTTACTACCAGTACTATCTAGTTACTACCAGTACTATCTAGTTACTACCAGTACTATCTAGTTACTACCAGTACTATCTAGTTACTACCAGTACTATCTAGTTACTACCAGTACTATCTAGTTACTACCAGTACTATCTAGTTACTACCAGTACTATCTAGTTACTACCAGTACTATCTAGTTACTACCAGTACTATCTAGTTACTACCAGTACTATCTAGTTACTACCAGTACTATCTAGTTACTACCAGTACTATCTAGTTACTACCAGTACTATCTAGTTACTACCAGTACTATCTAGTTACTACCAGTACTATCTAGTTACTACCAGTACTATCTAGTTACTACCAGTACTATCTTATTAATAAATCTTACAGATGTTCCTACTAGATAGATATTACTTCCACTAGGCCCAAAACTCCTGCATGGCGGCAGGGATAGAGCCCGCGACGCGAAGTGTCGGTTGACAGTCCAGTGAACTAACCGCAGGGCGGCACGGCTAGATCTAGAACCCGGGCCTCTATGCTGACAAGCCGATGTAGCTGTAGCCTACATTTCGGCACAAATACATAGCATTGGATGTAGTTGTAGCCTACATTTCGGCACAAATACATAGCATTGGATGTAGCTGTAGCCTACATTTCGGCACAAATACAGAGCATTGGATGTAGCTGTAGCCTACATTTCGGCACAAATACATAGCATTAGATGTAGCTATTGTCTTCAATATGAGCTTATTAAAAATTCACACACACAAAAACAGTGCTAAAATAAAACGGTTAATTATGGCCAAAAGATGTCCAGTATAAAAAAAACTAACTCATAAAAACACAGTTTTTATTATATTCCCTTTCTTTGTAAACTAAGTTTATATTTAATTTATATTTTGATAGATTAAAAAAAATATAAGTGATATCATACCTTATGAATTTCCACACTAAAATTTTGCGCATCCTTTTTTTTTCTAGCTTTGGCCCGCAAAAAAACAAAACAAGAAAACCATAAAAACATCATTATCATACTCCCTTTATTTGCAAACTAAGTTTACCATCATGTAATTAAAAAATATATGTGTCGCAAATCTCAAAAATATCTCCTTACTCTGTATGAATTGTTCTAACAAGAAAACCGTAAAAACAAAGTTTTTATTATACTCCCTTTATTTGCAAACTAAGTTAACCATCATGTAATTAAATAATTAATTGACTACTGCAAATGAAACGTACAGAAAAAATATCTGTGTCGCAAATCTCAAAAATATCTCCTTACTCTGTATGAATTGTTCTAAAAATAATCTTAGCGCATAATTTTTTTTTCTAGCTTTGTGCCGAAAAAGTATAAAAAGTTGCACAGGCATTTTTTACGCGAAATCAACATTTTTCTTATACTTTCCTTTTAAGAAATGAATATTGTCATAAGTGTAGTATTATTAAGTCGTTTTAACTGAAAATTTGATAGGATGTATTGTTAGTCGGGGCAAATCTGCTGTCCAAATTTCAGCTCGATCGGACCACGGGAAGTGGTCGAAAAATTGAAGCCAATTTTTGCACCACGATTGCAGACATTACAACTTAAAATAAAGGGAGTAAAAAGAGAACTCGCTTTGTTTCGGCTATATTGTGACGTTTCATTCTATTTATTTCGTAAAAACGAACATATCCGAAAAGTTTATTTACTCCCGTCTCTTCCGGTAGAGGCAGCCATGTTTTTTTTCTTCGATTCGCAAATTGTTCGAAGTTATTAGTGACTATTCCAAAGGCTATGACGCTGAAAATTTGATAGAATGTGTTGTTAGTCTGGACAAGTCTTTTGCCCAAGTTTCAGCTCGATTGGACGACGGGAAGTGGTCGAAAAATCGATGCAAAGTTTTGCTAACAAACATGCAAACAAGCAAGCAAGCAGACAAACAGAAAATACAAGTAGTTAATAGAAAGGGAGTAAAAAAAAGATATTATGCGGTTTAAAAGAAACAATATTTTTGGCATACAAAAACATCATACAACATACATTATAGTCAGAAACAAAGACCAATCAATCAATTTTTATGAAACATATCGGCATATTGTTATAATATTATGTGTATAGCATGTTTAATTAGTCGTATTTTGTCTACATAATTATTGAATATTTAGATTGTATCAAAGACTATAATGAGATGGACTGCTTGCTTTAATATTTCATGACTCGAAATCTTGTTTCGGAATTCCCGATCACACTTGGACTTTTAGACTTCAAGTTTAGTAATTTGCTATGATTGTATAAAACTATAAACTATAGCTATTTTAATTGCCAGGTGTTGTCGGAGAGTTTTAATGAATATTAGATGTAAATAAAAAGTTGTATATAATGTATTTGTAAAAGTAAATGTATTAATTTTTAAATTTCGTTGTTTCATTACTTTTCATGTAGAATTATAGAATAATGCCTTTATAGAAGGATAGTTTTTAATATATCAGATTAGAACTCTAATTAAGATTAAAATCGAAAGGTGTATACTGCGGAAGTCTTCAAGGCAAGTTTAGGACAGGCTTTTATTGGCTGCGCACGGAAAAGACAACTCTTATGCTCTAAAAATAGAGCAAGCGGTCCATTTTGTTATAGTTTTTTATTTGTGTAGACAAATATATTTTCTCGTACTCGCATTTAACCTTTCGCTTTCTGACATTATCGGGAAAACCCATTCTAAAGCACTTTCTGACATTATCGGGAAAACCCATTCTAAAGCACTTTCTGACATTATCGGGAAAACCCATTCTAAAGCACTTTCTGACATTATCGGGAAAACCCATTCTAAAGCACTTTCTGACATTATCGGAAAAACCCATTCTAAAGCACTTTCTGACATTATCGGGAAAACCCATTCTAAAGCACTTTCTGACATTATCGGGAAAACCCATTCTAAAGCACTTTCTGACATTATCGGGAAAACCCATTCTAAAGCACTTTCTGACATTATCGGGAAAACCCATTCTAAAGCACTTTCTGCACTAAAACGTATTATGAGCACAAAGGTGTATTTTGATTTTTTATGTTGTTTCGAAGAGAAAATTTTAATTATTTCCATAAATTCATAATCTACTTTATAAGTTTATATATCATAACAAGGTATCATAAGTTTACAGACGTTCCTTCTAGATAGAAGATTATTACGTCCACTAGGCCCAAAACTCCTGCAGGGCGACAGGGATCCGTCGGTGGTAGGGATAGAACCCGCGACCTGTCAATTGGTTTTTGGTTGACAGTCCGGTGATCTAACCGCTGGACCAGCCGGCTTCACCCAGTCGTGTGTAGTGTGTAGTGTGTTGTGTGTCGTGTGTCGTGTGTAGTGTGTAGTGTGTAGTGTGTAGCCTATATTTGTTCACTTCATCCATCTAATTAAACGTAAATAAGTTCAGTTTTTAGGCCTACATTATTTAAACTTTCGGAAGAACGAATGCACTATAACGAGATGAATCTAAAATGCAAGAACAAATGCATATTAATAGTACTCTTTCTTCACGAGTGGCATTCGGGCATGGAATGGGTTGCCTGAACTAGCCAGGAAAAACCAGTAGCCTAACTTGACATCATTTAAAACATTAATAAAGATGTGAGACCAGATTCGAAGACTTTTCTTTTCAACTAAGTTGATGAAGTACACATCCATCAGCAAAATACTTGTTTAAAACTATTTTAAAATGTTATTGTCGTTTCGTGCCTCCATCGGCCGAGACCTTGTTTAAAACTATTTTAGAGTGTTATTGTCGTTTCGTTTTTGTGAGCGCGCTGAGCATGCTTGCATTAGCATGGAGTGAGGCGCGATATAAATGACCAATTATTATTATTATTATTCGGACCAAATGATCAACGTAGGACGCAATAATCTTCTTCATAAAAGGAGCGTCTGTAATATATAAATAATATAAGATAAGATAACAAAAAAATTCATATCGGGAATTGTGACACCTTTTTATTGAGACCAAAAATTATGTTAGATCTAATTCTTTCCCCTTGAGCAAACCCTTTCTTTCTTCTTCACTCCCCATGGAGTCATTGATATACACTATACACGGATACACAGTTTATTTGGGCGTGATCGTTCTTTGTTTGGCAAGCCGACACGCCGACTAACCTATTTCACTATTCATAACCTACGTCCTAGAGTCTATGCCTATGGTCATAATATGCTAATTGTGAGCTGCGTCTGGCTGCAATAATATTTTATAAATTGTATGTCTTAAAGTGTCAAGCTGTCGGGATTAGAGAAGCCAGAATGGAAAATCAGCATTGACAAAAAAATACGGTATTAAATGGCATTTCTAACGAGAGCACACATAAAAAAAAAAAAAAAACATCTTTTAAAAACAAAAATCTGGTCCTCTTTAAAATGATTAAAGGAGGGCTCGAGTTCTGATTGGCTGTTGATCGTGGCGACACCAGACGGAAGCAGACGACCCAAGTCTTTCCTATGAAACCATTAGGAGGGAAAAGGGGGGGGGGGACAAAAGGAAGACATTTTGTCATACGTCCCCCTCTCGGTTGACGGCCACACCCATGACCTTAATTGGTAAAAAGAAGGCGGGGAGAAATAGAAACGGCGGGGAGAAAAAGAATTATTTAAATGTGTCAATGCAATGTGGTGGGGGGGGGGGGGCAGGAGGGAGGTGTAGGAATCAGGCGACAAATACTTTAGTTGGAGGGAGGGGTATTTTTGTGGTGGAGTCGCCAAACTTTTAAGTATTTCTCGGAGTGAGGTGACGGCGGAGCTGTTTTCAAGTCAAAATTCATGCAGGAAAAGTGTCCAGGCGAGCAGAAGACATTTCACGTCTGCTGAACGAAATTACCATTTCGATAGTTTCTTTTTATCTTTCTTCGTGGGCAAACGGGAGTATCGCAGTTCGCGTACAAACAAGATAGACTCTATCTTTTGTTTTTGAGATTTGTGCCAACAGTTTAACATCCTTTAATTCAATCGGAAATATTTATTGTGAAAACATTATTGATGCTCTTTGAACAGTGTTTATGGGTCAGTTGGCGCCATTGTTCCAGTCATGATCACACACATGGATTAAAACAACGGCACAAGTCCAGTAATGGGTGATCTTCCCTTGTGTCAAGGTCGTCATAGAAACACACACAACATCTGCAGCTTGTCTTTCAGGTATCTTTCAACTTGACTTTTTTTTTTAATAAATCGGACAATTTTCTTTTTTTTTTTTTTTGTAAACATTCTATTTAAGAAGTAAACATTGCGCACAAAAGCTTAGTGGTCAAAAGTTAAAGGTTAAAATTTTAATGTGTGAGTGAATTCTTAGATAGGCTATGTGACTATGTCTATGTGGTCTTTGATTTGTTTATTAAAAAAAAAAGTAACTAAATCATAGAGCCGGTAAAGCAGCGTTATCAGTTTTGGTGGCCAAGGCATACAAGGTGAATGTGTGGCCAGCACTATGCACAACCGCCTTTACTTTACCCCAACTAAAATCAGATACACATCAGAGCTGGGTAGGGTAGACTCAGGGATCCCCCGAAAAAAATCCTAGTCCAAGATTCGAACCCTTATTCGGTACGCCAGCCGAACGCGCTGCCACACGTCCACCGTTGCCCCGGCCTATATTTACCCCAACTAAAATCAACCTCATCAGGGCTGGGTAGATTCAGGAACAACCCTCCAGACCCGAGAACAAATTCTAGCTTTCACCAGGATTCCAACTCAGACCTCTCGGTACGCTAGTCGAACACGTGACCACCGTACGGCCGTGCTACACGATTTGTTCGAAGTAACTCCCGGCAAGTTTGTGATAATATTCCTTTATGGCAACAATAATGCTCGATGTGCAATGGTGAAAGGTGTACAACGGGGGATATCATGTTGATGACCTCCACCTGCTGGGCAGAGATGGTAAATGGCGAGATTTGAACTCGGGACGTCAGTTATGACAGCGTCAAAAGACAAACCAGACTGCCACCCGACCAACACTAATTCTGTGAATGTTGTAAAAAGTAAAGTACCCGTCGGACCAAACAAATTGATCATAGGGTTAGTGAAGTAGCATTCACCAGTTTCTGTAGCCACGGCATACTAGGGGATGTGTGGCCATCAGAATGCCCTGGATTCGAACCCAGGACCTTCGGCACGCCAGCCGAACGCACCGTGCCCTATCCTTGAATGTTGAGAATACTCAAAATCTCGCCAGTATTCACGTGTACATAGTTTGAGGGAAACTAATGCGGCATTGAGGAGGCCACACAAGCTCATGGTCTTAGTAACTTATTCATTATTACTCCTTTGCTTTTTAAAGAATAAGTACTTTAAATACTTACAGTATATTTCTATGGCTTATGTAACCATTGGTAAACAAATCAAAGCCCAGGCAACCCATTCCATTCCAGAATGCCATCACAGAAAGAAAAAAACATTTATAACAATTTGTCCGTGCATTTGTAATAAGAAACAAATATTTTAAATCTGTATGTATTTCTAAGTATTGTAATTACATTATTGTATTCCTAAGTTGTAGAATTTCATACGTTGATCATTATTAGAACTGTGCTATTTGGCGAGGGCTCATTAAAGCCTTTATAAAAAACTTCTCAAATTTGCTGGCGACCTAAAATATGTGCTTTTATATAAACTTCACTTGTGTATATTTCTTACTAGATCTATATGGGTGACGAAGGGAGAAAGCTTCAGATGGTTAAATAAAAATGCATATAAATGATTTTTACCACAAAAACATCCTCGTAGTATAACTCACGATTGTGACTATGTCTTAGCTTATCTGTTACAGTAGCTTTTTAAATTTCGAAGATTATTGCGTCCTACACTTCTTTGTGGTCTGAGCCTAGTCTTGCATTTCTATTAGTGTTTTAAATGTTAAATGTTAAGTTATTGGTTTTCCTGGCTTTTTCAGGTAACCCATTCCATGCCCCGATGCCACTCGCGAAAAAGGGGACATATGCGTTTGTTCTTGCATATTGAATGAGAAAAATGTGTTCATTTATATCTAAGTAATGTAATATATTGTTATTGCGTTGTATTTTCTATGCTAGAGTTTAATGCCTTATGTATTATTCATACTTTATTCTTTGCCTTTCTGTCCTCTAGTGTTTCTAGGTTTAGTGATTTGACTATTGGTGTTACCTCGCCTAGAAACCACTACATTTTCAAAAACAGTAGATTTACAATTTTTTTTTTCATATATTATTTTTCAAATATTTCAAATCTTATTACTTACATAAATATTCGTGTTCCAATAATTTAAGGGCAAATTTACCATATACAGAAACAAGTTCTCTTTCTTCCCCTAGTGGCATATCGACAAGGAATGGGCTACCTGCTCAAACCAGTAATATCAACAATTACTTTTACATATTTTACAACTCTATTCAATCTGTAAATTAACATAACGAGCTATAGGGCGTTTGCAATCACGTGACAAAAAGCACGTGATTTTTGTTTACTTTGAGTAATGGTGTACAAGTAACAATGGCCGCTGTATTAATAAAGTTTCATATAGGCTCGAGCATTTTTTTAAATGATGTGTTGTGTTTTAAGTCTTATTAAGATTTGAGCTGTATTATGTCAGTTAAATAAAATAGACTATTTCATTATTATCGTAGACATAGATCATAGACGATGTGAGCCTATTAGTGACTTGACTAGATAGCCTATTCACCAACACTATCACTTAGACATTAGCCTAGCCTACGAAACATTAAAAGTGTAGGCCTATAAAGTGAAATTGAAAGTGTAAATAGGTCTAGCCGGCCCTAGCCTAATCACATTAATCAATTAATATACAGTACTACTATTTACCTCCTTATTTTTGAGTAGGATAGCCAATATTCATATGTGAATTTGGCATGATAAGAAACTTCACCATGTGCCATATTTGTTCCTCAATTTACAAAAAAAACTTAAGCTCCACCCATTGCGAACGCTCAATTGGCATCATATTATTTGTGTATCCATTATTTTTTATAGATCAGTGACACAAAGCTGATCAGCCATTTTTACCACTGATCTATATATTCAATGAGTAATAAAGGCCGTGAGGAAGTCATCTCTTAAAACGACAAAAGCCACACAATGTAACGATTCTGAGCCCGCATTTTATTTCACTGTATGAATCTTCCAATAATTTTATACACTCAGTTTTCAAAGGAATGCGTGGGGGCGGAGTTCTTTTACCATACATTTTCTAGGTGGCCTTCGCCATCAAGGGGCTGAGAACTCTTACTTCATTCAATATGAATTCACTCCCTTTGGTCCCACCACACTTAGTTACTTTGGAGTTATAGAACTTTGAGGAAAAGCCCTATTTTCCACACCGGCAGTTACAATTAAAAGATAATTGCCATGGGAGATAATATCGGGCTTTGTGAAACAGGGAGGACTACTCTTATACAAATTGACTGTCCTTATATTATATTCGTGTTCTTTCTTTCCTAACCCTTGACCCCGGCAGCCTACAATTGAACTGACGCTAAATAAAATATTCAGCGTTTAGTGAATTACAAATTTTTTCAATACTTTTACTCTCGAGTTTTACAAAAGTGTACTCCCCCTACCCCCCTTCACCCCTTCAGTTTCGTACATGACATACGACTCAAGTTGAGGAATGGCGGGTGTTTTGTGAGATACCCAAAGTCTTTGTAACTTACGAAATCACCCCCCCCCCTCTCTCTCTCTCTATCCCCCCCTTCTCTTTCACTCTTTCTTTCACCCTATGTATCCATTATACCTCTTGCTGTCATTCTATCTATCTATAATGTTTTAAATGATGTTAACTTACTGGTTTTCCTGGTTTGTTCAGGCAACCCATTCTATTCCCGGATGCCACTCAGGAAAAGATAATACTTATATTAATTTGTATTTGCATATAGGTTAAGAAAAGTGTTTTTGTCCTTATGTTTATCTGAACGTCGTAACATATTATTATTGTTTCGTATTTCTAAATTCGAGTTTAATGCCTTATGTATTATTACTAATTTACTCTTTGCCATCCTATCCGCTAGTGTTTCCAGGTTTAGTGATTTGACTATTGGTTTTACTGTTGTCAGTTGTTAATATTTACTAGTATTGAGCCTTGCAGCTCTTTTCTGAATTTATTATAAATTTTAAAAATGTTTTCTTTAGTTGATTTGTCTCATACAGGTGCTGCATATTCTAGTATAGGTCTAACTAATGTGAGATATCATTTTAGTTTTATATTCTTATTACATTTGTTAAAGTTTCTTTTTATGCATCCTAATGTTTTGTTTGATTTTTTAATTGCATGTGGATTCCAAGATAATGTGTCATTTATTATTATTCCTAAGTACTTTGAGTTTGAGTTTGTAGGCTATAGTTAGTTTAAGTTTGTATAGTTAGTTTAAGTTTGTATAGTTAGTTTAAGTTTGTATAGTTAGTTTAAGTTTGTATAGTTAGTTTGAGTTTGTATAGTTAGTTTAAGTTTGTATAGTTAGTTTAAGTTTGTATAGTTAGTTTAAGTTTGTATAGTTAGTTTAAGTTTGTATAGCTAGTTTAAGTTTGTATAGTTAGTTTAAGTTTGTATAGTTAGTTTAAGTTTGTATAGCTAGTTTAAGTTTGTATAGTAAGTTTAAGTTTGTATAGTTAGTTTGAGTTTGTATAGTTAGTTTGAGTTTGTATAGTTAGTTTAAGTTTGTATAGTTAGTTTAAGTTTGTATAGTTAGTTTAAGTTTGTATAGTTAGTTTAAGTTTGTATAGTTAGTTTAAGTTTGTATAGTTAGTTTAAGTTTGTATAGTTAGTTTAAGTTTGCATAGTTAGTTTGAGTTTGTATAGTTAGTTTAAGTTTGTATAGTTAGTTTAAGTTTGTATAGTTAGTTTAAGTTTGTATAGTTAGTTTAAGTTTGTATAGTTAGTTTAAGTTTGTATAGTTAGTTTAAGTTTGTATAGTTAGTTTAAGTTTGTATAGTTAGTTTAAGTTTGTATAGTTAGTTTAAGTTTGTATAGTTAGTTTGAGTTTGTATAGTTAGTTTAAGTTTGTATAGTTAGTTTAAGTTTGTAACACACATTTAATTAAAGGAAAAATTTACTAAGGTAGAAAATAGATTATTTAGGGAAAAAATGTACTTAGGGAAAACACAGATTACTTTAGGGAAAAAAATTACATAGGAAAAAATACGGATTACTTTAAGGTAAAAATTACTTAGGGAAAATAAAAATTAGTTTAGGGAAAAATGTACTTAAAGAAAACGCAGATTACTTTAGGGAAAAAAATTACATAGGGAAAATACAGATTACTTCAGGGTAAAAATGATTTAGGGAAAATAGAAATTAGTTTAGGAATTTTTTTTTTTTAAGGGAAAATACATAATATTTTAGGGAAAAATTTACTTAGGGACAATAGCCTACATATTACTTTAGGGAAATAATTTACTTAGGCAAAATAGCCTACAGATTATTCTAGGGAAATAATTTACGGAAAATAACCTACAGATTAATTTAGGGAAATAATTTACTTAGGGAAAATACACATTAGTTTAGGGAAACAATTACTTAGGGAAAATAGCCTAAAGATTACTTTAGGGAAAAATTTACTTAGGCAAAATAGCCTACATATTACTTTAGGGAAAATAATATTTAGGGAACATAGCCTACAGATTACTTTAGGGAAAATATTATTTAGGGAAAATAGCCTAAATATTAGCCTACTTGAGGGAAAACATTTACTTAGGGAAAAAAGCCTACAGATTACTTAAGAAAAATAACCTACATATTACTTAGGGGAAAAATTACTTAGGGAAAATAACCTACAGATTACTTTAGGGAAAATATTATTTAGGGAAAATAGCCTACAGATTACTTTAGGGAAAAAATTTACTTGGGGAAAATACAGATTACTTTAGGGAAACAAATTCCTTAGGGAAAACACAAATTTCTTTAGGGAAACAAATTCCTTAGGGAAAACACAGATTTCTTTAGGGAAACAAATTCCTTAGGGAAAACACAGATTTCTTTAGTCTTTGCACAGTTATATTTTGGTACAACACAATGTAGGCCTATTTGGTATCTATTGCCCCAATTTATTTAGATAAAGACGAACACAGGTTTTTTTTTTGGTATACCACATATAGCCTACAAATTTTGTATAAGATTATTTATTTCGGTATAACATACTCTAGATCTATTTATTTATAGGAAAACGTATATTTGTTTTTGCCATTAAACCATATATTTAGTATAAGACTAAAAATGCGATTAGATAAAAAATTAACAAAAAAAAATATTTGAAAATATCTCTACAGAACCCAAAAATAGTAATAAAATAATAACGTCAAATGTGTTGTGTAAATATCGTGACATATGTGTGACATCGTGTAAATATGACATCGTTTAAATATGACATCGTGTAAATACGATATCGTTTAAATATGGCGTGGTGTGTAAATATGACGTCGTGTAAATATGACGTCGTGTAAATATGACGTCGTGTAGATATGACGTAGTGTAAATATGACGTCGTGTAGATATGACGTAGTGTAGATATGACGTCGTGTAAATATGACGTCATGTAAATATGACGTCGTGTAGATATGACGTCGTGTAAATATGACGTCGTGTAAATATGCCTTCCGGACTGTAGGCCTACACACGGGAACAAAACACCTTGCGTTTGATGCAGTGCTCCATGCTGTGTCTAGTAAAACGTTCACATAATAACGTGAACCTCCAGCAGTTTATTTTACTACAAGAAGAATTTGTCCAATCACAACAAAATGATATTACGGTACAATATATTACCAAGTATTCGCTTTTCAATTCCTAATTTAATTTACTTCATGTCCACACAGCCAGGTACCGCTCTAACAAAGGTCATCAGCTCAAACTGCGTGTTCCACACGCACGCACCCACGTTTATATAATTCTATTATCATTCCTTAAGGGTTGGACTAGATACCTCCAATGAAATTCCGTCGTCAGTTTAAAATTCTCGTTTGCATGCTATAAAATATTCATCATCATCATCATTCCCTTGACCTTTGTGGTCACTGGGGAGAACGAATGGACATCTCAGCAGTCAACTTTCTTTACTTTTGCCTATCTTGAGCGGTTGTCAATAGCTAATATTTTACGTCGTCGAACCAGCATCTCCGCTGACGGCCTCTCCGACGTCCACCTTCTACCGTGCCCTGGAGGATTGTTTTTGGCAGGTTATTATGACGCAACATATGACCGAGCCATGTCAGTTTGCGCCTTGTTGTCATAATGTCATCTTATAAGTAGTTAAGGCACACTTTTGATTCCAGAGTATACGTAATCATATTACCCTTAAATAAATATGCAACTTTTTCCTCGGGTCTAAAGGGGTCTCTACAGTAAAATTAAGAAGAACAATGAAGAACAAGGATCGATTCATATTAGTAAATATTTCTGGCCGAGCGGTTTGGGAGTACGAAAAAGGGTATGGAAACTCGTTATTGATAATTACTCTAAAAAATGATATTAAAGGCGTTTAACTAGAAGTAAGCCACGGAAATTACAGAAATAATAGTATGTTTTCTTGGAAGACTTGCAAAGCTCAGAGAAATA
Source organism: Anisus vortex (assembly GCA_949126835.1). Classification (NCBI taxonomy): domain Eukaryota; kingdom Metazoa; phylum Mollusca; class Gastropoda; family Planorbidae; genus Anisus; species Anisus vortex. Next base: position 47,948,825 of record OX421497.1, read on the forward strand.
TAAAGACAAAAACACTTTCCTTATCCCTTATGCGAGAAAAAATGCATATAAGTACTCTTTCTTCCCGAATGGCATTCTGGCATGGAATGGGTTGCCTGAACAAGCCAGGAAAACTAGTAACTTAGCATCATTTAAAACATTTATCAAAATGCAAGACTAGACTCGGACCACGGGTGAGCGTAGGACGCAATAATCTTCTTTATAGAAGGAGCGTCTGTAAGGTATAAGATAAGATAAGACACAACTATTGCAGACATAGTAGTATGTTTTCTTGGAAGACAGAACTATTGCACCTAACTGTAAATTATATGAATAGATTGCAACGTTTGTCGAGTGCTTAAATTGGACGAGTCAAAAATACCGTAATTTGTTTTTGCCAAATAGAAACTTAAATACAAATCAGCTTTATTATCATTATTATTGCTAGTAGTTTTGCCCGTCAAAATGACGTAGAAACGTATGATTACAGTGTTTATTAAATGTTGGAATAATAAAGTCTAGGGCGTAATTATTGTAACATTATTGTACTTATTGGCTGGTTTTGTTAAGTTTGTTTGAAATTAATTTGTAAGGAAAAATTTTTTTGACCAATTCTAAAAAGTTATTAAAGTATTTTCCAGAATTGATTTCTGTGTTTATTGAAAATATAACACAAATATAACATTTATTTGAATTCCAGTCAATGTACAATTAACAGTATTTATGTATTTATTGACGTGTTTATTTTTTATCAATATAATTGTTGTTTTCATTTTAATTATTTGTTTCCGACCCATTATTAAGTTTAAAAACATAAGGTTTTGTATGGATGTACATTTTATTTAAAACAAACTAAATTCCACGGCTTTGCCCGGGTGACAATAAAACAGGCCTGTAAAGTTTGAAAAAAAATAATTATAAACTATAATGAACAGAAAGCTATAAATCTAGATCTAATAATTAAAAAAATAAATGTTTACTTAAAACATTTAGGAAAGTAATTTAATTAAACAAAAAATGTAGAAAAAAAAGGTATAGACTAACTGGAGAATCGAACTCGTGCCGCCCGCATGAGAGTTCGATACGTTGACCACTTAGCTAGCGAAGTCACATGTCCGAAGTGAAATCGCAAAAGTATACTATGAGGTCACGTGTTATTAAATGAACTAATATGATTGGTTGAACACACAAACAATCTACTTTATATTTAAAAATATACCAAAGTTAACCTTTTTTTTCTTGGATTGTTTCAGATTTGATTGACGTTAATGAAACATTCGCTGTAGCTGGTCAACTTCAAGTCTACTATATACACTATATACACTGTGCAACATTGAACGAAACTTAACACTGAAGGAACGTCTGCTACGACTGTAAATATAGTTCCTTTAACCCTGGTTTCTGTAGTGTCACTGTGACCTAGTTACTGCAACAAGATGGCTACTGAAGCTGACACCAGCGAGTCCAGTTCCTACTACAACTCGCGGAACGTCAGTCACGTCCAGCATCTGTACGGCTTCCTCCCACCGCACATGAGCCAGAACAGCCTCAGGCAGCACATCATCTCCAGCAGCAGCGGCGGCGTCTTCCAGACGGAGTCGGAGCGGGCGTTCCGCGCGATGGAGGAGGACAGCCGGATGACCCACCGGAGCGACGACAGCGATGACAACGACAAGCTGATCTCCGTGGACGAGTTCGACGACAGCGACGGCGAGGACGGCCGCAGCTGCAGCACCCTCAGCCCCACGCTGTCGGACAGCACCGTGAACAGCAGCTCGTCCCGTCAGTACAGCGCCGCGGGCGGCCGCAACTCCGGGAGCTGCGGGAAGCTCCGAAAGAAAGCTAGCTTGGCGACCAAGGCGATGGACGAGCAGGAGCTCCAGAGCCTGAGGCTGAAGATCAACAGCAGGGAAAGGAAACGTATGCACGATCTGAACTCTGCCCTGGATGGACTTAGGGAAGTGATGCCCTATGCCCACGGGCCAAGCGTAAGGAAGCTGAGCAAAATTGCAACCCTTCTTTTGGCTAAGAACTACATCTTGATGTTGAATTCGTCTCTGGAGGAGATGAAGAAACTTGTAAGCGACATCTACCACACTCACGGTCAACAACCAAGACCAGTGGGGCCCCCTCCCTTGCCCCCTTCGCCCCACCAGCCACCACCGACATCTGCTGCCCCTGCGGTGGCCGTCAGTTCAAGTGGGGGTACTGTGAGCAGCAACGCGACGCCCGACTCGAGGTCTAACACTTCTTCTTCAGGCTCCCAGAGCCCTCCTCGTTGTAAATCACGAGACAGCGCCCCGGCCCCTCCACGCCCACTCCATCCATCAAGCCTGCCACCGCCCCAGCTGCCGAGCCACCCTCATCACCACCTGAGCGCGGCGCCCGTCCTACCCCTGCCCATCCCGGCGCTGAGGGCGGCCATGCCCCCCACACTCTCCCCTCACAACCTCAGCGCCCTGGCGTCCGCCTACTCCATCCCAAAATCTGACCTGGTCGGACACATCCACGGCATCCAGGCCTTCTCCCCGCACGAGCGACTACATCCGTTTCAAAGATGGCCGGTGCCTTGCACATGCGTGCAGTGTTTGAACGGTACGGGACACTTGTCATTGGGGCTTCACTTGAGCCGACTCTCACACCCGTTCCTGTCTTCATCAACAGCGATGCAACGAAAGAGTTAAGGGACCTTCGATGGTGCTCTCCCCACCTGGTCCCTAAAGTAGTCACCAGAAAAACATCTTCATTTGACTTCTGCTTGAAGACTTCTATTGTGTCATCTCATGAATAATGCCCGCATAAATTCACGCATGCGCACAAAGACTTCCCATTTTCTCGTTTTGTGCAGCTGATGGCCGATTCTAAAGCTACAAATGTACATTTAAATCGTAAATAACAAACTTTGAAACAAAATTCAATGTTTTAAAAGGCTGGACTTGTTGGACATATAAGAATATAAATCTCTTATTTGAGTGTATTTTTTAAACTTTCTAAACCCAGTAATGAAAAATGTATTATTTCTTATTTCATAAGAATCTAGACTGACTGAATACTAATGAGGTCAAAAAAGAAAGGAAAACTCCCCCTCTACGTCAACAGTTCCATAAATCTACGACGTGCAAGAAGATTGTTTGGTCAACACAATTACTTTGCTCTTTGCAATAGACTATGTCAACTTTCTCAAAACAATGACTCTAAAAGAATCACGGCTTTGATGAGATGTCATCGGGAAATGTCCCAGGAGAAATGTCCCAGGAGAAATGTCACAGGAAATGTTCCAGAAAATGTCCCAGGAAATGTCCCAAGAAAATTCCCAGGAGAAATTTCCCGGGAAAAGTAAACCCACATGCTTGGAAATCTTGTTGAAAACTTATTGCATCTAAACTGTAACCTTTTTTGACACTTTGTTAATCACTAGAAAGTCAGACAAGTGAAGCCAGAATAAATATTCCCTTGCATGAAGCATTTGCTTTTCTACACAAGATGACTTATCACGTCATTTATAAACATCTGTGATACTTTTAACCACATTTTTAAATTGTTATTTCTTTTGTGCACAATTGTTTTGTTGTTTTTTTCAAATTCATATTTTGTAAAATTATCATTTGTGTAATTTATCCGGAATTTAAGTTCTGGTTGAAGTTTTGATTATTGAGTCTGTGCATTTAAAGAAAATATTTGTTTTTTATAAATATAAAAAATAATAATCATAATTTAGCCCGGCTGGTCCGGCTGGTCCGGCGGTTAGTTCAACGGACTGTCGACAAAACGGCCCGGGATGTAGCCCTGCCGCCGACCAATTCCTGCCTCCCTGCAGGAGTTTTTTGGGCCTAGTGGACGTAAACATCTTCTATCTAGAAGGAACGTCTGTAAAACTTATAAGATAAGATAAGTAATATTTTTGTTTACTGTTGAAATAAATGTCATAATAATTTACACTGTTGACTTTATTTGTTGTCCATTGTCTAGCCTATGTTAACATCACTTGTAAATACTGTCCACGTCACAGCGATGACGTTTTTGTGTACATTGTCTATACAACGTCACCACTTCCTGTGTACAAAACGTGGGCTATGACATTCAAAGCCTTACATTGGCAGACGACAAGTTATAGTTTTTGTTTTTATGTTCCAAAACGCTGTTCTTAGCTTCAAGTTTATGTTCTACTTGTTTTTTCAATATTTTATTTTGAAATCAGCTGTAACCAACGACAGAGGCATTCCAGAATAAATTGTAGGAAAAATATAAAAGTATATAAAATAGGCCGACCTGTCTTGTAGTTTATTATGTTTTCAAATACACATATATACGTTTTAAATGGTCCACATTTTATCATTTTGTTAATTGAATTCCAAAAGGTTAAAACGGAATCATTATGCGAGCACTTTTTCTTTCCGAGAGGCATCCGGGGAATTGAATGGGTTGCCTGAAAAAACAAACAGGAAAACCAGTAACTTAACATCATTTAAAACACTATAAAAATGCAAGACTAAACTCAAACAACGGATGAGCGTAGAACACATTAATCTTATTTATAAAAGGAGCGTCTGTAATAGATAAAATGAGATAAGTGCCTTTTTTTTCTGGAGTCTAATTTTCTGCAAATTCTAATGTTCCATTTTAAAATTATAAAACTGTTTAATAAGAATATCAATTCAATGTTTATTAAATGCTTTTTTTTTTACAATTTATTTTTTTGCAAAAATTGTTGTTTAACGTTAATTATTTTGGCCTATATTTTACCGCACCAATTCTGTTTCCGTCCCTGGAAAAACTCCCGGCGCAAACACTGTTACAGAAGTGAACTAGAGTTATTTATCCTTATGCACACACTATTAATTGAAGACCATGTCCTGGTTTGCCTTTAGTTAATGTTCACGAGAATGTTGAACTCATTATGGTGTAAATTAATGAATTAGTGCCTTAATTGTGAGTGAAAGCATACTATTTCATCTAGTTCGCCTATTACTGACAACACTATAACGCAGTGTTGCCAATTTCTAAATGTCTCACTTGAAGATGTATAAATAGTTTGTTCATTGCTACCCCTAACAACACAGTATGTTAGACCAATATTGGACAACAAAGTTAAACTGAGATTTAAATATTGGCGAAATATTGGGCCAATATATTGTGTCGTTCCAAGATTTTCTTCGGAAAACTCTAGACTATTGTAATTTTTATTGTTGTCAACATACATGTTTTCATAAAATGTTTGAAACAAATAATTGAGTTTTTTTTATGACGATTATCTTCAAGTATGTTATTCTTTCTTGGGAGGGGGGGGGTAGTGTGACGGGGAGTGTCTTGTTTTGAAGACTTTTTCCCGGCTTTAGCTTAAGATGTTGTTTTTTTTTCCTGCATCGCGGAAGGGCTGGTAGGTGTACAAACGGAATGGGAGGGTGGGGGGTCTGGTGGGGGTTCAAGTTGGATATGGTTTGTGGTATCTGGAATCGTGGCGTGAGTTTTCGTCGTCGGCATCCGTCCGTCTCGAGAGATGATGGGGTAGCTCAGGGGTCGGGAACCTATGGCTCGCGAGCCAGATGTGGCTCTATTGATGGCTTCATCTGGCTCACAGACAAATGTTTGATTATAATTTTTTTTTCTTTAGACGCCTTTGATCTACATATTAATTGCATATCAATATTTCATTCTACAAATGAGCTAAAGTCTACGGCAGCTCAGCATCAGAAGTGGTAAAGGAGATCTCCGCGACCGAAAAGACAGAAAAATAGCAACCCTGCATTAGAATTTTTAGTTTTAAACATAATGTATGGCTCTCACAGAATTACTTTTCAAAATATGTGGTGTTCATGGCTCTCTCAGACAAAAAAGTTTCCGACCCCTGGTGTAGCTTAATGGGTGAGGTATCCAACTGCACAGCCGAGAATGGCTGTGTAGACCAACTCGGGAGTGGCAATCCCTGACGCACTTGAGGTATTTGAAGGCAGATGGCTGTTGTAGCGGGTGTTTCCGCCTCGCTCTTTTCTGAATGGCCGTCTCATTACGCCCAGTTTCTGCGCACGATGTGCCACGCCTAACTGCGAGCCTCCAGGTTGGACGGTCAACAGTTTGACATTCCCATGTGTCCGGGTCAACGGAGCTCTGGATCAAGTCCCTTTTGCATAGGTCTTTGAAGCGCAGTTTCGGGCGCCCTGTCTTCCTATGACCCTCGACCAACTCTCCGTAGAGCAGGTCTTTGCGAATGCGACCTGCGTTCATTCCCTTTACATGATCGAGCCACCTGAGGCGTCTCTCGCTAAGAGCTGCATGAAGGCTGCTCATGTCGGCTCGCTCCAGCACCTCCGTATTGGGACCCCATCCTGCCGTGAGTTTCAATTCCTTAAAAAAAAACAAAAAAAAACACCACTCTTATAGACCTTTCTTGTTTTCTTTTTTTTTTTTTATGAATTCATTCCGTTTTGTTAGAACGACAATGACATGCAAGATGATAGCGTGGCAGATACGCCGCACAGCAGTTAATGTCGATGATTGAGACTGTGGATTAAATTTTTTTGGGGGGTTTAAACACACGACAGATCACGGGATTTTAAAATGTATGAAAAAAAATGATGGTGAGGGATAAAAAACAGTTAAGTGGCGCTCCTTCTATTTGCACAAACCATTGACAGCTATTGATGAGTTTGTTTTAAAGTTGATGGGTTTGAATTGTTACCATTGTTACAATTTTTATTATTATTTTTTGTAGGCCTACATATTTTTTGTTCATTATGAAATCCATTTGCTGCTGTAATTGAATTCATTTGTAATGGTGGTCAAAAACAACAACAAATTTTCAAAACTTTGTTCATATTTTGTTGGCCTTTGTTAATTTGTATGTTTGTTGGTGTTTTTTTTTAATAAGAGAATAAAGAAATGTGTTTTATTATCAAGTTGTATCAATGTGTGTCTATATATAGAGAAAGGGAAAAAAAATTGGAACAAATTCAGAAAAGAGATGCGAGGTTCATTACTAGCGAATATTCACACTGACAAGAGTAACACCAATAGTCAAATCACTAAACCTAGAAATACTACAGCACAGAAGGGCAAAGAGTAAAGTAGTAATAATTAGTAATACATAAGGCATTAAATTCTAATTTAGAAATACAACACAATAACTATCACAATGCATCTGCGGCTCAAGGTGCCAGGCGTAGAAAGAAAAACATTTGCAGCTCGCTCCTACAGCGTCGTGGCACCTCTGTGGTGGAATGAACTCCCAAACAAAATCAAACAAGCTGACAATTCAATATAAACATTTTTAAAACAAAACTAAAAACAAACTTTTTCGATTTATTTTAATAACAGATGGTAAATGTAAAGCGCATTCGAAGACTATGTTATGAATAGCGCTATATAAATATGTAATTTGTAATGTGTATCAATCTGTTACAATACTCAGATAAACATAAGGACACAACCACTTTCCTTATCCCTTATGCAAGAACAAATACATATCAATACTCTTTCTTTCCGAGTGGCATCCGGGCATGGAATGGGTTGCCAGAACAAATCAGGAACACCAGTAACTTAACATAATTTAAAACACTAATAGAAATGCAGGACTAGACTCAATCCACGGATATGTGTAGGACGCAATAATCTTCTTTCTGGAATGGGTTGCAGGAAAAAAAACACAGGAAAAACAGTAACTTAAAACCATAGGCCATAGACTATAATATACATGGACCGCTTGCTTTAGTATTTCCATAGAATAAAATATACATGGACCGCTTGCTTTAGTATTTCCATAGACTATAATATACATGGACCGCTTGCTTTAGTATTTCCATAGACTATAATATACATGGACCGCTTGCTTTAGTATTTCCATAGACTATAATATACATGGACCGCTTGCTTTAGTATTTCCATAGACTATAATATACATGGACCGCTTGCTTTAGTATTTCCATAGACTATAATATACATGGACCGCTTGCTTTAGTATTTCCATAGACTATAATATACATGGACCGCTTGCTTTAGTATTTCCATAGACTATAATATACATGGACCGCTTGCTTTAGTATTTCCATAGACTATAATATACATGGACCGCTTGCTTTAGTATTTCCATAGACTATAATATACATGGACCGCTTGCTTTAGTATTTCCATAGACTATAATATACATGGACCGCTTGCTTTAGTATTTCCATAGACTATAATATACATGGACCGCTTGCTTTAGTATTTCCATAGACTATAATATACATGGACCGCTTGCTTTAGTATTTCCATAGACTATAATATACATGGACCGCTTGCTTTAGTATTTCCATAGACTATAATATACATGGACCGCTTGCTTTAGTATTTCCATAGACTATAATATACATGGACCGCTTGCTTTAGTATTTCCATAGACTATAATATACATGGACCGCTTGCTTTAGTATTTCCATAGACTATAATATACATGGACCGCTTGCTTTAGTATTTCCATAGACTATAATATACATGGACCGCTTGCTTTAGTATTTCCATAGACTATAATATACATGGACCGCTTGCTTTAGTATTTCCATAGACTATAATATACATGGACCGCTTGCTTTAGTATTTCCATAGACTATAATACACATGGACCGCTTGCTTTAGTATTTCTGCTATATGATGACTCGAAACACTGATTTTCGGAATTTCCGATTCATTGTTTCCTTTGCACTTCCGTTTTATTGAATCGCTTCGATTTTCTCAATGAAAAATTAAAATCGAAATTTGTTTAAGCGGAAAAATTTAAGAAACAACGAGGAGCGTAGAAGTAATAGCCTTATTGGTTGCGCACGGACAAAAAGTAGATATAAGCTCTAAAAAATAGAGCAAGCGGTCCATCTTATTATAGTCTATGCTCAAAACCATTTAAAACAATAATGAAACTGCAAGACTAGACTCAAAATACGGATGTTTCCGTGCCTAATCCATTTGTTTTTATAGATTAGTGCTTCTAACTTTTAACAGTGAAAATAAAACACTGATCTATATATATAGAGAGAGAGAGCGAGAGTGAAAATAAAACACACAAGCACTGCCCTATAAAAAAACATAAAGATAAGAAAAAAACAATCTCAGCCTTTAAAAAAAAACTTTACAAACAAAAATCTTTTATTCAAATTCAAATAATAATATAGTTAATTTATTATAATATATTCACGTAATTTGTTTTCATTAATATACATGGGGAATACTTTACTTACACAGACATACAATAGGCCTACTTAGAAGACAATAGTATGACGGTACTAAATAATAATAATACGTTTATTTATATAGATAGCTCCACCAACAAACATAATGTAAGCTCAGAGCGCATTCAAATTCAACATTGAGGAGCAAAAACATGCCTACTTTAGGATATAATACAAAGTTTGCTTAATAAAGCCAATACTATTTTCAAGATACGGCAGTTTATTATACAGGTCAGGTGCCCCCCCCCCCTTCTTCCGCCTGTATAATGAATGCAATACATTTACATAGGCTACTTACTTTACAAGGTAATGTTTCTATTGTGTTTATCGTTATAAGTAAGGAAATAGCTTGCAGTAAAGAAGTAGCTTGCAGTAAGGAGTAAATATTTCCATAACGACTCGAATGTAGAGCTTTTACTGATGATATTATAGTTCAATGCCTTATGGACTACAACTACATTGTTTATCTTATCTTATAAGTTTCTTATAAGTTTACAGACGTTCCTTCTAGGTAGAAGATTATTACGTCCACTAGGCCCAAAACTCCTGCAGGGCGACAGGGATCCGTCGATGGCAGGGCTAGAACCCGTGACCTGTCCGTTGGTTTTTGGTTGACAGTCCGGTGAACTAACCGCTGGACCAGCCGGCTTCACGTTTAGACCAGAGGTCGACAACCTTCGGAACACAGTCCAGACTTGGCGCACGGAAGACTCATAAAAATAAATCAATTCAAGTCTCTTCTTCAAGACATGAAGTGCTATTTAAAGCAGGATAACATTTAGGCTGATGGCACGCTGAATGAATTAGAAATCCTACTTTGGCACACTATTATCAAAAGTTTCCCTGATTTAGATTATTTAACAGTGGTACCTCGGGTTACGAACTTAATTCGTTCCTGAACTCGATTCGTAACCAGAAACGTTCGTAACATGAAATATTGAAATCAATTCAATAAACACCAGCCGTTTATAGATGAAAAAAAAATCGATCTTTTTTTTTAACCCTTCATGTACCGACCTACTTCTATCTATGCTGCCTTCAGTTCCGCTATATACGCGCCCGGGACTGTAAGAGTTAACATCCAGTTGTTTACCTGACAAAAGTCAAAGAATACGCGTGCTTCACGTATTACATGATGAGAAAGAAAACAACAAAATAAAATAAAAGTTACTTTTATTGATCCAGATTAAGAGAAGACGCACATTTCTTTAAAATTTGACTTCTTTGCTTCTGCAGATGATTCTGTCCAGTATTAAAAAGCCTATACGGTATGTACACACATATATACCTACATACATACATATACCTACATACATAGCCTACATACATACACCTTTTGAGATGTACATATAATATGATATATGTAATATGTATGATATTTGGAGTAGGCCTACCTATATTGTGTATTCTTAAGTTTGTTCGATAATTAGCAGTTATCGATTGTTTTGTACTGAGCACTATGGTATAGTTTGCTAAATTAACAATAACCCTTTAGTTATTCCTTACAATTAATGTCTAGAATTCTGACAAGTGTTGATTAGTTTTTTTTTTAATAACTAAATTTATTAAACTGAAGCTTTTTGCTGTTTGAAAATCTCAATTACAATATGGCAGCCAAACTGACAAGTCTCTTTTCTAGCGGTGTCCGTTACACTCAAGGCTCACAGTCAGTGGCGCAATTAGGGTAAATGGCACCTGGGGCGGAGGGCTTTCGTTGACGTTTTGGTTACGTTAATGTTGAATTGGAAACGTATCAACTTCAACGACAGCAACAGCAGCAACGGTTAATTTAAAGTCATTCTACAATACAGCATCTGCTTTCTAAGTTCATTCCACAAAACAGCAACTGCTATCTAAGTTCATTCCACACAACAGCAACTGCTATCTAAGGCAATTCCACACAACAGCCACTGCTATCTAAGTTCATCCCACACAACAGCCACTGCTATCTAAGTTCATTCCACACAACAGCAACTTTTATATAAGTTCATTTCACACATACGACAGCAAAAGCTATCTAAAGCCATTCCCGACAACAGCAGCAAAAAAAAAGAGCATTATATTTTTTTTTCAATATTAGCTAGTTATTTAAATTTTAATTTTTCTCCAAATATTAATATTGTAATTTCCATTTTTTCTTTATACTTTTAATTTCTGCTTGCCGTGTCTTGAGTTCAACATATCTATTCAAGAGTTTTAATTCAATAAAGCCTCAAAACAAAACACTTGCTATACGCCACTGCAACATTGTGAGAAGTGTCAAGAATATACAACTAGGACACGGTAGTAGTGAATTTATAGTGCAAAGATGAACTCGTTAATTAGAATAGATGCTAGTGGCGATAGAACATCTCGTCAATGAAAGCCACTGATCTATGAAATGAATGGATAGAGCCTCCATTTAAATTTTTATGCGTAAATTAAATTGAGGCTGGAATGGATTGCAATATCTGCACAATTTACTTATCGATATAATCGAGTTATAAAAGTAAACCACCTATAATTCGAACAAATCTATACGATAAAAAGGAAGTCACTATAGGCCTACATGTATTTACGGGTCAATATTTTAAGAAATTTAATTCTATAGATAAGTCACGTGAAAGCCTATTGAATTTGGCTTCAAGAATGTTACTTCCGTGCCTAAACCATTCTTAATTTCTTTTTGTAGATCAGTGGGCTGGATACAAAAAGAAGTATCTTGGAGTGCGCTAATTTGAATCTGTGGAGCCTTCTATATGAAAAAGCTTGCCCCAGACACAGATAATCTGAGACAAAAGAGTCTTTTAAAAAGAGCTAAAAGACCTTTCTCTACGGCTAGTGGATGTGAGCCTTACATACTTATATAACGGTCACAGCAATTTACTCCAAAAGCGCACTGAGCATGCTAAATTTAATAGCTTGGATAGAAGCGCTTTATAAATTATCATTATTATTAATATAAAGCTCAGAGCGCATTTAATATTGAGCAACACAAACATTCATAGAGACATAGAGTTATTTTTAAAAATATGCAAAACACGGATATAATTCTCTAAGCCAAATAATAAAAACTGTAGCCCTAAGCAGGCCTATATCATTTGTTAAAAAAATTAAAACGTAGGACGTAGGATAATAAGGAGCTAATTGATAATCTCAAAACATTACTGAATAATTTAAGCGAATAATAGGCGTCTAATATAGTGTGATGGATTGGAGAATATTTAAACATTTTAATTTATCTTATTATACTTTGAATTTCTGTTGCAGCCCTACTTTATAACATTGATAAAGCCTTCTTTATAGAAGGAGCGCTGTAATATTTACTAATATATAAGCCTAGTTGTTGTCCTTGTATAATATTATATATAGTTCAGTGTTGACAGTTTAGTTTTGTGAGAGTGAAATCTTGTCAATGAGCTCTCTATATATACATATAGCTCAGTGATTTTATCAGAATCTTCAAAAGAAGCCTTTTCATTGGCTCTTCCGATTTCCAGCTATCCAATGCTCTAGTTTGTTACTGACAGCTGAGTGTCAAAATGGCAGCCGCCATCACATTACAATAAATCTGTGCACGTAAAAGAGGGATTTAAGATTATTTGTTTTTCAAGATGCCTAAAAAGTGTACCATTTGTGATAAAAATGCCATATTGAAGCGACCCAAAACAGTAAGTAATTTATAAAAGCCTTAGATTTAGATCTATGCAGCTCTTTAAAATGATCTATAAGTATAAGATTAGATCTTGGCCCCTTGGCCTCCCAAAACTTGTAAATAAAACATCTTGATCAAGTGGATCTCGACATCTGAAACATCAACAGTTTTTTACCCTTTTTTTTAAAACACACAATCAATTCACAGTCACCCAGTGCCCAGTGTTATGAACGTGTAGAAGAGGTAATAAATTGTATAGTAGTTGTTCAGATTCTAGTCAGCAGATATTTTTAGTTTTTGTGTGATGGAGTGATAGTCACCCGGGCCAGTGATAGTCACCGTAGTGTCTACTGCCTACTGGGCTGGGTAGGCCTACTTGAATCTACTTGAAGTAGGCCTACTTGATGTGGGTATCTCAGTATTTGTATTGTATGCTTTTGAGACCCTTTTTGAGGCTCAGTATCTGAGTATGCCGCTGTATGGTGCTACATATAATTGTAAAACAATCAGCCTAACAAACAATTTTAAATAGTTAAATAGGTATTTTTTGTGGAGAGGTTTTAAAAAATAGGTCCACAGGCCTAATAATACTTTTCTTTTGATCCTTTCAGTTCTAAAGTATCAGCCCTCACATTACAATTTATAGACTATACCTAAACTAGTTTTGAAAATCTTTCAAGCTCGGATATTTTCTTTTTTTTTTATTCGGGTAACAAATAGCCTAGACTATATCATGGAAAAAAGTCTTCAAGAAAATGTTTTTTTTATGGTGGGCTAATTCATAATTCTTGAATAGGCCTACTTCAAGATACATTTTTTTAGCCAATCTATTTGTCTTTTAAATTTACATTCTCTATGTTATATTTGACTAAAAAAAGATTAAAACTCCTAATTTTCATTAAATTGTAACAATTGTATATCAGCCTGCTAAAATGATAGCAACGAATTAGTAATAGCCTACATATTCCCCTGTTGACACAACATCACAGTTTCAATTATAATTGGTATCAGTTGTGTAAAATAGATATTGATATAATATATTTATTAAGACACATAGCATCTCTGTGGTGGAATAAACTTCCGAACACAAATTAAACAAGCCGACACTATATACATTTTTTGAACAAAATCTATTGTGTATCAATGTAACAAAAGATGGCTGTCCAAAAAAAAAAAGGGAAATTCCTTAGGCCTACAAACAGCCTAAAAATCATTGGTAACCCCTTAGCTTAAACTTATAATGGATACTATTTAATTAAAAATTGCTAATAGACGCTAAAGGGATACTAATTAGGTATTGCAAAATGTTCATGAAATTTTATATTGATGAAAGTTTCAATCCAGCAATAATGCAATACTTGTTGGTAGAATGTAGGTCGTAGGTCTAAATAAAATTAATATTAAAATATTAGCAGTGATTTCAGTGTTTGTATGTGTTTTTGAAATTTTTTTTTACAAGAAAACTAGTTGTTTGCACCTGCATGTCATTAGGCCTAGATGTTAGGAATGCTGCAACATGCTAATAAAATGTCATATTATTTTTACATCCAAACAATTATAGTCTGCTTAAATTTAGCTGATTATAATACTTTGTTACCAAGGATCATAAGCAAACAGTTAGAAATGCAAAACTAAATTTAAATGTTTTGAAAAATATGATTAATAACAGTCGTACTTTGCGACATTGTTTCTGACCGGCACGAGTAAAATCCTTACGTTATAAACGTATGTAGGCTCGCAGTAGAGTTAAAAAGCTTTCTCACAGGCTTTAAATTCTAAAATTCACACACATGCATGGAAAATTCACCGTAATCTTGAATCTACTTTTTGACTTATGCTTTGCATTCTACAGAATATAACTATATGCTTTTTTTTTCGTAAGCCTCAATTTTAATTAATTTATCTACTAACATTTATTAAATTTGGCTTAATATAAAAATGTTTGTTTTTGTAAAAAAATATCTGGCTTAAATTTTAAGAGAATCACATTATAATATAATTACTGTGAGTTTGTTTATTTAGATGTGTCTTATCTTATACATTACAGATGCTCCTTTTATAAAGAAGATTATTGCGTCCTACGCTCATCCATGGTCCGAGTCTAGTCTTGCATTTTGTTAGTTCGCTATAGGCTCCTAATTCGTTTGACTAACGGTTTGACCAATCGGTACAAAAGTTAAATGTATAAATTGGAAACATCCACCAAAAGAGAATTTTATTTTATCAACAAAATTGCTTAATTCGTTAATTTATTTAAAAAAATAAACTTAGACCTATTACTAATCACCGTATGTCTAAACTGAGCGCCATTTTCAGAATGATCTTACCTTCAACATTCATTACTATTTCCCAATAATTCCTTTTGCATAAGGTTGTTTATTTATCCTGTAAAGTTATCACTGATCACAGGACTCATGGGTTTGACCATCAGGTGGAAAAGGGGAGGTGGTTTAGTTTAAACATAGGCTACTTTGGTTTGTTTATATTTGTATTACTTTCGGTTTCTAAGTTTTTGCATTTGTGATGATGTGTGACGAGGGGGGAGGGGGGGTCTAGATATCTGACGTCACATGACAAATAATATACATATATATGTTTGTGCGCTATAGACGCCTATGCCGTTTGATCGATAGGGACAATCAAAAATGGACATTTACTCGACAATTTCCAGAATAGAAAATTTAATTTATCACTTATGCTGCTGATTTTGTTGCTTTTATATAAATAAACGTATGCCATTTATGCACACATAAAAACTGTAATAAAAAAAAAAGAAATAGCTCCTCACCGTAAAATAGAGTAGCTTCCCTTTTATTTTGCTTTCACTGAGAGTTTTGAACAGGCAACTTTGGGTTTTCCCGACTTTTTTTTTATTATTGCTGCGCACTCTGTTGTTTTGTTTGCATTGTACTTTTTTTTTTTTCTCTATTGTTGATCTCGCTATTATTCTTTAAATTTCTATATGTTTTGTATGGACACCATGTGTTTACGGGTCAACTAGTTACGAATGAACGTAGAAAAATCTGGTTTTAAACATGGCACTAGTGGGGATAAAAAATCAGATGTTTAAAATAGAAAAAAAAATTGTGTTTCTACTCGTGACTTTTTGCAAAATAACAAAACAACAATATGATTGAATGATAAATCTCTGTAAAGATTTTAATTTTCAAATGAACAGAAAAAAATATATCAGAAAATGGTGTCTGTCTGATATGTAATGTTTGGATATATATGAACTTGACAGAAGAACTGAACAAATTAAAAGACACAATACTGATGCAGGTGATAATCTTGATATAATAAACACAAACTAGTAAAAAAAAGACCAACTTATAAACAATTTTATTTTTACAGTAAACAATAAATAAGGCCCCATAACAATGAACAAAATTTATTTGCCACAAAGTACACAAGTACAATAAAGGCATAATCAAAGACATAACTAGAATATATTCTAACATTGGTAAATAATATAATATGTTATTGAAATAATAATAAAAAGAATAATAATATAATAATCAATACTATTTAAGGGAATCAAAAAACAAAAATACAAGGGGGATAATTAATTTAAAAATGTAAAAAAAGAAATAAAATTGCAATTACACACTGTTTATGAACGATTACACACTGTTTATGAACGATTACACACTGTTTATGAACGATTACACACTGTTTATGAACGATTACACACTGTTTATGAACGATTACACACTGTTTATGGACGATTACACACTGTTTATGAACGATTACACACTGTTTATGAACGATTACACACTATTAATGAACGATTACACACTGTTTTTGAACGATTACACACTATTTATGAACGATTACACACTATTTATGAACGATTACACACTTTTTATGAACGATTACACACTGTTTATGAACGATTACACACTGTTTATGAACGATTACACACTGTTTATGAACGATTACACACTGTTTATGAACGATTACACACTGTTTATGAACGATTACACACTGTTTATGAACGATTACACACTGTTTATGAACGATTACACACTGTTTATGAACGATTACACACTGTTTATGAACGATTACACACTGTTTATGAACGATTACACACTGTTTATGAACGATTACACACTGTTTATGAACGATTACACACTGTTTATGAACGATTACACACTGTTTATGAACGATTACACACTGTTTATGAACGATTACACACTGTTTATGAACGATTACACACTGTTTATGGACGATTACACACTGTTTATGAACGATTACACACTGTTTATGAACGATTACACACTGTTTATGAACGATTACACACTGTTTATGAACGATTACACACTGTTTATGAACGATTACACACTGTTTATGAACGATTACACACTGTTTATGAACGATTACACACTGTTTATGAACGATTACACACTGTTTATGAACGATTACACACTGTTTATGAACGATTACACACTGTTTATGAACGATTACACTCTGTTTATGAACGATTACACACTGTTTATGAACGATTACACACTGTTTATGAACGATTACACACTGTTTATGAACGATTACACACTGTTTATGAACGATTACACACTGTTTATGAACGATTACACACTGTTTATGAACGATTACACACTGTTTATGAACGATTACACACTGTTTATGAACGATTACACACTGTTTATGAACGATTACACACTGTTTATGAACGATTACACACTGTTTATGAACGATTACACACTGTTTATGAACGATTACACACTGTTTATGAACGATTACACACTGTTTATGAACGATTACACACTGTTTATGAACGATTACACACTGTTTATGAACGATTACACACTGTTTATGAACGATTACACACTGTTTATGAACGATTACACACTGTTTATGAACGATTACACACTGTTTATGAACGATTACACTCTGTTTATGAACGATTACACACTGTTTATGAACGATTACACACTGTTTATGAACGATTACACACTGTTTATGAACGATTACACTCTGTTTATGAACGATTACACACTGTTTATGAACGATTACACACTGTTTATGAACGATTACACATTGTTTATGAACGATTACACACTGTTTATGAACGATTACACACTGTTTATGAACGATTACACACTATTTATGAACGATTACACACTATTTATGAACGATTACACACTATTTATGAACGATTACACACTGTTTATGAACGATTACACACTGTTTATGAACGATTACACACTGTTTATGAACGATTACACACTGTTTATGAACGATTACACACTGTTTATGAACGATTACACACTGTTTATGAACGATTACACACTGTTTATGAACGATTACACACTGTTTATGAACGATTACACACTGTTTATGAACGATTACACACTGTTTATGAACGATTACACACTGTTTATGAACGATTACACACTGTTTATAAACGATTACACACTGTTTATGAACGATTACACACTGTTTATGAACGATTACACACTGTTTATGAACGATTACACACTGTTTATGAACGATTACACACTGTTTATGAACGATTACACACTATTTATGAACGATTACACACTGTTTATGAACGATTACACACTGTTTATGAACGATTACACACTATTTATGAACGATTACACACTGTTTATGAACGATTACACACTGTTTATGAACGATTACACACTGTTTATGAACGATTACACACTGTTTATGAACGATTACACACTGTTTATGAACGATTACACACTGTTTATGAACGATTACACACTATTAATGAACGATTACACACTGTTTTTGAACGATTACACACTATTTATGAACGATTACACACTATTTATGAACGATTACACACTTTTTATGAACGATTACACACTGTTTATGAACGATTACACACTGTTTATGAACGATTACACACTGTTTATGAACGATTACACACTGTTTATGAACGATTACACACTGTTTATGAACGATTACACACTATTTATGAACGATTACACACTATTTATGAACGATTACACACTGTTTATGAACGATTACACACTGTTTATGAACGATTACACACTGTTTATGAACGATTACACACTGTTTATGAACGATTACACACTGTTTATGAACGATTACACACTGTTTATGAACGATTACACACTGTTTATGAACGATTACACACTATTTATGAACGATTACACACTATTTATGAACGATTACACACTATTTATGAACGATTACACACTGTTTATGAACGATTACACACTGTTTATGAACGATTACACACTGTTTATGAACGATTACACACTGTTTATGAACGATTACACACTATTTATGAACGATTACACACTATTTATGAACGATTACACACTGTTTATGAACGATTACACACTGTTTATGAACGATTACACACTGTTTATGAACGAACTCCAAATTCTCTTATATCAAATCTTAACGTTACATCACTTTGACTACAATCATTTGGTGGTCGTTTAGTGAAACTTGTCTTAAGAAGACTGAGTGCCATAAGAATAATTATAAGTAAACACGACTATTTGACAATGATTTTTTTTGTCCATCTTTTTTATGTAGTTTTTGATAGAAATAATTCTTGGTATATAGTCTGATCTTATATATTACAGAAATAATTCTTGGTATATAGTCTGATCTTATATATTACAGAAATAATTCTTGGTATATAGTCTGATCTTATATATTACAGAAATAATTCTTGGTATATAGTCTGATCTTATATATTACAGAAATAATTCTTGGTATATAGTCTGATCTTATATATTACAGAAATAATTCTTGGTATATAGTCTGATCTTATATATTACAGAAATAATTCTTGGTATATAGTCTGATCTTATATATTACAGAAATAATTCTTGGTATATAGTCTGATCTTATATATTACAGAAATAATTCTTGGTATATAGTCTGATCTTATATATTACAGAAATAATTCTTGGTATATAGTCTGATCTTATATATTACAGAAATAATTCTTGGTATATAGTCTGATCTTATATATTACAGAAATAATTCTTGGTATATAGTCTGATCTTATATATTACAGAAATAATTCTTGGTATATAGTCTGATCTTATATATTACACACGCTTCTTCTATAAAGAAGATTATTGCTTCCTGCCCTCATCCATGGTCTGAGTTTAGTCTTGTTTTTTTATTAGTGTTTTAAATGATGTTAAGTTACTGGTTTCCCTGGTTTGTTCAGGCAACCCATTCCATGCCCGAATGCCACTCGGGAAGAAAGAGTACTTCTATGCATTTGTTCTCGCATAAGGGATAAGGAAAGTGTTTTTGTCCTTAAGTTTATCTGAGCATTGCAAAATATTGTTATTGTGTTGCATAGCTGGCACTGGAAAATGGGACGCTTGAGTTTGGTAGCCTATGTTCTTTACTTTTCTTTGCTGTTCTTTTAGCCTCCGCGAGAAGACAAAGTTTTTCTTTTTGTATAACTTATATCAAACATCAAATGCTGTAAAACTTCAAAATTTATTTATGCTGTTATTCATTCTTTTATATATTCCTGTCATGTATTTTTACTGTGGTGCTTGTGTCTTGATATTAGCCTGACCAGTCAATATTCATCTGACCTATCATGTCAGTCTCTGGCACACAATAACTTTTGTTTACTTAGTACTGGCTATAGTTGTTTTAATTAAATTCATTCTTTGGGAAACTGTTTTTCTTCTAAGTCTGTCATGAAGTTTTTATGGAAAGTTTTTGTGTGTGTCTAATATCATAATAACATATTTTGTTCTTTTTTTTTTTAAAGTCATAATCTAGTTTCTGGTTGTTTATACCATTGGCTGTTTTTGTGTATGTCTAATATCACAATAACAGGTTTTGTTCTATAAAGTCATAATCTAGTTTCTGGTTGTTTATACCATTGGCTGTTTTTGTGTGTGTCTAATATCACAATAAAAGGTTTTGTTCTATAAAGTCATAATCTAGTTTCTGGTTGTTTATACCATTGGCTGTTTTTGTGTATGTGTACATATTAGGGTTCGGCGGACTAGTGGCAGCGCGTTTGGCTGGCGTACTAAATGTCCTGGGTTTGAATCCTGGTGAAGGCTGTCCCCAAGCTTGTATTCTGAGTCCCTGAGTCGTCTACCCAGCACTAATGAGTACCTGGCTTTAGTTGTGGTAAAGTACAAAAGGCGGCTGAATGTTGTACTGGCCACACAATCCGCTAGTATGGCGTAGCCACAGAACGCTGCTTCACCGGCCCTTTGATCAATTTGGTCCGACGGGATATGGCTGACCACGTAGAGTGAGATAGAGAGGGGGGAGGTAGGTCTGAAGTACATGTCATTGTTCTACGTTTTCTGCTATTTTTTCCAACTTTTAGTTTGCGACATATGTGCTGCTTCGACCGGCAACGGCCTGTCCTTAGCCTGAAGGCTGATTTTTTTAAAATTTTGTTGCGAGTGAGTTTTGAGTTGCAATAAGCATCGCTTCTGGTCTGATGGTTCGTATGCACTCAGACCATCTTTGGGTTTCGTTTCTTTCAAGTACTACTTTTTTTTGTTTTGACTTCTTCTGGGTGTAGGGATACATTTGTTGTGAAGGTCCAAGTCTGTGGGTAAACAACACGGACTTAATACTTTCTTTCAATGTATGGTCGCCCCGCCTTCACCTCCCCCACCTCCGCCACTACCTCTGTGATTTCTTTTCATTGCACAGCCTTGTTATAGTACCTGCATTGCGCCCGGAGGCAATCGGTGGATGTCGGTAACATCCGGGCTATCGCGTGACACGCGAAATAGCAACTTAGCGCTTGCGTGAAATCGCGGTCTGTATCCGATTCTCTCTTGCATCTGCGCTAGGGAGTAGAAGCGACTTTTTGACTCTCAGATGTCCCCCCCATTAAAACACTGTCCGGCAAAACAAAAACAATGTTTTGGTCACTCTGGCTGGTCAAGCGAACTTTTCTCTGGAGGCAGTGGCCATCTGTCGTGGCTACCGGTGGGGGTGGCTGTTTACAGTAGAGGGGACTGTTCACTAACGGGCGCCGGCCGCCCCACGCCACCAGCCTGACGTTGCAATCGGGTGCTCACGCATCCACGGCGGATGACGTGTTCGAGGTAACGCGGGAGTGGGGGCGGTGGCACCTGACCTGTCACGATACGGCCCTGGGGGCGACGTAACCTCTCTATCGCCGGACCTGGTGTGTTGTTGTACACGGAGCCGTTTGTTTCTGCACTACTGACGCCGATGTATCGGGGCCGCCTTGACTTTCAACGTGTACCTTGTTCCCCCGTCCTGGGGAGAATACTTGTATTTGTCTTGTTTCCCCCCGTCCAGTGAGAAAATATTTGTCTGCCCCCCTTTTCCTTCAGACATTATAGAACTTGTCCAGCTCAGTCACGTGACCTGTCTCATTTGTTTGTAATTCATTGACCTCAAGCAGTCGTTCATAAACGACGTCCCCATTCAGCACAATCGTTAATGATATCATGTGTTGTTCTTTTCTGTCTGATCTTTTTCAAATGTAGAATTATGTTACTTTAAGGTCCCCGTTTCTTGAAATATAAATACTCGTCAATGGTGAAATATCAATACTCGTCAATGGTGAAATATCAATACTCGTCAATGGTGAAATATCAATACTCGTCAATGGTGAAATATCAATACTCGTCAATGGTGAAATATCAATACTCGTCAATGGTGAAATATCAATACTCGTCAATGGTGAAATATCAATACTCGTCAATGGTGAAATATCAATACTCGTCAATGGTGAAATATCAATACTCGTCAATGGCGAAATATCAATACTCGTCAATGGTGAAATATCAATACTCGTCAATGGTGAAATATCAATACTCGTCAATGGTGCAATATCACTACTCGTCAATGATGAAATATCAATACTCGTCAATGGTGAAAGAGAACATTTCTTTTTTTCTTTAAGAAACGGTGTGTGGGTGAAGAGGGGGGGGGGGGGGTGTTTACGATTGGTGGACCAGTTTTAATGATTTATTTCAGGACCAACTCCACTATTACTTCTCGCTCTGTCTGTCTGTCTCTATAAGGTTTACTGTTTGATTTAAAATCAAGTGTGGCCGTAAGACGAGATTTAACCTCACAATTTCATGTCGTACTTGCTACAAAATAAAACCCCAGAATCTGGAGTCTCTACCTGTTGAGAATTATTGTGTTTATCAACACAGCCTTATGTTTAATGATACATTACATTAATAATTCGGAGACTTTACCTGTTGATAAATTGTGTTTTCAACAGTCTTTATGCGCAGCTTATGTTTGGGTCTTTGAGTTGCGATACATTAAGTAAAAAAATCACATGAACAGGCAAGTTGGTTGAAGTTTCATCCTCCGCTCCCCCAATGTAATGACCGTGTTGAAGTGTGTCTGTGTGTTTGTATTCCCCCCCCCCCCCCCCCCATTTCTCCTTACAATTGCCATTATAGCCATTGAAATAAAGTCTGTGTGTGTGATCCGGTAGTATAGGATTGAGGAATGTCTTGTTCTGCGCATCGTCTATAGTAGGGGTCAGCAACCTATTTCATGCGTGCCACACTTGGCACGCCGAGCGAATTTCAATGGCATGCGGAAGAGGCCCAAAAAGTCTATTCAAGTATTTTCGAAAAGAAATTTAGAGAATGACTTAGATAGTTGGCACGCAGAATGAATTAGAAATTCTAGTTTGGCACGCCTTTAGCAAGAGGTTGCCGACCCCTGGTCTAGAGCAACCTTTTTCCGCCCCCCCCCCATCTTAATTTTAATTAAACATAAATATACTTAGTTCTAAAACAAATGTATTTGTATTATTAATTTTATAAATATAGGAGACTTATTTAATAGCACTACATCAGGTAATTTCTGTAATTATTAATGTTTAAAATAATTTAAAAAATGGACAAAACAATTAATGCAGTAGAGTCTAAATGTTTTTTACAACTGTTTAACGTAAATTATTTTAATCCTCTAATAATTAAACCTTGTTTTGAATACCATAATGTTGAATGTATATAAAGAAATAATAATAATCAGTAATATTTGTTATATTACAAAACAGAACTTATTCGGCATCACTTTTAAATCAAATGGGGAAACATTTGTTAATTAAAGGGAGATAATTAACCCGTTACATTTGAGCTAATATTTCTGTATTTTTTGTCTTTTATAAAAAAAATTTATGGCTTACATTTATAACTTTGAAATGATCAAACTGTAAAAATTATTTGAAAATTATATAAATATGACATGACTAAAGAATTTATATGATGTATATTTTCAAGCATTACAATAACTACCCAGATTTTATGATTACTCCGTATCTATACAGCTTAACGATAATACTAAGAGTCTGTGAATGATTCAAACGGATTACACTATTACAGGACATCTTGGTAAAACTGAGATAAAAATTTCATTAATATTAGCATATTATGTTAAGGCGACAGTGATCGGATCACCGGCCAGCAGGGTTGACAGTCCGGTGAACCAACAATATGACCAGACGGCCGCACACCATATTTGCCAAATACTGATCACTACTTCATCGAAAAGTCATTGCGATTCCTATTTCTTATTAGTTTAATATGTATCTCTACTATTGGGGGATATCAGATATTTAGCAGCACTTGCGTTTACATCATATTTCATCCAAAAACTAATCGATTCAATTAGCTTAGGTGTTCAAATTATATCAGGTACGTTTGTATCGCCCACTTGCCCTACACCGCCCCCCCCCAATCGCCCCCGGAGATGTCAGCCCCCCCCCCCCTAAAGCTTTTCACCGCCCCACCGGGGGGGGGGGGGCGATAACGCCCCCGTTAAGAGCCTATGGTCTGGAGTCTAGAGTTTAGATCAGTGGCTATGACTTAAAGGAATGGGGTGCACCAGGAGGGGGTGGGGAAACTAATTCTTCATGGACATGTCCGATCCGTCTTAAGGCGTTACTCGATCCCCCAACCGGAGCCGTTTGCACAAACGTAGGTGACAACACATTATCTGACCCTCCTCTTCTCACAGCACTGAGCACTGAAAACAGTTTTGGCGTTGTTGTTTCTTTTTGTGCCGAGTGTCATGAGAAGATAATCGAGTCTAAACTAAAAAGATGATTGTACAGTTATCCTCCCTTTTATTTTTCTTAGTCCGTTTTAAGGCTTAAATGCTTGTCTCGCTGATCCGCTATTCCAATTCTGTAACTCGCCCTGTCTGACTCTGCACATCAATCTTGGAGACATGTCAGAAAGCATACCTCAATGATTTATTTCTATGTCTCTAAAACAGTTGCTAGACTTGAGAGAATTCTGAGAACTATTGGAGAGAGTATTTAGACAGAGACAAGCAATATAAGAATACAAACACTCTTTGAAGTAGCATGTCTAGAATTAGAATTATTCTGAAGCGTTGTGGCCATGCCATAGTTAAATATTCAAGTCTAATGAACTATTGTAACATGCAGATCTATCATATTACAATATCATATTCTCAAAAGTTACAGGGTTTATATCTATCAGGTTATAGTTTATAGGCCCTAATACTATTTTCAGTGTCACGTTTTTAATATCCAGGTTCTAATATCACATTTCGATAAAAGATTTCAAATGATCAGATTCTAATATGAAATTCGAACACCTTATGTAAACTTCACATTATAAAAAATCTTATTCTAATCGCAGATTCTAGCATCATATTTTAACTAAGGGATTCTGATATCAAATTTGTAATATCAAATATGAACACCTTTCTCTAATCTTCACATTTTAAAATGAAGTTCAAATATTGGAATCTTAAGATTAGATTTAAACTTCAGATTCTACTACGAATATCAAATTCTGCTACCAGACTTTAAACCTCACTCACCGGAGTGATCGAATCGAGACTAATCTCTTAGGATTCGGAGGACAAACACACTTGTACTACGTAGCACAGCCAGGTTCCCATAAAGGGATGGTGCAAACTGTTGACCATTCCCATCTACTCTTTCCTCCTGCAAGGCAGGGCAATCTAAAAGCAAATGCTCGACCGTCTCTTCTGCTTCAAAGCAATGTCGGCACCGCGAATCGAAATTGGGCCTAAATCGTCCGAAATAGGCACCAATAGGGCAGTGCCCTGTACGGAACTGGGCTATCGTAGCCTGTTCTCTCCTGCGGAGCTTCCACCACGGATCAGCTCGATTTGGCCGTTTTAGTTGCTGCCACACACCTCGACCCTTGTCAGACTCGTCCCAACTCTTGTTCCATTGTCTTGTCTCCCACTCACGTATTGATCTGCGGGCACTCGCGAAGGTGGACGGACCCTCCGGAGTGGGTGTCAGGGATCCCTTCTTGGCCAAGGCATCCACTATCTCATTGCCAGGGACTCCTGCATGACCTGGAATCCACTGCAAGATGACCTTCACCTCGTACCTGCTACCAGCTGGTGTATAAGAAATGAGTTCAATCAAAATGGCGAAAGGAAAAGACATCTTTATCGCTCTCTCCGACTTGATCGCGGACGTTATCGAAACCGTCGCGCAGCGTGACATCACGACGTCTGCTAGCAGTAAGGTTACAGTAAGGCTGATCTCCCTTTTTTTTGCGTGGCGAGTAAGGAACAGAGCCTCCAGATTTTGTAACTCGAACCTTGACATGTCTTGAGATTGATTGAGAAAATGAAAACGAGGCTCAGTCCTTATAACAAAAACAGCCACGGTCTTTCTTATCCTTGTTATTTATTGTCAATGGCTGTTACCAGTGGTTTGCCTTCAGTTGCCACACGGCGCAAATTCACCTCCCCCCCCCCCTGTTCTCATCACAAAAGCGAACAGTCAAAACTTTTTTTTTGTTGAGGGGGGGGGGGTTGTTGGAAGGCGAGCACTAAGATGTGGGCGTGAGGGGCGTATGATAGGGTGTGGGCGGCTGGGGCGTGACAGGAACCATTGAGTAACCCTGACCACTTGGCATTGACTGATTTAGGAACATGGGGGGAAGGGGAAGGATGGAGACGATTGTGAATGGTAGGCCCCCACCCTCCCCTCCCAAACCAAAAGACGCACCTTGTTTTCTTGTTTTGAGCTTTTTGTTCAAGGTATTTATTCCATTTTGTTGTTAGGGCTTTTGGTGGGCTGTCCAGGGCTGTTAGTTTTTGTGAAGCTGGGGGAGGGGCTGTCCTGTCAGGGATCCCTGATGGATCACCACTGAACACATTGGCCCTATTAAAGAATTTCCGAACAAATGATGCAGGCTTCACTGATATGCTTCATTCATCTATTCCTTTCTTAAACTTTTCTCAGGGCAAGTCTTGCTATGGAGATCATCATGGTATTTACAGTTTACAAAATATAAATTATAGACTACAATTCTATTGTAAACCTTTGACCACTGTATAAAAAGTAAAAAAAATTGTTAAGTGTCATTTGGACCAAATTGATCACAGGGCTGAGCGTTTACCAATTTCCCAGGCCACAGTCACAGCATACTAGGGGATCTTGTGGCCAGCACAATGCCCAGCTGCATTTACTTAACCCCCAACTAATGTCTGGTACCCATTAGAGCTGGGTAGACTCAGGGAAACCCTCCAGTACATAACGGTCACCAAGATTCAAACCCAGAGCTTTTGGTACATCAGCCGAACGATGCTCAGCCATTGTGCTCTTGACCACTGCATCACCTGCACACAAAATAAATAAAACAACATTCAATTATTCAACATTTAATGCTTGGTTACATGTCTCTATTGACAATGTTCACTATTTACTTTGACCAGGATGACGCACTGTGTAGAGAATGTTTCTTCTGGGCATTTGAAGAAGAGATTCACCACACCATCACCTCGGCCAATCTATTCTCTCCTGGAGACACAGTGGCCATAGGAGCCTCTGGGGGCAAAGGTAAGGCTGATGTATACATTTATTGTGTGTTGACCTCATTGAGAACATGCCAAGAGGTTTGTTTTGTACAGTGGCTCCATAAGAAAGGGAAATGTAATCTTGTTGATGGCAAGTACATCTAAATGTTTTCAATAGAAGAAAGAACCAATGAGAATGTAGTTTTCAACAGAAGAAAGAACCAATGAGAATGTAGTTTTCAACAGAAGAAAGAACCAATGAGAATGTAGTTTTCAACAGAAGAAAGAACCAATGAGAATGTAGTTTTCAACAGATAAAAGGACCAATGAGAATGTAGTTTTCAACAGAAGAAAGAACCAATGAGAATGTAGTTTTCAACAGAAGAAAGAACCAATGAGAATGTAGTTTTCAACAGAAGAAAGAACCAATGAGAATGTAGTTTTCAACAGAAGAAAGAACCAATGAGAATGTAGTTTTCAACAGAAGAAAGAACCAATGAGAATGTAGTTTTCAACAGAAGAAAGAACCAATGAGAATGTAGTTTTCAACAGAAGAAAGAACCAATGAGAATGTAGTTTTCAATAGAAGAAAGAACCAATGAGAATGTAGTTGTCAATAGAAGAAAGAACCAATGAGAAGGTAGTTGTCAATAAAAGAAAGAACCAATGAGAATGTAGTTGTCAAGATTTGGTCAGTACACTTGTTGACTAGTTAGGCCTAAAATAACATTATAAACTGCAAGTGTGGCTGGGGGACATAAAATAACATTAGAAACTGCAAGTGTGGCTGGGGGACATAAAATAACATTAGAAACTGCAAGTGTGGCTGGGGGACATAAAATAACATTAGAAACTGCAAGTGTGACTGGGGGACATAAAATAACATTAGAAACTGCAAGTGTGGCTGGGGGACATAAAATAACATTAGAAACTGCAAGTGTGGCTGGGGGACATAAAATAACATTAGAAACTGCAAGTGTGGCTGGGGGACATAAAATAACATTAGAAACTGCAAGTGTGGCTGGGGGACAAAAAAAAAAAATTAGAAACTGCAAGTGTGACTGGGGGACAAAAAAAAATAATTAGAAACTGCAAGTGTGGCTGGGGGACATAAAATAACATTAGAAACTGCAAGTGTGGCTGGGGGACAAAAAAAAATAATTAGAAACTGCAAGTGTGGCTGGGGGACATAAAATAACATTAGAAACTGCAAGTGTGGCTGGGGGACATAAAATAACATTAGAAACTGCAAGTGTGGCTGGGGGACATAAAATAACATTAGAAACTGCAAGTGTGGCTGGGGGACAAAAAAAAATAATTAGAAACTGCAAGTGTGACTGGGGGACAAAAAAAAATAATTAGAAACTGCAAGTGTGGCTGGGGGACATAAAATAACATTAGAAACTGCAAGTGTGGCTGGGGGACATAAAATAACATTAGAAACTGCAAGTGTGGCTGGGGGACATAAAATAACATTAGAAACTGCAAGTGTGGCTGGGGGACATAAAATAACATTAGAAACTGCAAGTGTGGCTGGGGGACAAAAAAAAATAATTAGAAACTGCAAGTGTGACTGGGGGACAAAAAAAAATAATTAGAAACTGCAAGTGTGGTTGGGGGACATAAAATAACATTAGAAACTGCAAGTGTGGCTGGGGGACATAAAATAACATTAGAAACTGCAAGTGTGGCTGGGGGACAAAAAAAAATAATTAGAAACTGCAAGTGTGACTGGGGGACAAAAAAAATAATTAGAAACTGCAAGTGTGGCTGGGGGACATAAAATAACATTAGAAACTGCAAGTGTGGCTGGGGGACATAAAATAACATTAGAAACTGCAAGTGTGGCTGGGGGACAAAAAAAAATAATTAGAAACTGCAAGTGTGACTGGGGGACAAAAAAAATAATTAGAAACTGCAAGTGTGACTGGGGGACAAAAAAAAATAATTAGAAACTGCAAGTGTGGCTGGGGGACATAAAATAACATTAGAAACTGCAAGTGTGGCTGGGGGACATAAAATAACATTAGAAACTGCAAGTGTGGCTGGGGGACATACTTTAA
Source organism: Anisus vortex (assembly GCA_949126835.1). Lineage (NCBI taxonomy): Eukaryota > Metazoa > Mollusca > Gastropoda > Planorbidae > Anisus > Anisus vortex. Next base: position 47,978,497 of record OX421497.1, read on the forward strand.
TAACCATCAAATGGTTATGTGTGTGGAGTTGGGGTTCTATAAAATTGACAGTCTCATTAAGAATTGAAGAGAAGAGGAACTGTTTGTGGGCAGGGAGGAGCCAGTACTATAATCTTTTGATGCAAGCATTTTAAACAGTGTGTCTGTGATATGTTCCTACTTTATTTTTTTCTATAAGTACAGACCGGTATATGCACACTGACTTCTATAAATCTATAGTCTTCAGTATAAATCGTCCTATGTAAATTTTTGACTGCCTGACTATATTCTGTGTGTTTTAGATTCCACAGTCCTGGCCCATACGATGAAGCTCCTGAATGACAGGCACAAGTATGGGCTGAAGCTGATCCTCCTGTCTGTTGACGAGGGCATCACAGGATACAGAGACGACTCGCTAGAGGTAATGCCTCCGCCAAGTCCTAGTGTCACACCACGGTCACTTTACATTCACAACTACAATGACTACAGCTGCTCAAGTTAGAGCACCCATTATATATTAAGGAATGATAGATAGATATATTAAAGTGCTAAATTTACTCATAACAAGTCTTTGACTAAATCCCTCCAGTAACATACCAGCATTGTTTCAATGGTTTGCTAAACATAGCTTAGCCCAGGATTTTTTGACCATTAATATCCAGAGTATTGGGTATTCTCCACACTAGGTGTCACCACTTGATAGATAACCGTGACAGTCCAGCTTAGAAAACTCAGTAATGGGTTGATTTAACAACTAAATTAAAATATTCTCTCAAGTTTCTGTCCGAGGCTATGGTGAAAATTTTTTTTTACCTCATTTTTGTGTTTTAAATAAACTGGTAATCTTGTATGAGGAAAATATACATGCCTGGATCTAAGGCATTGGCATTGTCCATTATGTACGTATGCATAAAGGGCATGGCTCCTTCCTAGCTTCGAGAGCTTATCTCAAGGCATGAGCCATCTAGGGAACTGAGCTCTTCAGCATAGTCACTCCTCAAAACTCCCAGTTTGGATGGACACAAAAAGAAGTACCTGGCAGTGCGCTCATTTGAATCAGTAGCTCCTTCGCTTTGGAACAGTTTATCTCAGACACTGAGAGAATCTGGGACAAGAGAATCTTTTAAAAAGAACTTTGGCTAATACATCTGCCATTGCTATTCACACCAAGAGCGAACTGAGCATGCTAATTTAATAGCATGGATAGAAGCGCTATAAGAAATGCCCATTCTTATCTTATCTAGGGGAGGGCATTGGTTGGTGGGAAAATGGTCACTTAGTCCTAGAAGGGATAAATATGTCCTTGTGCATTTTTATCTGTTAATAAAATCTATTTTCTCTTGTAATAATTTGATGTTTAGATACAAACTTGATTTCTTCTTTGTTTCTACAGACTGTGAAAAGAAACAAACATCAGTATGATCTGCCCCTGACTATTGTTTCTTATGAGGTATGTAGGTCATTCTTATGACTATTGTTTCTTATGAGGTATGTAGGTCATTCTTATGACTATTGTTTCTTATGAGGTATGTAGGTCATTCTTATGACTATTGTTTCTTATGAGGTATGTAGGTCATTCTTATGTCTATTATTTACTATGAGGTATGTAGGTCATTCTTATGTCTATTATTTACTATGAGGTATGTAGGTCATTCTTATGTCTATTATTTACTCTGAGGTATGTAGGTCATTCTTATGTCTATTATTTACTATGAGGTATGTAGGTCATTCTTATGTCTATTATTTACTATGAGGTATGTAGGTCATTCTTATGTCTATTATTTACTATGAGGTATGTAGGTCATTCTTATGTCTATTATTTACTATGAGGTATGTAGGTCATTCTTATGACTATTGTTTCTTATGAGGTATGTAGGTCATTCTTATGACTATTGTTTCTTATGAGGTATGTAGGTCATTCTTATGACTATTGTTTCTTATGAGGTATGTAGGTCATTCTTATGACTATTGTTTCTTATGAGGTATGTAGGTCATTCTTATGACTATTGTTTCTTATGAGGTATGTAGGTCATTCTTATGACTATTGTTTCTTATGAGGTATGTAGGTCATTCTTATGACTATTGTTTCTTATGAGGTATGTAGGTCATTCTTATGACTATTGTTTCTTATGAGGTATGTAGGTCATTCTTATGACTATTGTTTCTTATGAGGTATGTAGGTCATTCTTATGTCTATTATTTACTATGAGGTATGTAGGTCATTCTTATGTCTATTATTTACTATGAGGTATGTAGGTCATTCTTATGTCTATTATTTACTATGAGGTATGTAGGTCATTCTTATGTCTATTATTTACTATGAGGTATGTAGGTCATTCTTATGACTATTGTTTCTTATGAGGTATGTAGGTCATTCTTATGACTATTGTTTCTTATGAGGTATGTAGGTCATTCTTATGTCTATTATTTACTATGAGGTATGTAGGTCATTCTTATGTCTATTATTTACTATGAGGTATGTAGGTCATTCTTATGTCTATTATTTACTATGAGGTATGTAGGTCATTCTTATGTCTATTATTTACTCTGAGGTATGTAGGTCATTCTTATGTCTATTATTTACTATGAGGTATGTAGGTCATTCTTATGTCTATTATTTACTATGAGGTATGTAGGTCATTCTTATGTCTATTATTTACTCTGAGGTATGTAGGTCATTCTTATGTCTATTATTTACTATGAGGTATGTAGGTCATTCTTATGTCTATTATTTACTATGAGGTATGTAGGTCATTCTTATGTCTATTATTTACTATGAGGTATGTAGGTCATTCTTATGTCTATTATTTACTATGAGGTATGTAGGTCATTCTTATGTCTATTATTTACTATGAGGTATGTAGGTCATTCTTATGTCTATTATTTACTATGAGGTATGTAGGTCATTCTTATGTCTATTATTTACTATGAGGTATGTAGGTCATTCTTATGTCTATTATTTACTATGAGGTATGTAGGTCATTCTTATGTCTATTATTTACTATGAGGTATGTAGGTCATTCTTATGTCTATTATTTACTATGAGGTATGTAGGTCATTCTTATGTCTATTATTTACTCTGAGGTATGTAGGTCATTCTTATGTCTATTATTTACTATGAGGTATGTAGGTCATTCTTATGTCTATTATTTACTATGAGGTATGTAGGTCATTCTTATGTCTATTATTTACTATGAGGTATGTAGGTCATTCTTATGTCTATTATTTACTATGAGGTATGTAGGTCATTCTTATGTCTATTATTTACTATGAGGTATGTAGGTCATTCTTATGTCTATTATTTACTATGAGGTATGTAGGTCATTCTTATGTCTATTATTTACTATGAGGTATGTAGGTCATTCTTATGTCTATTATTTACTATGAGGTATGTAGGTCATTCTTATGTCTATTATTTACTCTGAGGTATGTAGGTCATTCTTATGTCTATTATTTACTATGAGGTATGTAGGTCATTCTTATGTCTATTATTTACTATGAGGTATGTAGGTCATTCTTATGTCTATTATTTACTCTGAGGTATGTAGGTCATTCTTATGTCTATTATTTACTATGAGGTATGTAGGTCATTCTTATGTCTATTATTTACTATGAGGTATGTAGGTCATTCTTATGTCTATTATTTACTATGAGGTATGTAGGTCATTCTTATGTCTATTATTTACTATGAGGTATGTAGGTCATTCTTATGTCTATTATTTACTATGAGGTATGTAGGTCATTCTTATGTCTATTATTTACTATGAGGTATGTAGGTCATTCTTATGTCTATTATTTACTATGAGGTATGTAGGTCATTCTTATGTCTATTATTTACTATGAGGTATGTAGGTCATTCTTATGTCTATTATTTACTATGAGGTGTGTAGGTCATTCTTATGTCTATTATTTACTATGAGGTGTGTAGGTCATTCTTATGTCTATTATTTACTATGAGGTATGTAGGTCATTCTTATGTCTATTATTTACTATGAGGTATGTAGGTCATTCTTATGTCTATTATTTACTATGAGGTGTGTAGGTCATTCTTATGTCTATTATTTACTATGAGGTGTGTAGGTCATTCTTATGTCTATTATTTACTATGAGGTATGTAGGTCATTCTTATGTCTATTATTTACTATGAGGTATGTAGGTCATTCTTATGTCTATTATTTACTATGAGGTATGTAGGTCATTCTTATGTCTATTATTTACTATGAGGTATGTAGGTCATTCTTATGTCTATTATTTACTATGAGGTGTGTAGGTCATTCTTATGTCTATTATTTACTATGAGGTGTGTAGGTCATTCTTATGTCTATTATTTACTATGAGGTGTGTAGGTCATTCTTATGTCTATTATTTACTATGAGGTATGTAGGTCATTCTTATGTCTATTATTTACTATGAGGTATGTAGGTCATTCTTATGTCTATTATTTACTATGAGGTGTGTAGGTCATTCTTATGTCTATTATTTACTATGAGGTGTGTAGGTCATTCTTATGTCTATTATTTACTATGAGGTGTGTAGGTCATTCTTATGTCTATTATTTACTATGAGGTGTGTAGGTCATTCTTATGTCTATTATTTACTATGAGGTGTGTAGGTCATTCTTATGTCTATTATTTACTATGAGGTGTGTAGGTCATTCTTATGTCTATTATTTACTATGAGGTGTGTAGGTCATTCTTATGTCTATTATTTACTATGAGGTGTGTAGGTCATTCTTATGTCTATTATTTACTATGAGGTGTGTAGGTCATTCTTATGTCTATTATTTACTATGAGGTGTGTAGGTCATTCTTATGTCTATTATTTACTATGAGGTATGTAGGTCATTCTTATGTCTATTATTTACTATGAGGTATGTAGGTCATTCTTATGTCTATTATTTACTATGAGGTATGTAGGTCATTCTTATGTCTATTATTTACTATGAGGTATGTAGGTCATTCTTATGTCTATTATTTACTATGAGGTATGTAGGTCATTCTTATGTCTATTATTTACTATGAGGTATGTAGGTCATTCTTATGTCTATTATTTACTATGAGGTATGTAGGTCATTCTTATGTCTATTATTTACTATGAGGTATGTAGGTCATTCTTATGTCTATTATTTACTATGAGGTATGTAGGTCATTCTTATGTCTATTATTTACTATGAGGTATGTAGGTCATTCTTATGTCTATTATTTACTATGAGGTATGTAGGTCATTCTTATGTCTATTATTTACTATGAGGTATGTAGGTCATTCTTATGTCTATTATTTACTATGAGGTATGTAGGTCATTCTTATGTCTATTATTTACTATGAGGTATGTAGGTCATTCTTATGTCTATTATTTACTATGAGGTATGTAGGTCATTCTTATGTCTATTATTTACTATGAGGTATGTAGGTCATTCTTATGTCTATTATTTACTATGAGGTATGTAGGTCATTCTTATGTCTATTATTTACTATGAGGTATGTAGGTCATTCTTATGTCTATTATTTACTATGAGGTATGTAGGTCATTCTTATGTCTATTATTTACTATGAGGTATGTAGGTCATTCTTATGTCTATTATTTACAATGAGGTATGTAGGTCATTCTTATGTCTATTATTTACTATGAGGTATGTAGGTCATTCTTATGTCTATTATTTACTATGAGGTATGTAGGTCATTCTTATGTCTATTATTTACTATGAGGTATGTAGGTCATTCTTATGTCTATTATTTACTATGAGGTATGTAGGTCATTCTTATGTCTATTATTTACTATGAGGTATGTAGGTCATTCTTATGTCTATTATTTACTATGAGGTATGTAGGTCATTCTTATGTCTATTATTTACTATGAGGTATGTAGGTCATTCTTATGTCTATTATTTACTATGAGGTATGTAGGTCATTCTTATGTCTATTATTTACTATGAGGTATGTAGGTCATTCTTATGTCTATTATTTACTATGAGGTATGTAGGTCATTCTTATGTCTATTATTTACTATGAGGTATGTAGGTCATTCTTATGTCTATTATTTACTATGAGGTATGTAGGTCATTCTTATGTCTATTATTTACTATGAGGTATGTAGGTCATTCTTATGTCTATTATTTACTATGAGGTATGTAGGTCATTCTTATGTCTATTATTTACTATGAGGTATGTAGGTCATTCTTATGTCTATTATTTACTATGAGGTATGTAGGTCATTCTTATGTCTATTATTTACTATGAGGTATGTAGGTCATTCTTATGTCTATTATTTACTATGAGGTATGTAGGTCATTCTTATGTCTATTATTTACTATGAGGTATGTAGGTCATTCTTATGTCTATTATTTACTATGAGGTATGTAGGTCATTCTTATGTCTATTATTTACTATGAGGTATGTAGGTCATTCTTATGTCTATTATTTACTTACATAAAGATCATTGGGGCAGCCCAGGTCTCTGTTGCTGATTAATCTAACATTTAAACATATATGAACATCAGATAAGACATGTGGATATTGTGCCTGATGTAGTTTTCATGTCATTTGATCTGCAAGACTTTAGTCTCAGTTTATGTTTTGCTGTCTTCAGGAACTGTATGGCTGGACGATGGATGCAATAGTCAAACAGATTGGATTCAAGAACAACTGTAAGCACCCGAACCACTGTTGTTGTTGTTGTTGTTGTGTGGTTGGTGTTGTGTGGGCGGTGAAGTTATACAATTGGTTTTATGTTTTCTCATTTAAGATTCAGTGTGTTAGTTTTAATTTTAAAAAAAGAATGGATTATCCCTTGCCAATAATTCTAGTAGGTAGTTGAGTAACAAGCAAAAGGTAGATTAGAATCACATTTCACATTTCTGTGACCATAAATCTATATTATATAAAGTAGACTGTGTGTGTGGATTCCGATCACCATTGGTTAATTTAGGGATCCGTGACCTTATTGCCTCATATTCTTTAACTTTTGTGATCTGGCTTTCTCCATGCGTCGTCCCTAGCTGAGTGGTCAGCGTCACGAACTCTTATGCGTGTGACGTAGGTTCGAATCCCCACAGATAACCTTTTTTTCGTTTTCTACTTATAAAAAATTTCCATTACTATAACTTTTTTTAAAGATTGTAAAGAATTTCAGGACTTTCTTAAAATGTTTTCAGTATGTAAAATCTAATAATTATATTTTAGACATGCGGGAGACAGGTGTACGATTCTTAGCCAGGGATAGTCTAAACTTTTGTTAATTACAAAGTAATACCCTTTTTTAACCTAATTACAAAATTTATTTAAAATTCCTTTCCTAAATTTTTCAGTAAAAAAGAAATTAATTCTTCTTAAAATTATTATAGCGTTATGTTCATTGTAGTTTATAATTTTTTTATCTGTAGCTTGTTCTCTATATAATAAAATTTCTCTATACTTGTTTAATTCATGCTGCTGGCTTCCTGTCATCCAGGTACATTCTGCGGAGTTTTCAGACGGCAGGCACTGGACAGAGGTGCCATGAAAGTTGGAGCTAACAAGATTGTCACAGGTAACACTCCACCAATCTGTGAGGTTAGAAAATGTGCACATGAAACGATCACAAATATTGTCAGCTCATCTTTCAACTAGGACCAAACAGAAAATCATCTTGGCTAAATATCCCATTAGGAGGCTTGGTAGCAGTGCAGTAGCGCGTTCGGCTGGCGTACTGAAGGTCCTGGGTTCGAATCCTGGTGCAGGCTAGAATTTTTTCCCGGGTCTGGAGGGTGTCCCTGAGTCTACCCAGCTCTGATGGGTACCTGACCTTAGTTGGGCTAAAGTAAAGGCAGCTGTGCATAGTGCTGGCCACACAATCACCTACTATGCCAGGACCACAGAAACGCTGCTTCACTGGACCAATGGTTCAATTTGGTCAGACTGGAACTTTTCTTTTTTATCCTAAATATCCCATTAAATGGCTCTATTTGCCAAATAATCAGGACACAAATAGAACATTGTTTAGTTTGGCCTTGATGAGTTTTCCTACTTACTGCTATAGTTGTAAGTAAGAGCATAATAGGAACATGTGCAGTTGTATGGGGACGGGTGGAAAGGGGAGGTTATAAAATAAATAGTCTTTGTATGTAATATTGAAACTCTGGAGTTGTCTCTCCTGCTCAGTTTGAACCCAAATTGGACAAATAGCACATCCAAATACTTTAGCTACCTGGTTGAATTTGTCCACTCTGGTAGATTCTTGTTTTAACATGTGAATCTTGTAACTTCATGAGATCAAATTTTTATTCGATCCTCCATCTTGAAATTTGTATTCAATCCTCCATCTTGGGTCATTCCACTGATCTATATACAAAGAATAGATTAGGCAAGGAAACAAGATATCTTGATGCAAAAAGCCAGCGTCATTCTTTTATGCTTTCACTTATCTATAAAATTCTTTTCCCTAAACACTGACCTGTAAATACATTTCATCTGACTTGGAGACTTCATGTTTATGGTATAGTTTGTTCTAATTTTAGCTGGTTTATTCCTGCTACTTGCTTATATGGATAAGTGAAAGTGTAAGAAAATTGTATTGTCCGCTTGCATCAATAGATACAAACACATTTATTGAGTAAAGCACTCTCCATTATTTATATAGATCAGTGGTGCATGTGGTGATGTGGATGAATCTTACAAACAATTTAGTTCCAGCCTAAACTGGACGCAGTATTTATATCAAACTGTATTTAACAATTTAGTTCCAGCCTAAACTGGATGCAGTATTTATATCAAACTGTATTTAACAATTTAGTTCTTGCCTGAACTGGACGCAGTATTTATATCAAACTGTATTTAACAATTTAGTTCTTGCCTAAACTGGACGCAGTATTTATATCAAACTGTATTTGAATCACGACACTGAGGTGAATTATTATGTTTAAACATTTATATACTTGCGACTGTTGTTTCAGGGCATAATGCAGATGACATTGCTGAAACTGTTATTATGAATGGTAATATCATTACTTCTATACTGTACTAGACATTAACCTTAGTTTTAATCTTAGTTATAAAAGTTATTTTTAAAAAAATTAATAAAAAAAAACAGATGTGTGGTGTGTGTGCTTGTATTATGTTATATTATTGTTACAGTTTTACGCGGAGACATCGCCAGGCTGAAACGATGCACCGCCATTATAACGGTAAATACTAGACTATTACAAAAAGTCAGTTTAGTATGAACCACATATTATCAGTTTTATTAAATACTGGATGGAATAACATGAAATTAGACGCGTATAGTCTTTATGTCAAGTTTTTACCTTTTGCTGATCAAATAAAACAATTTACAATTGACTAGTAGTGAGAAAATGACATGACAAGATCTTGGTCGACGTCATAACTTTGTGCCTAACATAAAAAGTAATTTATTTTAAAATGCCAGAAATGACTTGAATAACAGTTGGCATTAATATCAATATCTGTTTTACCTTTTATGCTGCACTTTATAAATAAACACGCTTGGAAGAGAATATCTATAGTCCATGCTATGAAATGGTGAATAATGTGTATTGTTACTTATTTTACTTATAATATTGATGCAGACAGTACTAGTGTACCATTTACTATAATGAAACTAGCTATATTAGGTTTTACGCCATTATCACATTTGGGGCTATTTGAAACATAACTTTACCCGTCTGAAGACTGGGCAGCATGATACTAGATTTTAATTTCCTACTTGGTTTTATTATATCAAAATCTGTAATTAAAAGTGTTCCAAGGGAAAAAACTCATTAAAAATGTCTCTCTAGGGTGCTGAAGGTTGTCTCCCTCGATGCAAGCCATTTAAATACACGTATGAGAAGGAAATAGTCATGTAAGTGTTTGAATAAATTTTATGAGCAGTTTGTCCTCAGCTAAACATTACATGAAGAACATTGATATTTCATAGTTGGGATTTATGTCCATTGGTTTCTCCTCTCTGTGACTAATACCAACATTAGTTATAACGCTCATTTGAAGACTTTGTTATGAATAGCGCTATATAAATTTGTAAATTGTTTGTAATAATAAAGTCTTGGTGCTTATGTCCCTTTGTTTCTACTCTCCTATCACTAAAGGTACGCCTATTTCAAAAAGCTGGACTACTTCTCCACTGAGTGTATCTACTCACCAAATGCTTACAGGTAACAAGAAAGTTTATTTATAGTAGGTCAAATAAAAATAAAAAAATTTATTTAAGAAATATTTAATAATAAGAACGTTTATTAAAATTAAAAGTAGGTCAAATAAGAAAAAGAAAGTTTATTCAAAGTATGTCAAATAATAATAAGAAAGTTTATTTAAAGTAGGTCAAATAATAAAAAAATAATTTTATTTAAGAAATATTTAATAATAAGAATGTTTATTAAAATTAAAAGTAGGTCAAATAAGAAAAAGAAAGTTTATTCAAAGTATGTCAAATAATAATAAGAAAGTTTATTTAAAGTAGGTCAAATAATAAAAAAATAATTTTATTTAAGAAATATTTAATAATAAGAATGTTTATTAAAATTAAAAGTAGGTCAAATAAGAAAAAGAAAGTTTATTCAAAGTATGTCAAATAATAATAAGAAAGTTTATTTAAAGTAGGTCAAATAATAAAAAAATAATTTTATTTAAGAAATATTTAATAATAAGAATGTTTATTAAAATTAAAAGTAGGTCAAATAAGAAAAAGAAAGTTTATTCAAAGTATGTCACATAATAATAAGAAAGTTTATTTAAAGTAGGTCAAATAATAAAAAAATAATTTTATTTAAGAAATATTTAATAATAAGAACGTTTATTAAAATTAAAAGTAGGTCAAATAAGAAAAAGAAAGTTTATTCAAAGTATGTCAAATAATAATAAGAAAGTTTATTTAAAGTAGGTCAAATAATTAAAAAGTTTATTTAAAGTAGGTCAAATAATCAAACTTTTAGCTGAAAATTGTTTTAATTCAAAGAAACTTATATTCTTCTATGTATCGAGCAAGAAAAGTAATTTTTGTTCACAGTCAGAATGCAATTATAATTTATGGAAAATTATTTTTCATTCATATCAGTAACTTTCATTCATGGATGGTAATTTAAATTTACAGAAAGCAATTATAATGCATGGAAAGTAATTTTTATTTAATGTTTGTAATTTTCATTCATAGAGAGATTTGAAGTTATGCCAAATGAAATAGAGTTGTTTGTTTTCTTCAGAGGTTTCGCAAGGACGTATATAAAAGACTTGGAAAAACTTCGACCAACTTCTATTTTAGGTACGATCATCCTTTTTTAAAGATTTTCACTGATTACGCCACATTCTATTAATAATAAGAATTCTATTTACTATTTGTATAGCGCTGCCAACAAACATAATGTAAGCTCAGAGCGCATTTAACATTTAGCTACAAACAACTAAATATACCGGTACACAAGCCAGCAGGCAATTGATACATTTTTTATTTCTTTTATAAAGTTTCATTTTTCAAGTCTAGTTTTTCAACTGTCAGCTGATATTCTGATATCATTTTTTTTTTTTTTTTTTTTCCAGACATAATTCACAGCGGAGAATGCCTGAGTGTAAAATCTGAAGTCAAGATGCCCATACAGAGTAAGTAGATGGACTTTTATATCATTATTTATTTACTGACCTTATTCACCTTGTTATGTGTGTATAATGTTTTGTTTTAACCGAGGTATTTACCCCCCCCCCCCCCTATTTTCCCTTTTCTCCGGCCGCTGGATTTTTTCTCTGTAGTATTTTTTCCTTAGTTACCTAATCGCTGGCTAAAGTGGTATTTACTATCTTTTGTTTACAATGTCCGATCATTCGGCGTTGTATTTTTGTGTGTGTGTCACATTGTTCTATTTGCGGTGTACTGTCAATATTTTAACATTGTATTTATTTTTTGTGAGTGTACCTGTTTACATTTTATATTATTATTATTATAGGTTTATTGGAGCAAAATAAATTATTACCTTTTTTTTGGTATCATCTGAAGTGTTATTTTTTTTAAATTAAATTAGTTACATAAAACACTTTCATTTCCTATTTAAGGCCTCTTTTAAAAAGTCGTTTAAATTAAAAGTAAATTACCCAGTAATGACCTTTGACCCTATTCACCTCAATGATCTTTGATTTTTTTTAAATTCTTAAATCCTTGTTGTCATAAAGTTATTTTTTTTTAAATGCAAATTTTTGTTTGAGGGTACGGAAGGACACAAAAACAGATCCCATTAACTTTAGTAATTTATTGTTAATTCTTCAAATTACAGACTTTACCGAATGATGCAATAAAGGTCTTAACTGTGTTTTAGTCAGTGCAAGGTTCAACAGTTGCTCTTTCTATCACAGCTAGATAACTAACGGTTTTCACTGTATTTTATTTTGTATCTGTAAGGTAGTCGAGTGATTAACTGAATCCAGAAAGAACCTGCTTGACCTCAAACTATGATTTGTCTTGTTGTATTTCCCCAGCTGTATGCCAGAGATGTAATTTCGTATCCAGTAATGACATCTGTAAGGCATGTGTCATGCTGGAAGGTTTGAACCAAGGCAGACCCAGGTACAGTAGTATTTTTGTTTGTTTCAACAAATTCATAGCAGCACAAACATGGCCTATATATTCTAGTAATTTCTAGACTGACCAGCTGTTTTAACATAATCATTGACAAGTCTTAATGAGGCGTGAACTTTTGAACCCATATGTTCGTGAACTTCCTGTTCTATTTTTAAACTAATAAACAAAAAAAGCATGCTTTTGCTGGTGTTTGACAATTGATTTCAACCTCGACGGCCAGTTCTAGTCTTTTAGAATTATACAAAGGATACAATATTAGTTATGAGGAATCCCTTTTTTAACATCAAAAGTGAGTAGGCAATAACTAATACTCAAGTGTTAGTCCCGTGAAGTTAAATATTTATTTGTTTACAAAATAAATGAGTCAAGAGTTGCGTTTTCTTGGTTATTGAAAAACAAAATGCGTAAATTCATAAAAACGAATAAAAAAAATTCCTTTGCATTTAGCAATAAGTTTGATATTTTAAAAAGGTGATTTTTCACTTCTGACTTTCACAATACATTGTTTTGTTTTGTAAACATCTTTTGGAAATGAAATACATGTTAATCCCCAACAAATTTGAGTACAACCAGTAAAGTAGCACACAGACATGTTTCGAAACAAATTATTGAATTCGACCGGAAATGTTTTTCATTTGTCGACCTTTTATGCATGCATACACGTTAAGACTTGTCAATTGGTGATAGCAATTCAACAGCACTGACCTAGGCAATAAGTAGTGACATCACTGACCTAGACAACATGTAGTGAAAACACTGACCTTTCACTAAGCAATATTGATACCACTAACCTGTTAAAAAAGAAAGCAGTGATTGCACTAAAAGCTCTTTTCAGTCACTCAGTGTGATCTACTCATTTTAAACATTTCATTTTCTTGTTGATTTTATCATTACATATTTTCTCATTACATTGCTTAAGAAGTTGGAAATAAAAACAACAACTTTCATTTGGTCGATAAGATAACTTTTCTTTTATCTTTCCCTAGGCTTGGTATAAGATAACTTTTCTTTTATCTTTCCCTAGGCTTGGTATTGGAAAAATCACCAAAGAAAGAAGAAAGGTTGGTCTCTGTTATTTAACTTAATGAAATTAAATGAATCCACAACATGTAGATAGTGCATCATGGCCATTGAGTTCATGAAATTAAATGAATCCACAACATGTAGATAGTGCATCATGGCCATTGAGTTCATGAAATTAAATGAATCCACAACATGTAGATAGTGCATCATGGCCATTGAGTTCATGAAATTAAATGAATCCACAACATGTAGATAGTGCATCATGGCCATTGAGTTCATGAAATTAAATTAATCCACAACATGTAGATAGTGCATCATGGCCATTGAGTTCATGAAATTAAATGAATCCACAACATGTAGATAGTGCATCATGGCCATTGAGTTCATGAAATTAAATGAATCCACAACATGTAGATAGTGCATCATGGCCATTGAGTTCATGAAATTAAATGAATCCACAACATGTAGATAGTGCATCATGGCTATTGAGTTCATGAAATTAAATGAATCCACAACATGTAGATAGTGCATCATGGCCATTGAGTTCATGAAATTAAATGAATCCACAACATGTAGATAGTGCATCATGGCCATTGAGTTCATGAAATTAAATGAATCCACAACATGTAGATAGTGCATCATGGCCATTGAGTTCATGAAATTAAATGAATCTACAACATGTAGATAGTGCATCATGGCCATTGACTGAATGAAATTCTTAAACCTAAAACCTGCTGTCTCTGTAAACAAACATTTCTAGACTTATTTATACCTTAATCTATTGACCGCGTCTTAGTTGCTGTGTTTTCCACTTGGGAATAAAATTAGATTTCACTCAAAGTCATTATGAGAACAAATTGAACAAATACAGCTTCGTCTTAAATCTCTGATTCTGAGTGTTACAATTCTGTACCCATGGTTCTCTCCATGCTGGAGACATGTGTAAACCATTGATACTCTCCTGCACTGGTGGGCTAACACATGGGGTAACGTCTGCCTTTGTGCATCTGAGATCAGGCGAGACCTCCACTAAACTTTGGTTTGGGAGGAAGTAACAGGTCAGACTGTATCCTCTTCTCGCCAAGTCTGGTATCTGCATGACCATGCCTTTAAGTCTGATAATTGTACCACAGCGAAATGTGCAGGTATATGAGATAATTTCCCTCTTGGTAATGACCTAAGGGAAATTTTGTATGGGGGGGGGGGGGGAGGGAGCTGTGGTGTATGTGTCTATGGGATACATAGTATATGGTGTGCCCTATCGGCCTCAGACAGGGCCCTGGACCAACCCCTCCTTCTGTTACTCCCTAGAATATTGATAAAAAACTTGTTTTTATTTACAGTGGGAAGAAGAGCTCAAACTGAAAGCGGCCAATGAAGACACTGACGGTCAGACGAGTAAATCTTTGGCCAACGTTTGTAACAAGCAAAACAATTGCTGCTCAGAGAAATCACAGTGCAGAACAAACGTAGAAGATGACGTAGCGGAGGACTCCCCTTGCGGCATGAAGCCCTGGAATGTAGATGTGTTGGATGGGGACGGGGAATATGAATCCGAGGATGATGAGTCAGGTTTGGCTGGAAAACCTCAGCATGAAAGTTTGGCGGCGTTCCTTGGTGAATCTTTTCTAGCTAACAAAGCAAGTAGTGTCAGGACTTTAGAATCCAACACAACCAATAACAATGACCAGTCAACAAGCACTGAGAAAACACAGAGCACTAACCAGTCAACAAACACGGACAAGCCGGATAGCACCAGCCAGTCTACAAGCACTGTCAGGTCAGCCTGCACCAGCCAGGCGACAGGCACCGACAAAACGAATAGCACCCACCAGTGGACAAGCACAGAGAGAACCAATAGCACCCATCAGTGGACAAGCACTGAGGGAACCAATAGCACCCACCAGTGGACTAATACAGAGAGAACAAATCAGTCTACGAGTACTGACGAACCGGTAGGGGGTAATGAATCTGGCTGTTTACAACTAAGTAATAGCTCAAGTGACTCGAGCAGCGACTGTACTTACTTATCAGCGGCCTCTGATCAGCTCACCTTCACTGAAAGTAGCTCTAGCTCTTTTCGGTCCTCTAGCACCGCAAGTACCCTCGTGGCATCTACGAGCATGGAGACGCTTTGTTCTGACACAACTGGGACTGGCACTGCTCAAAGAACCTCCCTCGACAGAGGGAATGTATCCGGCAGGAGCACAGATAGAATTGACGGCGCCATCGGTGGTGATGAATCCCACAGTGTCAAAACTCCCCCTTCTGCCGACAAAGTTAATAGCGCACCACGCGGCAGTGTCCAGCCCAGCATTGAGGCAACGAGCTCTGGCATTGACAAGCAGCGTGGAATTGGCGATGAAAAGAACTTCCAGTCAGAAAGTACAGATGGAGGTCAAGTCATAAAAAACTTGCAACGTCCAGAAAATAGCACTGACCAGTCATCAAACACTGTCAAACCAGAAAGCAATGACCAGGCTACCAGCACTGATAGACCTGTAAGCTCTAACCAGTCAACCAATACGGACCTCATTCAAGGTGCTAATGCGGTTGATTCTACAAACCAGTCAACTAATACTGACTTATTGATTAGTGCTAACAAAGCCATGAACACTGATAAACTAAGCACCCATCAGTCAACGATTACTGACAAACTGGAAAGCACCCATCAGTCAACCATCACTGACCAATCTTACAGCACCCATCAGTCCACAATTACTGACAAACTGGAAAGCACCCATCAGTCAACCATCACTGATAAACCTGACAGCACCGAACTGTCAACAACAACTGGCATGGCTGAAAGCGAGAGACAGCTAATAATGACTGACAAACAATCTCAGAGCACTAATGAGAAAAAAAGCCTAAAACCTAACACTGTTGACCAATCGACTGTAACCGATAAAACTGATTGCACAGAACAGTCAACAATAACTGATAAAGCGGAAAGCACCCATCAGTCAACAATAACTGAAAAAGCTGAAAGCACCCATCAGTCAACAATAACTGATAAAGCGGAAAGCACCCATCAGTCAACAATAACTGATAAAGCGGAAAGCACCCATCAGTCAACAATAACTGATAAAGCTGAAAGCACCCATCAGTCAACAATAACTGATAAAGCTGAAAGCACCAATCAGTCAACAATAACTGATAAAGCTGAAAGCACCCATCAGTCAACAATAACTGATAAAGCTGAAAGCACCCATCAGTCAACAATAACTGATAAAGCTGAAAGCACTTATCAATCAACACTCACTGACACACATAATAGAGCCAATCAGACAATAAGTTCTGACGTAGCTTGCATCACTAATCAACCAAAAAGCTCTGACAACCCTGATAGCACCAACCAATCAACAAACACTGAGAAAACTGATAGTGATCAGGCTACAAGCACTGAAGAATTTGTTAGCACCCATCAGTCAACAAACACTGACAGCCTTCATTTCGCTAAAAATAATGAAAGCACCCACCAGTCAACTGGCACTGAGAAACCTGAAAGCACCCACAAGTCAACCAGCACTGAGAAACCTGAAAGCACCCACCAGTCAACCGGCACTGAGAAACCTGAAAGCACCCACCAGTCAACAATTACTGAGAAACCTGAAAGCACCCACCAGTCAACTGGCACTGATACAACTGAAAGCACATCCAGGTCAACAAATACTCATAAACTAGAAACAACGCACCAGTCAACCATCACGGATAAAGGTAAAAGCTTCACTCAGTCGTCACTCCAGGACAAACCTGACAGCACCAACCAGTCAAGTGAAACAATGAAGCCCAAAATCACCCACCGAGCCACTTCTGCTGACAAAGTTTCTTGCTGCCAGAGCTCAATCTGTGCACACACGAGCTCAATCTGTGCACACACGAGCTCAATCTGTGCACATACAAGCTCAACCGGGGCACAGGTGTGTCACTGTTTTGACAGCTGTCAAAATGATGACACATGTACCGACATTTCTGATGACACCGATGATCTAGGCTTGTGCACCGAATGACACAGACAATCTTTTACAGACAAAAGTAAAATATTTAATGAACTCTTGGAAGAAAGTCTCACAAAGTCAGCTCCAGGTAGACCTAAAAGTAGCTAGAAGTAGTTAGAATAGAAGCTGCTAGAATTCGCTAGAATCCCCACAAGGCAGACAAAAAACTGATATTTTGTATTGGTAGAAAACTTCTCTTGTTAAGATTGCATTTGCTTCCTGTAAGACATGTTCCTGGGGCCACATGTATAAGGAAACAAGTTTTGCTGGCACAGGGGGCTCATCTGCCTTTATTTCAATGATTGGCCATTGGATTTAACAATGTCAGTTTTCCAACACTTGATATTTTCAAGTCATTTTTTGTCGTTGTTGTATCAACCCAGGTTTTGCTCCCTGTAATTTTTGTGTCAAATAATTTTGAAATGTGAGTGAAAAACATGGACTGGATGATGGCTTCTAAATTAAAACTGTGAAGAATGAAGGGTTGTTCATACCATACTGTATCTCAGCTGTGAAGTATATCTCCACACAAGGGTAATGGCACCCAGGGAGGGGATAAAGTTGGCCCCCTGTCTAGTACTTGTGTTGTTCAGCTATACAAGTAAACTAACGTCTGTGGTATTATCTGCTGAAAGCATTACTTTTCTGAATTTAAATTTTGTTTATCAAATGTACCAATCAGAAGTGTTCACCTGCTGATGTAACCAAGGGTTACATGTCCCTGTATACTACTCGATAAGAGTTGTCTGAGCTTGTATCTCCTTTTATCGGCAGCAGTGCCATCAGAAATGTTTACACCTGCAGGAGTCAATGAGAAACATTTCCTTGAGAAATGTGAGCCTTGGATTAAAGTTGTGATTTGTACTGGATCAATGGTTGAACATTCTAGCAATGTTATTCAATGGGAGGTATTGATTGTAAAGTTTATTTATTGAATGAAGAATGCTGTTTGATGGATGTGTAGTCTGTATTCTGCAATAGTTTGTCTGTCACTAAACATGTTACGGTATATGCTAAACAAAAACACTGTTCTATGTTATATTTTGCTTAATGTTGTAAGTCTCTGGTGGAAATAAATAATGAGTTATTATTTTATTTTTGTATTACCCGTAGTTTGTTTTCTGTAAAATCATTTTGCACACAGAAGGAGTGTGTGGCTAGCACACTGCCATCTACTTTTCCCCATTAATTCTAGATCCATCAAGGGCAATGTGCACCACAGACTATATATATAGAACTGCACAGGTGCACAGTGGAAGTGCATTAAAAATGACTCTGTAAACCGATGTGATAAAGTTAACAACACATAGTTGATCAAGTTGTGTATCTGGAACATTTTTTTTCTATCATCATACAAGTTGGCAAAGTTTGACAATAGAGAAAATTTTAATTAAAAAACTAACACGAACCATGCAATAATGGATTCTTTTTGTTTTGTTCAACTATTCACGAGTGTTTCTCAGAATATACCGGGGTACCCACAAAGACAAAGTTTGGACTACCGGGGTACTGACATACATTCAGCTACATAATCTATTTATAACAAATATCTCTTGGTTTAGAAAAAAATAAAGTTTGGAGAATTTCAATATAATTTCTTAGTAAAGAGTCTAGAGATCTGAAACATGTGGCCCACCAAGTGAATTTTTGTGGCCCACCAGTAAGCTTCAAAAATTGTACTACCGGTATTTGTGAAATTGAGACAGCTAGTAGGCCTACTATTTGTTACTACTACATTGGTAATAATAATGATAGTTCACTTTGGTATAATTCTTTACGTGTAAATTGGCATATAATTAGTGATAAGTAGTAAAATTAGTTAAGATGTATGAAGAGATTTTTGTTTCGGGTTGTTGTGGGCGCGGGGGGGGGGGGGGGGGAACACATGTCTTAAGTGATAAAATGGCACATGGCTTCATCCGAGTTTAAGACCCCTAGTCTAGGTTGTTAAAGTCAGGTTGAGGTTTGTAATATATTTAAAAAAAATGAAATAGACAAAAAAAAAATTTTTTTTTTTTAATAAATCAATTTTATTTCCCAAAAAAATAAATTAAAATGTTATTGAATGTTTAAATGTAAACAATTCCATTTTCTAGGATTTCATTGCTACAATTTATAACATTTGTTTTAGTAGATAGTTCATAAACATTTTCTGAACACTTTGACCCAACAGGTGTTATTCAGTTTAGAGAGTTATCTGGGTAATGAGAGTTTTCATTATTAAAACAACAACAAAATTGGATGATTGGTTAGAGAGTAGAAAGAAAGTTTGTTTAGAAATAATTTTACTTTTTGGAGACGCCAGTCAGTCAATATGCCAAGTCAAGAAAAGATTTGTTTATACTTATACAGTCATACAGTGAGACTCAATGACAGCAGCATCATTTTGTAGGCTACAAAACTGAAAGGTTGATGTTTCCCGAGGTATTTTCTCAGTGGACATTTTTTAATCAGAATGTTTATGGATTTTATGTTTAGTTTTGCTGGAATTTTAAATGAGGAAATCTGAAGTTGAAACTGGAAGAAAGGAAAAAAATTAAATAAATAACACTGGCATACAAAAAGTTGTCCAAGTAAACCAACAGATGTGTTGTATCAGTCAACCAACAGATGTGTTGTATTAGTAAACCAACAGATGTGTTGTATTAGTAAACCAACAGATGTGTTGTATTAGTAAACCAACAGATGTGTTGTATCAGTCAACCAACAGATGTGTTGTATTAGTAAACCAACAGATGTGTTGTATTAGTAAACCAACAGATGTGTTGTATTAGTAAACCAACAGATGTGTTGTATCAGTCAACCAACAGATGTGTTGTATTAGTAAACCAACAGATGTGTTGTATTAGTAAACCAACAGATGTGTTGTATCAGTCAACCAACAGATGTGTTGTATTAGTAAACCAACAGATGTGTTGTATTAGTAAACCAACAGATGTGTTGTATTAGTAAATGAACATATATAAGTGTACAATTATTACAATGAGCTATATATAGATGTCAACTTGACCCTAAGAAAATATTTACTTGTACACACAAGATGTACACACTTCCCCGATGTCCAGCACGGAGGTTTGTAACCATGAGAGAAACAAAATGATGATAAAAGTTTGATTAAAGAGCAATGCTGGATTAAATTCATATAATGATCATTTGATAAATAAAATTTATATCATGAAGATTTGATGGTTTAAATTTATATAATGATGATTTGATGATTTAAATTTATATAATGATGATTTGATAAGTGAAAGTGTAAATGTAAAAATAAACAATGCTAAAGGTAAAATGAACATTTGCTGACATAAACTTTACATGTAAATAGAAATATAATCTTCTGTATAGAAGGAGTGTCTGTAACTTAAACAATAAGAAGAGTATGTGATTGGTCAAAGTTGTGTAAAAGAAAATTTGACAGTTGTAAAATAAAACATTATGGTTGCATCATCAAATGACATGGGAATGTGCTTGATTGTTAAAATTAAAATACATTTTTTTATTCCACCGGCACCAAGTACAAATATTAATCTATCATATAACCTTCATACCGTTACGGTATTTGGAAACAAATAATTTTCAGAAAAAGTATTTTGATTGGTGAGTCAATCAAGTACAAACATACTCTCATTTTGTGGTTAACCAATCATTTAAAAAAAAATTATTCCTGTTTTTTTTTGGGGGGGAGGGGGGAAATCAAATTCAGAAAATATTCAAAGGATGCCTGTGGACCAAACCTTACATAACTGACTATACCGGTATGTGTGACCCTCCATCACAAAATGAGTCACAAGTCACATTATGGTCATTTTGAGTTATTCAATGCTTCTTAAAGTTAAAGCCATTTCAATGCCGAATTCAATAATGACAACCGTTTAGAAAATTGCTAATCATTTTTTTACTGTAGCATCTGAAAACTGTATACATGCCTAACAAAATTTTTTTATTTTATATCGAAAAAGCCCGATGTGACTTGTGACTTTTTTTGTGGTGGAGAGTTACTTATCTTCTGTCAGCAGTCGTGTATCTGTCTGAACCATTGAGATTTCTCACAGAATGTTTGAAAACTCCTGTTTTATATTTTGTGTCAATGCCAATTATTCCTATTTCATACTGCCCTTGTCCAGACAGGAAAGACATTAATTTGATTAGTTGGAATGTATCGATTATAAATTAAGTCATAGTACCACAAGAAATAAACTTACGGCTTACGAAAGATTTTCAATAGTTGACTTTGGAATGTATAGAAATTCAGGTAAAAATATAGGAATGTGACATTTCAACATTGCATTCCAATTAAAAAATGAATTTCTTTTCAAGTAAATGATGTTATGAATGAAAATCAAATTCATTGAAAAGATATTTCATGGGCATGGTGGCCGAGCGGCAGCGGGTTTGGTTAGTGTACCAAAGGTTCTGGATTCGAATCTTTGTGAAGGCTAGAATTGTTTTCCTGGGACTGGAAGTTGCCCCTGAATCTACCCAGCTCTGACATTAGTTGGGGTAAAGTAAAGGCGGCTGGGCATTGTGCTGGCCACAAAATCCCCTATTATGCAGTCGCCACAGAAATTGGTAAACACTGCTTCACCGGCCCTATAGATCAATTTTGTCAGACAGGATATTACATAAACTTTATAAATACTTCAATATTTTAATACTTACTTTATTAAGGCTCAAGACTAAACTTTCTATAAATGAAAATAAAAAAACAAAATAAAAATTAGCCCAATAAGTTTGAATTTTGGTTTGAGCTGTTTTTTTACTCCTATTTCTTATTGAATTGAGAGTATTGAGAGATGAAAATATTAAAAACAAAACAAAAAATTAACTTTTATTTTTTAGAAATTAGCATCCATATTTGTTTTTGTTTTTTATAAACTTGACAACATTTCTATTTAGAACAATAAATGAATAAAATTAAATGAATTCACATCTAAACATCTTGTCAAGCAGAGGAAACATAGAAATAAAATTAAATGAGTTCACATCTAAACATCTTGTCAAGCAAAGGAAACATAGAAATAAAATCAATTGAATTGTATACATCCGTAAAACTCTATAACAATTTTCAACAATTTGGTCCCACAGTCATGAACCCTGCTGTCAACTAATCCATCCCGCCATGCAGGAGTTGTGGGCAGTGGGTGTAATAATCTTTTTTCTAAATGGAATGTCTGTAACTTAAAAAAAATAAATCATTTTTTCAATATTTATTATGTTAGTGCTGGATTGTTGTTTTGGTCAAGGCACAGATTCAATAAAGCAGTACTGCTACTGTAGTTTGTATGTCATGCTGAAATATTTTTTACACAAACAGTAGAACTTACAGCCACTATAAACTATTTCTAAAATATTTAATCTAAGAAAAATGTTCTGAAAATTATAAAAAAGTTTTTAGATTAAATTGTACAATAGTTTGTATTTGTACATATATGCATTTAAATATTCTGTTTGAAAAGGAAGCAAATCTTTATAAAAGTCATAGTAAGAATTCAATTACAAATACACAAAGTTTAGGTTTACTTAGAGTTACATGAAGGGGAAATAAAATGGAATTGAAGTGTTTAGAAAGTTAAGTTTAAAATAATAATTTAATGGTGTTTAGTTATGTTATACAAATCTTTGACAAAATATTCCATAATTCTATACAATACTAATATTAAAGAAACAAAATATTCTTCCAAAATAAAATATAAAACTAAATTATTTAGGTTTAATAAAAAAACAAAATTTAAACTTTATGTTGCCAACTCTAGCAGTCGTCATAGGTTAAAAGTAAAAGGCTAATGCATGCTAGTGTCACAAAATGGATGTTCATGCCAATTTTAAATCTTCTCAAACAAGTGTAAATTCTTTTATTTAAAAAAACTTATTATATTAAAACAAAAAACAACAAGATTCAATAGATTACACAAAATCATTACAGTTAATGTACAAGAGTTAGCTTGGTTTTTTGGAATTATCCTTATCTCCGCCATTTGTTTGTGAGAAGATTTCATTGATGAACATTTTGATTGTCATTGAGTTAATGTAGCCAATCCAATTCCATTCTCAACTACATTAATGTAAAACATAAGAAACTAAGAAATATCAATGTTTACAACAACATGAATAGAACAAGATAAAGCTAAAGTGACAGTACAAAGTAGTCACAGACAGGCTGCATCCCCTTGTGTTACATGACCAACCTATTGTTATGCATTAAAGAATACATTTACAAATATATTTTGTCACATAATCTGGGATTTCAAACACGCAGCCCTACAAGAAGCTTAATCTAGGCAAGTTCTCAATCTTCCTTCTTGTAAACAAATCAATACATAATTAGGAATTAGAAGACTCGTCATACAGTACAAATAAAAAGACAAATAATCCAACTATAGGCACTATAACCATTTAAAACTGAGCCAAACAATTTACAGGGAATAAAAAGAAACCGTTTCTGTAGTTTAGACTTTTGGGGAAACCTGTTCATAGTTGGCCATTCTGGAGTTTTCATATTCAACTTCCTCTGGAATTATTTCGAGAGACTCGTAAGGCTGACTGAGTAGGCCTTCTGACCCCGTGTTGGAGTAAAAGCTCCCGCCTTCCTCGACGATGCTTTTGGTGCCGCTGGGAGTTACCACGACTGCAGGGTTGTCTTCTCCTGGGCACTCGTAGAAATGAATCAGAGGTGTAGCAGCGGATGGGATCTCAATGGGCTCTATAGTAGACAATAAAAACAACACCTGAATTGAGTCATAGGTTTTTTTTTTATATAAGAAAGGAATCTAAATGAGCTTATGTTTCAAACCAGATCAATTAGGTTACTGGTACTGTGTTTTTGGTGTGTCTGAAACTGAGAGTCATCTCTTAGCCTGTAAAGCATCTAATTTAAATGATGTTCTGGCTATATAATGACATTTAACTATTTAACTGTAGTGTACAGGGGGATCTTGTTGATTGAACAGTTTCATTTGATATGGCTCACACTACTGAACTATATATATACATGGAGTGCTCAATCCCTGAAATTGTTGGAGGAAATGCAGACTTTTATATATAGATAAGTGAAACCCAGTAAGATGGCCGATTTGACCAGGAAATACATAAAATTAAATATGTATTTTATGATCTTGTTTTATATTTATATACTTTAAATTTTAATAAATTTCGTAATATGGAAATATTTAAGTTAAATTTGAAGTAAATATCACTGAGCTATCCAAATTTATATTTAATAATTTCAGTAAATATAAAACGAGAGTATATTCATAAAATGGATGTTCATTGTTAAATAGTTCATTTTCATCAAATTTTATTGAAACATTTCCGAAAAGCGTTTAAATTTGTTCTAGCACTCAGCCATCCCTTTTCACACCCTACTCTTTTATCCTATTTTCCTGATAAATCTCTGTCTATTAACTATCAGCACAATTGCCCATCCCGAGGATAAAAATCTACCAATATTTCCAACTGAGTTGGGTTGATAGTTGTTTTGAATTGTTTACCTGGAGATTTCTGTGTCGGCTTCTTGACTAACCTCTCCAGCTTCTTGTGGTTTTTAGCGTTGCCGGATTGGTCTGAGGCAGTGGGCACGCTACTGTCGTATGCGGAGTCATCATTGCGGTTGACATCAAAGCGTGTATCAGCTAAATCATAATCTTTTGGCGGGGCAGGAACCTCATAGGTATTCTGGAATCTGAAATGGCATGTAACAATAACCTTAATCTAACACAATAAGAACTTCGTAATATGAACAATGTAAAGTTAATAATGTAATGAATGTAGCCTAGAGAACTTAAATCTAGTTCTTGTATAAAATTAGTTGTGTACTCTATGTATGTTAATAATGTAATGAATGTAGCCTAGAGAACTTAAATCTAGTTAATTCTTGTATAAAAATAAAATTAGTTGTGTACTCTATGTATGTTTTTGTTGCTTGGTTTTAAATGTGCTCTAAGCATAGAAGGGGGCAGGGCACGGTGGCTGAGTTTGACTAGCATACCAAAGGACCTGGGTTTGAATCCTGGTGAAGTCTGGGCATTGTGCTGGCCACACAATCTCCTAGTATGCTATGACCACAGAAACTAGTGAATGCTGCTTCACTGGCTCCATGGTTCAATAGAGTTCGACAGGATACTTTACTAACTACTACTATTCCTCTTTGTTCATTTTAGTAAAATTCACAAATTGACTTTAACATAAGTCAGCTTTTTCCAAACTTGAAAAATCAACTAAATTTTTATCAAGTTTCCAATCCCCCTGAATCCAGTGAGATCATATTGCTACTTACTTCTTTAGATAACAATACATAGCAACTGCACCCAAGATAATACCACTTAGAAGAGCTGAGGATGTAACAAATACTCTTATTAGTAAATTATGTCCCTTGATTAAAAATACAGATATGTATAAACTGTTATGGAAAAACAATTTAAAATCAAGTGAAATATAATAAATTATGTCCCTTGAATTTAAAAAAAGAAATGGGTATGAGAATAGATTGGAAAGATAATTTAGGCAGAATAAGTAAATAAATAAATAAATAAATATATAAATAAATAAATAAGTATATAAATAAATAAATAAATAAATAAGTATATAAATAAATAAATAAGTATATAAATAAATAAATAAGTATATAAATAAATAAATAAGTATATAAATAAATAAATAAATAAGTATATAAATAAATAAATAAATAAATAAGTATATAAATAAATAAATAAATAAATAAGTATATAAATAAATAAATAAATAAATAAGTATATCCATCGCAAATGTGCACTGGCGTCAAGACCATTTAAAATTTCTAAAATTTCTAAATTGAATAAATATTCCTTTTAAGAATTAATGCAATTTATTGTACTGCCCTTTTTCGTGACTCTTGGTTCAGCTACTCTAATTGCAGTAGTACCCGTACTTAAACCTTTTGTAGTACTGACCATATGAGCCACTGACCACAGTCTAAACTTATTTTAAGGAAAAATGTATGTGGTCTCCCCCCCCCCCTTCCCGCCATAAGCATATACCGGGTATGTGTTTTATTTGAATTTATGGTTACACCCCGCCCTGTTTACAGTTACAGGGTATTACTGACAATTTCATACTACATACAACCTATAATTTGGGTACAGTGGTTGAGCTTTTTACCTGGCATGCAGTTGGTCCTGGATTTAAATCTTGGTGAAGGCTATAGGATTTGTTCCTTGGGACTGGAGGGTGTCTCTGAGTCTACCCAGCTCTGAAGGGCACCTGACATTAGTTGGGGTAAAGAAAATGCAGCTTGGCACTGTGCACTGACCACACAATCCCATAGTATGCAGTAGCCTCAGAAACACTGCTTCCCCAACCCATCAAATCAATTTGGGCCACAGAATACTTTTTTTTTTTACTTCATAGCCTATGAGATTTAGTGACAAAACCAATATATATGTACTTACAGCCTATAGTGATAAAACCAATATATCGGTACTTACAGCCTATAGTGACAAAATCAATATATCGATACTTACAGCCTATAGGGACAAAATCAATCTATCGATACTTACAACCTATAACTGCTCCAGCTAATCGTCCACCAATATCACAGCTGGGACATTCTTCTTCTGTGATAAAAAGAAAAAAAAGTAAAGAAAATTATTGAAATTCCAACTGGATTTTATTTCCTCTCTTTGAGTCTTTTATTCAATGTGATACAAACACAACACACAAGGGTTGAGGAAGAGTAAAGGCGGCTGGGCAATTGTGCTGGCCACACAATCCTCTAGTACGCCATGGCCATGGCGATAGAAACTGGTGAGCGCTGCTTCACCGGCCCTATGGATCAATTTGGTCTGATGGGATACCTTACTTACATGTAGTGTCCATATGATTATAGAAGCATCCCATTAAACAGCTGTAGTTATAACTGTTATATTGTTCTATTAAATTTTGTTGTGTTATTTCTTAGTGTTACACAATCAGTCTATAAATGTAAAATATTATAATTACTTGTAGCTTTTTTTTTTGTAATGTTATAGTTATAGTGTCTACTTTGCAGTTGTATATCCCTGGTAAGAACTCACACACAGAGCCTTTACAAGCCTATGTGGCGCCCCAGGGCAAAAGTTTCAGCGCCGTTCGCCTTGCATTGTACAGTATGCAACTTGCATACTGTAACTGCTTGTTTAGTGCTATATTTAGACTACATTTGCCGCCCCCCCTGGAAGTGTCGCCCCCGGGCATATGCCTCCCTCTGCCCTCCCCAATGTGAGGGCCCTGCTCCCACAATGTTGAAATAGTATAAATGGAATATTTACCTTCAAACTGTGAAAAGTTGGAGGATTTCATATCTGAAACAAATAATGTTTTATTCATCAGTGGGCAATGTTACAGAATATTATAGACAAAACCTAGAAGCTTCGTACAGTTAAAAACACAGAACTAGTAATTGGCTCACTCACATATATAATAAGAAAAGTAATTATATATCTCTCTTTTTTTTTTCTGAGTATTTTAGTTTTGTGCAGTATTTCTAAGCTAGGATTTCATGCTTGAATTTTTTTTTTACTTTGTTTTGTAACTGTATTTCCTGAGGCTGTTTTTAAATCGAGTGATGTTACTAATAGTCTAGTATTAAACTTGGCGGTTGTGAATAATCACTTACAATGAATATCACATATTTTTTTAAATGAATTTGTTGTAGATTTTAAAAAAATGATTAGTCAAATCACTAAACCTAGAGACACTAGAGGACAAAAGGGCAAAGAGTAAAGTAGTAAAGTAAAGCATGCCTCTAATTTAGAAATACAACCCAATAACAACCTGTTGCAATGCTCAGATAAACATAAAGACAAACATTTCCCTTATCTCTTATGCGAGAACAAATGCATATAAGTACTCTTTCTTCCCAAGTGGCATTCGGGCATGGAATGGGTTGCCTGAACAAACAAGGAAAACCAGTAACTTAACATCATTTAAATATAATATAATCTTCTGTATAGACGGAGCGTCTGTAATATATAAGATTAGATAAGATAATAGTCATAGCGCCAACCCAATCACATACCCACCTTACTAATAATCTTACTGGTATAATATGTGACAATTTCGGCGCTATAATGTACCGGTACTTATGTGGACCAGTCACAAATGTTTTAAGTACAGCCACTGTGTAGAAAGCAGTAGTTCCGGTGGTAAAACGACACTTCTTGACAATATTATAACTTAGTGTGGATGCTGGTCGATCTATTAGAAGTGTTTGATGTAAAGAAGTCGAAAGAATATCTGCCCAGTAACCCATCCTACGCGAGCTAAGAAAGCGGAACCGGAAATGGATTGGTCACACTATAAGAAGAGAACATAGCTCGCCAAGCACTAGAGTCGAATCTGCAAAGAACCAGGAAGACCGGCCAAATTCCACCTGGAGGAGAACACTTGAAAAAGAACTTAAAGAAGCGGGAATGCAGTGGCAAGAGATGAAGGGACTAGCACAAGACCAGAAGGAGTGGATAAGCATTGTCTAGGCCCTATGTCTCACTGAGGACTTAAAGGAAATTGATTGATTGATTGGTGTCAATACTGCCCCCCCCTCCCTTTTCCTTTGTGATACTAATAGACAGGACCGTATTTAGAATTGTAGGGGCCCTGTTCCAAAATTTATGTGGGGGCCCCTCGTGGCCTCGCCCCTGCCTTCCGACATTGTTGTGTTAGCCTGTGTACAATGTTGCTGATGGTGAATGATAACCAAGCTCACTTCACTTGTCTTGATTAAACATTGACACTAAGTGCTTTAAGAACAGCTAATTCTTCAATGATGTCATTAAAATCCAATTCACGCAAGATGTCTGATTCAATGCTGAGCAGACATTTTCTAATGAGACATGGTTGTTCGCAACCTGTTCTTTTATCAACTTCAATATCTTTGTCATACATTTTTACACGTTTCGCAGCTGCATGTTGAATTTCATCAACTGACATACCGGTTTTGTTAAGTTTACCAAAGTATCAAATAGTTCACAAACAATAATGTATGCATTGATACGCTGATCAAGTGATTGCCTCAACTGGTCTATAACTGGAAGAAAACTGTCCCCAAGGAACTTCTCTCTTGGTGGTAACTCTGCTTCTTGTGCATGTCTATAGTCCAGTGATGTCACACAAACAATGCGTCGACGTCTCTGGTATTCATTCTCAGACTTCCTTGAGCTTCATACTCATCTAATCTGTTTCTCTTGGATTCAACAAATGTTTGAGAGAGATTTGATGCCATCAACGGCCATGTTGATGCCTATTTGTGGGTCTTGGAGGGCTTTACTTGAGGCAATGAAACGTTCTAAAACATCATGCCAAAAGACAGCAATATGTGCCCACCTCCAAAGATGACATTCGGTCAAAAAGATCGTTCTCGTCATCATCATCGGCAATTAACTCCAAAGCATCTTGTATCAGGTGATAGCCTTCTGCAAATGCTTTCGTCGCATCATACTGGCAAGACCTGTGTGTTTCTGACAGTTTCTTTAATACACTAATTTATGTATTAAAATTTCATAACGGTGGGTAGAGGCTGTAAAACAAAGTATACATCTGTAGTAGTAAGTAACAAAAATGACACAGCTGATGAACAACTTTCAGTTGCTGTTTTACCAACTAAGTCTAGTGAGTGGGCGGTGCGTGGCACCCAGACTGCTAACGGGTTGCTGTTCAGAACCAAGGCACGGAGTCCATTGAATTTACCAGGGCTGTGGAGTCGGAGTCGAAGAGTCGGAGTCGGAGGAAATTTGGGTACCTGGAGTCGGAGTCGGCAAATAATGCACCGACTCCGACTCCTACTAAATTTAGATAGAAAAAAGACATGGCTTCATTTATTTTAAACAACCGATCAATAGGCCAATAGAAATTAGTGATATTTGAAAGTAAAATATCTGTTTCTTCCTCTAAGCCCCCATCCCTACTCAAGATCCTATCCCTATCGTCATACTATAGCGGGTCGACACACAAAAAAGTCTTTTGAACTAATTTGAAATGCGTCATTAGACTGAACGTCATATAGACTGCTCGGCGCCGGTAGTGATGACGCTATACAAGTGCCCGAATTTCTAATTACCATTCACATTGTTTGTAATGATTTCAAATGCTAGGACATGGCACGTGCGTTTTTTTTCGGAATACTAAACACTGCCTTAGTAATCTATAGGCCTAGGCCATAGGTCCTAAATAAAACGCATCTTAATTAAGTTACTAGTGTACAAGCATACCTTTATTAGAGGCCTAGGGAGGCTTTTACACATTTACGATTCTTTCCATAATGTAATTTGCGTTCAATAGGCCTACAAAAAAATGCCGCCTTTACGACTTATATATGCGATACGCACGCAACGCACAATTAGGAGCGGCAATCAGTGGCGTATTTAGGCATGTTCCACATGTTCCATTGGAACATGGGCCCCCACACAAAATGGGCCCCCACACATCCCAAAAAGAAATGTTTGAGTGACATCCCCATTTTTCGTTGAAAATGTAAAATAAAATGCATTTATTTCCATACAATTTGAAGCGCACCAGTTCAACCAAGCTACGTGCAACATAAAATGTATGATTTTACAGAATTTAATATGAATTAACGGCCCTTTTCTGAGGTAGGCACCATGTGGAAGGCAAGGGCGAGACCACGAGGGGCCCAACATACATTTGGGAACAGGGCCCCCACAATCCTAAATACGGCCCTGGTGGCAATATTTATACAATTCATAGTGTTGTGTTCTGCTTAAAGATGTTAAACGAAAACCGGAATACCGGATTCCGGTTTTGAAACCGAAAACCGGTTTTTATTTTCAAAACACCGCGTCTGTGCTTTATTATTAACGGCACTATTAAATACACAATCTTTTGATTCTCTTTCAACACATTATTTTACAATTTACCATAAATATATGCCTCTTCATATGCTTCTTAATATTATGGTCAATTATAATCGGTAATTTGATTATCACTATTGAAAAATTGAAAGCTATTATCGGTCTTAATCAAATAGCCCAGATTTTTTTAAGTTCTAAAGAATTGTATGGTAAAGTGTACAAAATCATATTGTATTCACACAAATCAACCCATTGAATGCCCTGCAAACGCTAATTAAGTTAGAAGTTTTTTTCAAATATGCCTACAAAACTACGCACATTTGGCTGTTCCGGCATGTGACTTGTGACATTGCGCGGGGGGGGGGGGGGGGGAGGGGGAAATTGAAATCCGGTTTTAAATCGGTTTTATAGAACCGATAACCGGTTTTAACATCCCTAGTTCTGCTGTTACAGGAAACGCAGCACCCATATGTAACCTAGCCTCTCACTGGTAAGGGATTAACCGTTTGCCCCTTGGAATCGCCGATCGTGACCTCTACTGATCAGGCCCCACGAGGTGGGGTACAGCCGGTATGCCGTACCGGGGCCCTCAAGAGTTTAGGGGGCCCATGAATATTTAAAATTAAATTTAGTACACTGTTGGCTTTCCAGCCAGTAGTCATGTGGTAATGACACGTAGATGTGTTGCCTTTCTTTCCTTCAACGAATGTACAAAATACATTCGCATATTAATACAGAGGAGTCGGAGTCGGGGAGTCGGAGTCGGAAGTACAAAAAATTGAGGAGTCGGAGTCGGAACATTTATCTACCGACTCCGCAGCCCTGGTATTTACCACTCATTGAAGTGGAATTATCATATGACTGTCCACGACAATCATTAATATCAATCACGTGCTCTTGCAGGAACTCGTGAAGTGCAAGGAACATTCTGCAGCCTTGTGACCTCTGTTGGCCATAAATGATTCAAACCGTTCAACTTCAACTGGCGACGACTTTTCTATGTAACGAAGAATTAATGTTGATTGGACTACATGGCTCTCATCTGGTGTTGAGTCAAGCGATATGGAGTAGTACTTCGATGTCTCTATTCGTGCCATGATATCATTCAATACTTGCTTACCCATAACTGATATCAATTCATCACAAAAATTAGAAGACATATAGCTTGTGTGGCCATTTACTCGCTGACTATGTTTTGCAATGTGTTAAGCTACAAAATAATCATATTTCGCTATCAACTCCTGAATACCAAGAAAATTACCATTTTCAGCCGAATGAAAAATTTGAATGTTTCCTCTGAATGCCAAACCCCTTTCACGTATGAATTTTAGACTGACAATACGCTTGAGTACATTTCTCCAGTATGTTACTTCAATGGACAACTGATCCTTGAGGTCAGACTCAATGCTACCCAATTTCGCAGCTCTACTACCAGGTGATAACGCAACTTCCACATGACACTTTGACCGTTCATGCTCAGACATCCTTTTCGTGATACCAGTTACCGAAACCACCATGCAATAGCTGCAAGTTAATATTTGAGAAAAGCTTACACGCAAAGCAAAACAATTTGCCTTCTGATGAAAAAAACAACATAGCTATGAACGATATGCACCATCCGCCATTTTATGTTCGCCTGATAAACAGATGCTTAGTGCATTTACGATTGGGAACTGTAAGCCTGTTTCTTATATAATCTATTTTCCATCTACTTCTTATCACAATGTTAAATGCAATCAGGTCCATTGACAAACTAATAGTCTTTGAAACGTTTACTTGGTTTATCAGGTCATAATGCAACATCAGTGATAATTACGTCGTTCGTTGTGCGCTTGTATAACAGCACTATTCTAATAGCTAAAAGAAAAGTCTAAAAAACCTTTTTGGGATTTGTGGGGGCCCCTTTTATGTGGGGGCCCCTCAGTGGCGTAGCCAGGTTTTGACGCTAAGGGGAACGAAATTTTAGGAAAAAGGCCCCACTTTTAGCAATTTTGCCAGATTAACAGAATAACTAAGAATTCGTACGTATCAAGTGTTATAAGAAAACCCTGTGCCTCAGAATACACACACTGTATAATAGTGCTATTTTTATTTAACCATTCACGATTCTTTTTCTAGCAGCTAATAGTGATGGGGATTTCTGCAAAATTGATTACATCTACTGCTCATTTTCGGTATGAACATCTAGTGTCGAAAAGTATTTATAGAATCAACGCGAATGCTCTATAGCAACCCAAGAAACGCGTGACAGACTTGGCACGCTGAACGATTTTCAGTGGCACGCGAAAGAATGTTGTTTAATGCAAGTAAAAATAACGTATGTCATAATTAGTGGGTGCTGCATGGCGAACTACATGGGAATCACATTGGATGTCGACTGTTTTAGTTCAGGAATGTTTGTATGCTAAGCTCTCATCACTGGACTTCCAATCTATGATTAAATCTATTGTTATGATAGTCAATTGCATAGTTTCTCAAGTCTCTTCTAGAAGAAAGTCATACGGAGTAAAGGTAAAGTCTTATATAGATTCTTCTTCTTCTTTTCTTCATATTACAGTGGAGACCCCGTTAGGACCGAGGAAAGAGTCCACAATTTAACTAAACTTAAAATAAAAAAAACATCACAAACAACAATTAACTACAGATGACACTTTCGGTTTTTAGACCAGTCCTTCAGTGCCGATTATTGAATGAGGAGAACTGTTGAAGACAATGTTTCTGTATGACTTGGCGAAACATTTCAGTGAGTTAAACTTCCATTTACAAGACTGGGTCCAAAAGCACTTGAAGTGTTGGGCAACTGGAATGGATTTGCATTGAAACTGGGCATATCTTTCCGTGAAATCAATTTCAAAACATTGAACTATTTCTCTAATTGAAGGCAAATTAAGATAGATGAGCATTTTCAGAATTACACTAGTTATATTAAAACAATTAACTCGTTTGGTATCACTAGCATCAAATTTGGAGAATTTAATTGAAGGGAGATAATTACCCCCTTTTTTTTACAATAATATTTCTAATATGTTTCTTTTTTGTTTCCTTTAAAAAAAAACCAATGGCTTACAATTTATAACTATAAAATGATCGAATTACACAAGATAGTTGAAAAATTATATAAATATTTTATGACTAAAGAATGTACATGTACATTTTTGAACATTAAAATAACTACCCAGTTTGTATGATTATTATGTATCTCTTCATCTTAATTGCAATTCCTTAGCGTTGTCATCCCATCGGGTTAAAATAATATGAGTTAATCTCAGTTATGCTCAGATCAAACATCAAAGACTTTATATCTATTTACTATTCCTAGAATAAGTTCTTGACAACTAAATTCAAATGTTGATAACTATTAATGTGTAAGTTTAGTAATGACATTTTGTATTATCAATGAATGGATTTTTTTTTAAAGCTGATAATAACAAACAGGTAAATTTTTTATTAAATATAAAACGCTTTAATGATTTTCTCTATTACGCTCCTTTTCTTTTGGTCTTGGTCTTGCTACGGCACTAAATAAATTGTCTTATACAAATATTATAGTGGATCAGTTTTACTTTCACGCTGTAGGCAAGGTGAATGATTCAAAATGA
This sequence comes from Anisus vortex, assembly GCA_949126835.1. Classification (NCBI taxonomy): domain Eukaryota; kingdom Metazoa; phylum Mollusca; class Gastropoda; family Planorbidae; genus Anisus; species Anisus vortex. Next base: position 48,013,466 of record OX421497.1, read on the forward strand.
TTGTAATAAATTAAATTTTTTGAAATGCAACTTATAGAAAAAAATTAGAAACAGCAAAAATTGTGCTTCGTGACTTGTTAAAAATATTAATTATTACCGAAAAGGCCCTTTTTTTCAAAAATGGCTACGCTCTACTGGCTACGCTACTGGGGCCCTGTTCCAATGGAACATGTGGAACATGCCTAAATACACCACTGCTAATAGATATGCCTTTTTAAACAAAACACATAGGGAATGGTAAGTCATTAATTAGAAATTATTATATTACAATATTATATAATTAGATAGTGTTTAATCCCTACGCTTTAATTTGTAGCAACGACAATACATCATGCTTATCAGATATTTATTTATATTACAATACATAACAATAGCAAAACTACATAGGCCTATAATTTTATGGTTTGGAGGGGGGGGGGGGTCACTACAACAAGAGGAGCCTTATTATGGGAGTCGCGGCATTAGAGAGTTTGGGAACCACTGCATTGCGGTGTTCTTCATCTTAACAAATAAAAATTTGAAAAAACTAAAGTTACTAAACGCATGAATAAAAATAAACCAAATATTGTTTTTCATAAGAGTTTATGTTGATGTTTTTGTAAACTTTAAACGAGATTTTGGGTGCCACTACGGATAGTCAACATTCATGACGACCAAACAATGACTTTAAAATTCTTCTGTTTTCTTTAACGCAACACCGTGTCCAAATCATTACCCTATGCATCAGCGCATTTCACTGATAAGAAGCAGTAACTACCCCCTCCCAGCACAATGATATATACACACATATGTACCCACGTAACCACAGCCATACACGCATAAACACGCATACGTACACACACATACACACGCACAGAGAAGCAGACACACGTACAGACAACACACAGAGACGTGCGCTCCTACATTGAAGTGTTTCACATTATTCCAGATTTGGCAGTGCAGATTTGACTAGGATGTAACCCACAAACACAAACAGCCTTAAAAGCAGAAATAAAAATATAGTACGCTGCCAACGCAGCGATTCTTAAGCTATACGTAGAGTAGCAGTAGCGCTAATTAACTCCGGAACACATGGCGATAGTGTGGCCAGCACAATGCCCATAATCCTATACCCACCCCCTCCCCTTTACAAATGAATGTCAGCTAATCTCCAGAGCTGGGAGAGACTCATGGGCGGGATACCACTTGGTCGGGGGAAAATATCCAAACCAGGGATCGAACCTTAGACATTCGGCTTGGTGGCCGAGCCGTTCGACTAGCGTTTCGGGTTCGAATACAGGTGAAGGCTAGGATTTGCTCCCGGGTCTGGAGGGTGTCCCTGAATCTACCCAGCTCTGATGGGCACCTGACCTTAGTTATGGTAAAGTAAAGGCGGCTGATTATTGTGCTGGCCACACAATCCCCTATCATGCCGTGGCCACAGAAACTGGTGAACGCTGCTCAACCGGACCTATAATCAATTTGGTGCGATGGGTTCTTTACTACCACTAAACTACTATGTCCGCCACATTCAGCATTTTCAAGATTAATGTTGAATTCAGGATTCTCTATTCATTCATTTGTTGCAACACTGGATAGGATTTATTTATTTATTCAAACAAACAAGAATTTAGATTGTTTTTTTATATATAACTTTGCATATAAACGAAAAAAAAAACTGAAAAAAAAACATTTTTATTAAACTGTTGTGATACGTACACGAAGTATTTCGGTGCTACACAGCGTCTAGGCACATTCTAAATATAGACTCTGTGTCGACACTCTGCACCCAACAGATTTTGAGAACAGACATGCGCACTCACGAGGTAAACATTGTAATGGGATCACGATATTTATAGCACTGAGAATCCCCGGACGTAAAAAAAAAAAAAAAGACAACAATCCGTCACTTTTTAAATGATTTTTGTCAAAATGTTTTTTTTTTCAGAACTTTAACGGCCATTATTGACATTAAGTGGCCTGAGGGGGGGGGGGGAGGGGGCGTACACCTTAGAACGTGCCCCCACCCCTCTCCTTCCCGTGGCCTCTACGCGTTTGGCTAATCAACTGCCTCTAGTCTACCACTGCTAAGTTTAGAAGTCGTCTGCACCGGATTGTTCAAAGCAGACAGAGTAGCAAGCTTGGAGTGAAGTCGTCTGCACCGGATTGTTCAAAGCAGACAGAGTAGCAAGCTTGGAGTGCACCATGGCACACGGGTAAGTAACAAATAGTTGCTAGAAGATTGCGTTGCCAGATTTATAAATTTACGTTTTCTGATCAGATTTATATTTATGGTTTAAAAAAACACAACACATGAACGATACGGTGAAATAATAATTTTTTTTGTGGATAAATTTGTACACATTTCGTGTAAATAGTGATGGATTTTATTCAAAACCATGAGCGTGTCTTAGTAGGGAAGGGGGTGGGGGATTCTGGAATGCGAGAGTGGGATTATGTTCGGAAATTCGCAAAATTTTCTTTACATTGAGTAATCCCTCACAACTTGTGGTTTATTCTAGCGGACTTCTTATCTTAAACATTACAGACGCTCCTTGTATAAAGAAGATTATTACGTCCTACGCTAATCCGTGGTCCGAGTATAGTCTTGCATTTGTATTAATGTTTTAAATGATGTTAAGTTATTGGTTTTCCTGGTTTGTTCAGGCAACCCATTCCACGCCCGAATGCCACTCGAGAAGAAAGAGTACTTATATATGCTTTAAATTGAGTAATCCCTCATAACGTGTGGTTTACTTCTTGCGGACTTAATACTTTGAGGTTTTACTTCTTGAATACTTTCCGATAACGTTCGGTATTTTGCGATAGTGAGAATTTTTTTAAAGGTCCTAACTAACAGTACATTTTTATATAAGAATTTCTAGTCTAACATATTTAGAATACAAAATATAAACATAATGAAATTTAATATATATACAAAATATTAAAAGAATATGTTATCAAAAGTTAAAAATTAAATTAAATTGAGTGTAGAAAAAAAAGCACATAGCAAGAACAATTTTAAAGCACCAAAGAGCATATACAACTTCCTTCTTCCTTGTAACAGAGTTTGTCTTAGACGTGAATATGTGAGATCGTAACTGGCTAGGGAGAGTCCATTGTTTTATAACGTGATATAGGAAGTGTTGATAAGCTTGTTGTCAAAATGTATTACGGTTTAAGGGTTTATTAAACTTTTAAAACCATATACACAATAATTTATTGTGGTTTGATTATTTATAAATAGAATAAATGATATTAATGTATAAATAAAATAAATATAACGAGAAGTCTGCGGATATTCCAAATGTTAGAGGAGTTGACTTGAATTTCGACTGCATTAGTTGGGTCACCGCTGTCACAGACCGTAGTTTTGGTCAATCTATTTTAGTAGTATAGATTATAAGTATTTTAACTTAGGCTCTTTCTAGGGGCATTGGACGAAAACTGCTGTCTGGAATTACGAAATACAACCATTAAATTATACATCTAAGTGAATTAAATCAACAGAGATCTTCGGGTTCAATTAACTGAATAGTTTAATTTTGTATAAAATAGAAAGCAAATTAAATAGTACATAGAATATAATAAAAAAGACAATAGTTCACATCAGCCGAAAATATAATATATCTAGGGCACAAATCAGTGACCCAAGATTACGTCGACATTGACCTTACAGAGGTCAGTACATGTCGCACGGAACAATGAAATGAAATATTGCTAGACCAAAATGGGAATAGCAATATTATTACAGAAAATCCTGTAAAGGATTAATGCATTAAATTAATCAATGCACAACGTAGTAAAGTACAACAGTATTATACATTGTACAGTTACAACAGTGTGCCTTATAGTAATGAGGTAATTATTGTAATCTCACTTACGCTTTTTAAGCTTAAGAACTAAAAACACAACCTTGCACGGTCAGGACTCTCTCAGCAACTGACCAGCAAAACTAGCAAAAAGTCCCCTCATAAACTCTACGTTTCAAGAGATTACAAATGAACCTCTGGCGTAGTGATTGTTATATAAACAATAGAGGTCGTTCATATGGCCTCGCACTGTGGCACGTAACACCACTGACGGCGGTTTGCCGGCCAGGGTATAAGGAGCAGGCACCTTTTCTAGCCCCTTCCTCATGCAAGGAGGTGAGCAGTGCTGTCCAGACTAGGGCTGCTCAGTCACTCAGGTGTGTTCCGGATTCCAATTCTGCTCCATTCAGTGGGGAAACGAATGAGTCGCCTGTTGCGGCTACGACTGCCAGTGCACCACACCTATCGCTTCACCGCTTACCCAACGCCACAGGGCTTGGGATGATGGATGAATAATGAACTGCGCAGATAAATTTGTGAAGAGGAGTTGCGCAACGAAATATACCGGAACATTTCATGGGGGAGGGTTGTGACCAGTGTTACGAGTAGATTTATTTCCATATTATATTGGTTCTGTTATTATTAACTAAAGTTAAAATGAAATAATCTTAAACCCGAAATGTTTCCGTGTTAGGAATAAAACATGTATATGTCTAGACACTACGTCATAGCAATAAAATACGTCATATGCACGAGGGTTGAATACCGTTGTTTAGTTCTAGTTTGGGCGCTAATGTGTGAGGACTGTTTTTGACCACTTTCTTAAAGATAGGATTACAGCTTAATTCATTATAGAAGAATCTCAACTGATTAAGTTTTATTATATAATACTGATACATGTATTCTGTGGTATTGTTATATTTTATCATCTCAACTTGTTGGAATAAAATTGTGTTCAATTTCAAACAGGATTGTGGATTTCCTATATATTAAGGTACAGTTTATCTAAATCACTTTATACACAAAAGATTCATATCGTGACGAGTCAAATAAACATCCAATCTAATTGAATAACATCAATATAAATTCTTATACAACCTTGTGAGATCCAAGATGGATATGAATCAAAATAATATATAATAATACATTACTAAAAATATCATCTAACGTCAGTAGCTGATTTCGCACGTGACAAAAGATTGGGGGCTCAAGTCCTGGATCTAAAGTTTGTATGTATAAGAATTGAGAATATACAACTGTTTTAGTGAAAACGATTTACAACAAATATTTATTCAAATTCTGTCTACGTGGGAGGCACTGTCTGTGTTCGGACATACTGTTTTCAGCTTTGTACACAATCATCTTAAAATTTATCTTCTACAAATTAACAGTGGTGTAAAATATTTCAAAGGACTTTATAAAAGGTAAAATTGAAATTTTTTATCTTCTATTTACGTCATTAATATAAAACATGGCGGAAGCTAATCTTACGTTGGAGCAATTGAATATTTTTGCTATCACGTCAGAACAGTTAACTAGCATGTCACTAACCCAGTTAAAAGAGATGGCAAACTCTCTGGGAATAGACATTACTGAAGTTACACCAGTAAGGAGTAAATTGATTCAAGATATTAAGGACTGTTTGAAAAGACATGGTAGAATGCTTGAAGAAAATACTATGAATAATGAAGAATCAGTGGTTCTCAATGTATCAGAAACCATGAAAACAGACATAAAAAACCATGAATTTAAAATGAATGTAAATGAACTAAGTGCGGACATGAAATTCCAGTTAGAAATGAAGAAGTTAGAATTACAGGTACAATTACAATTAGAGGGTAAAAGAATAGAAGTACAATTGAAAGAGAAAGAATTGGAAAAAGAAAGAATCGCTAGTAATGAAAGGATTGAATTGGCAAAGTCTCGTTCGTCAACTCATACGATTCAGGAAACAAATAATGTGGAACTATATAAGTTTAAAAAGCATGTCCCAAGCATGGAGAACATGGACATTGATGAGTTCTTTATGGTCTTTGAAAGAAACTCGATCGATTATAAATTTCCGGAAGATAAGAAAGCAGTACTTTTACGTTCAGCTCTAACAAAAGGCAAGGCTCTAGATGTTGTATTGAATTTGACTCCAGAGGAATGCAATGATTATGAACTAATAAAGAGCAGAGTACTATTGAGTTATGTTCTAACTCCAGAAAAGTATCGAAAGTTATATCGTGAGTACAAGAAGGAACCAGAAGTTTCACATGTTGACTTCCTGAGATTAGAGAAAAAGTATTTTGATCGATGGTTACGTTCTAAGAATGTGAATAAAGATTATGAGAAACTATATAATCTCATACTGATGGAGGATTTTACTGAGAAGATTCGCACTGATATAAAAGTTCATTTGGCTGATCGTGGTATTGAAATAGCAGAACAAGCAGCAGTTAAAGCCGATGAATACGTCATTATTCACCCGCATAGCCATTATTTTCAAAATGACAGAACAAGTTTGAGGACTCAAAACAGTAATACAGAGAGGAAGTTAAGATCGACAGAGGATAAAAGTAAACAAAAAGCCGATAAACAAGAGAATTCAAGTTTTGTACAAAAGAGAATTACCTGTACATTCTGTAAGAAAGATGGACATATAAAAGAGAATTGTTGGAGTCTACATAAAGAGAAAAGACCCATTAAAAACAAGAACAACGTGGTTTTATCACACATCGCCGTACAAACTGAAACTCACATAAATAAAACTGCCCACAAAAGAATTAAAGCTGATAGAAAGACATTTGATGTTAGTCATGAGGAGATGGCGAAACACGCATGTCCAAGTTGCTCAAAGTCGGAAAAAGTCTTTGAAATGAAGACCGAGGCTATTGAACATTCTAGTTTCAACTCCAAAGGGAGTGTGACAGATGAACAATCAGTAAATAAAACGTTTACTTATGGAGGCAGTAGTGTAGCAAGAAACTCAGTAGGCAGAGAACTACCCGAGTGCATGCTATCGGATGTTAGCGAGGGCTATGTGTCACCTATAGATAATCAAGCTAGAGAACGGAAGATTAAAATTCTACGTGACTCCGGTGCTGATATATCTCTACTGTTGAAGAATACTGTACCAACGTCGAAATTGACTCATACAGGCCAGTATGCCTTAATCAGTACTATGGCTGGAACACTCACGGCACCGTTACATCGTATACAGTTGAAGAGTAATTACTTCACTGGATCTGTTATTGTTGGGATAGTGAAGAAATTTCCCTACAGAGGCATTTCATTACTTTTAGGAAGTGACATTGCCAAGAATCAGGTACATCCTGTACTTAAAGAAACCAAAGACTCTGTTCAGTGTAGGAATACTGAAAATTCAGTATGTGTTATCACCAGAGCTATGGAGAAACAGCAGATGACTAATGAATCGACAAAGAAACCAGAACCAACACCAGAGATTGACTTACAAGCAACCTTCATGGCGGATGTTCTAGGTGGTCACTCAAGTCATACTGATCAAAATAATTTGTCGCCTAGACAACTACTCATTCTTGCTCAAGGCAAAGATCCAGAGATTGGGAAGCTAAAAGAGGAAGCAAAGAATGAAGGAGAGTTAGAAACAATGGCCGCAGGTTATTACCTGAGGGACGAGTTGTTAATGAGGAAATGGAGAGGGAAAGAAAACGACGATGAAACATGCAGCGAAGTACATCAAATCGTGGTACCCAATGTTTACCGCAAGGACATACTACATATGGCCCATGATTCACCGTATGCTGGTCACCTAGGGATTCAGAAAACCTTCGATAGGATTCTTCCATATTTCTTCTGGCCTGGCCTACGTCGTGACGTCACATCGTTTTGCAGATCATGTCATGTCTGCCAGATGGTCGGCAGGCCGAATCAGACCATTCCGGTAGCTCCTCTACGACCCATACCAGCATTCTCAGAACCCTTCAGTCACATCATTATAGACTGCGTCGGTCCGTTGCCTAAAACTAAGGCTGGCCACCAGTATCTGTTCACTATAATGTGTTCGGCAACGAGATTTCCAGAGGCTATTCCTCTACGTAGCATCAATGCCGACAAAATCTCTGATGCACTTATCGGATTCTTCACCCGATATGGTCTTCCGAAAACCGTGCAGTCAGATCAAGGTTCAAATTTCACATCGAAGTTATTTCGCCAAGTCTTAGAACGGCTGGGTATTCGTCATGCAGTATCGAGTGCATATCATCCACGGAGTCAAGGCGCACTGGAACGATACCACCAAACATTGAAGAATATGCTCCGTACTTTCTGTTTCGAGCATAACGACGACTGGGATCGTGGTATTCCCTTCGCACTCTTCGCAACCAGAGAGGCTGTACAAGAATCTCTTGGTTTCAGTCCCTTTGAACTGGTATTCGGACACACAGTTCGTGGACCACTAAAGCTGTTACAAGAGACATGGTTGTCATCCACTGAAGACACTGGTCTACTGACATACGTGGAAAATTTTATAAATAGACTGTATAATGCATTAAAAGTTGTCAGATCTAATCTTTTGCAGGCACAAGACAAGATGAAGGTCTATTATGACGTCAACGCAAGAACCCGTATCTTCCAACCTGGTGATAAAGTTCTCATGCTGACGCCACTGTCTGGTCAACCCCTGAGTGCCAAGTTTACAGGACCCTACGAGGTTATGGCTAAGCTTAGTGAGGTTAACTATCTTGTAAAGACCCCTGATAGACGGAAATCGCAACGAGTGTGCCATATCAATATGTTGAAACCATACATTACCAGAGAAGAACAAAATGTTGTTGCCTCGGTAAACACTGTTATTAAAGTCGGGAATAATTCACCCGAAATTGAGCGTGAAGTGGCAGAAAGCAAACTGCAAAATACAAAGGCTCTGAAAAACCTAAATGAAAAATTGGCACATTTACCTGATTGCGAACAATCCGCTATCAAAGGTCTAATTAATGAAAATATCCATTTATTTGGAGATGTACCTAGTAGAACTAGTGTAGTTAAGCATGATGTTATTTTAGATGAAAATACTAAAGCTATTAAACAACATCCATACAGGTCAAATCCTATCCAGTTAGAATGCATCCGTAAAGAGGTTCGCTACATGCTTGACAATGACATTATTACACCTAGTAGTAGTGACTGGTCTTCCCCTTGCGTATTGGTACCTAAAGCCGATGGATCCATGAGGTTTTGTGTGGACTACCGTAAGGTAAACAAAGTGACAAAAACTGATTCCTATCCAATACCAAGAATCGACGATCTAATAGATCAAGTGAGTAATGCTAAGTTTGTGACGAAAATTGACCTATTGACGGCGTATTTTCAGATTCCCCTGACGGAGAGGGCTCAGGAGATATCATCGTTTGTAACCCCTGACGGACTGTACAAATTTAAGGTCATGCCCTTTGGTATGGTTAATGCACCCTCTACTTTTCAACGGTTAATAAATACCATTACTCAGGACATTCCTAAATGTCATGCATACCTCGATGATATTGTTGTCTTTAGTGACGATTTTAAATCTCATTTAGATCAACTACATTTGTTATTTACGAAATTGACTCATTCTAATCTCACCATTAACTTGACTAAGAGTCAGTTCTGCCATGCAACCATCGAGTATCTAGGTCACATAGTGGGAAATGGTTTGGTAAAACCATTAAATGCAAAGGTTAAGGCTATTCGTGAGTTCCCTGTTCCTGAAACCTGTAAACAACTCCGTAGTTTTCTCGGGATGGCGGGGTACTACCGTCGGTTCTGTCAAAATTTCTCAACCATTGCATGTCCATTAACAAATTTATTAAAGAGGAATTGCACTTTCAAATGGTCTAATAAATGCCACCAGGCCTTTGATAAAATAAAAGATGTTCTTACTGAGGCACCTGTATTAGTAACACCCAATTACAGTAAACCCTTTAAAATTACCGTTGACGCGTGTGATACAGGGATGGGAGCGGTCATTTCCCAAAAGGGTGATGATTCACTGGAACACCCGATTAGTTTTTACTCTCAAAAATTTGATAAGCATCAAAGAAACTATAGTGTGATAGAAAAGGAACTTTTAGGATTAATCCTGGCATTGAAACATTTTGATTTTTATATCAATGGTTCTCCATATCCAATTGATATTTTAACTGATCATAACCCTTTAGTTTTCCTTTCCAGGGTTAAACAGAACCAAAGAATTATTCGCTGGAGCTTATTCCTCCAAGCATATAATTTAAATGTGTTATATTTACCAGGTAAACAAAATGTGGTCGCTGAGACGTTGTCGCGCATGTAACTGGTAAACCAGAAGATGAAAGTCAGTTTCTCATTAAATGTTTTCTTTTATGTCATTCATTGTATTGATTAACATTTATATTATTGTAAATATGACAATAAATAAACTATGTTTTGAAATATTGCAATATGAGACATTACAGAACAAAACTTCAAATTCTACTAGAAACAATCATACGTTGTAAGGTAAAAGGTAACTATTGCATACAGCAATTGCACACACACCGGTATTTAACTTGAATACATCCACACTTGTGTTTGTTCAATTGATTATTGATGTGTTTTGAAAATTGTTTGTTTCTATGTCGTCATGTTATAATTTGGATGTCTTATTTTATGCTATGTAAAAGCTAAATCAGCTGAGATTATAACATTTTTTTTTTAAATATTCTTGATGTCATAATTGAGACATCATAATAATCATATAATAACTGAAAATCATTAGTTAATGATACAGTGATCGGTTATAAATAAATTAAATTTTCTAAAGAATTATCTATCAATTATTAATCGGTTCCACTTATTTGGGTAATTCATATCAATTCTATGGGAATTGGTTATTGGTGGTAATAGTTTTATGGTCAACGTTGTACACACAATAATCATAATTGTAAATATTAATTGATAAATAAATGTTTAATTAATAATCATTGATAGAATAATGTGATAAGGGATTCCATAATAGCGACTTTGTTATTAGGGGAATATGTAAATAATATATGGTTCATTTTAATCTTAAAAAGATTGTCCAATAGTCAATTAAATCTTACGAATAGTTTGGGAATTCGGTTCATTTTATGGGTACTCTACAAAGAATTCCATACTTAACGCTGTCTGTAATTCCTTTGTGTCTTAAGGGGGGGCGAGTGTTACGAGTAGATTTATTTCCATATTATATTGGTTCTGTTATTATTAACTAAAGTTAAAATGAAATAATCTTAAACCCGAAATGTTTCCGTGTTAGGAATAAAACATGTATATGTCTAGACACTACGTCATAGCAATAAAATACGTCATATGCACGAGGGTTGAATACCGTTGTTTAGTTCTAGTTTGGGCGCTAATGTGTGAGGACTGTTTTTGACCACTTTCTTAAAGATAGGATTACAGCTTAATTCATTATAGAAGAATCTCAACTGATTAAGTTTTATTATATAATACTGATACATGTATTCTGTGGTATTGTTATATTTTATCATCTCAACTTGTTGGAATAAAATTGTGTTCAATTTCAAACAGGATTGTGGATTTCCTATATATTAAGGTACAGTTTATCTAAATCACTTTATACACAAAAGATTCATATCGTGACGAGTCAAATAAACATCCAATCTAATTGAATAACATCAATATAAATTCTTATACAACCTTGTGAGATCCAAGATGGATATGAATCAAAATAATATATAATAATACATTACTAAAAATATCATCTAACGTCAGTAGCTGATTTCGCACGTGACACCAGTGATACCACTCCTTGGATTTTTCCCCAGAATCTTGTTTTTTTTGTTACCCAAACTTGGGATATTGGTGTTTTTTTTCAAGGACCTTGGCTTTTTTTTTTCTCAAGAAAATATTAGAATTATTTTATGTTCATTAATGGCCAAAATGTATTTTGTGAAATGATTAAAAGAATAAATATATAGATCTAGATCTATGTCAACTGTACAGCACTTCTATGTCAACTGTACAGCACTTCTACAGCAGATTTGGCAAGACTCCGAATGTCACCACCGATGTCCAATAAATTGAGTGAATGGATGAGGTGGCAACGAGGGGGGGGGGGATTTAGAGGTGTAGGCTATAACATCACATTTGACAACACAATCTATATATAGGCCTACATTGATCAGATAGGGTCGGCCCTAACACCCGCCAGCCTCTTATTGCGAGTGAATAGAATATGACAATATATAGATGATATATGATAAACTGGTAGAGGTTGAGACAAAATATAATGTGAGGTGGGAGGAGAGACAAATAGTGTAAGGTAGAAAGGGGCGAACGGGGCCAATGGTAAGCAAATATATTATAGTAGGCTTATAAAGGGGGGGGGGGAGGACTTTGCAAAGGAAAAATAGTGCAAGATAGGGAAGGGGGCAATAAAATATCAGGCTTTTTCTACACTAGTGCACTATTTCACTATTATGCTATTCCAAAACAAATCTATTTTTAATATCAAAAATTTAAACGTAAACCATTGATATATCTAGATTTCTAATCCGATACTAGATGAAACCTTCGATACAAAAATTAAATTATTTTTTTTCCAAAACCAAGAATTGCAAAAAAATATTTTTCTTTGTTAATTCTTGTTTAAATTCTTGGTTTTGGAAGAAAAAACGTGGAGCGGGACAGAATAGCTCTGTGTTATTGTTCTATTGACTGACTGGACTTAGTGAGTTGTGGTCATGAATGTCTTCTTTGAGTGTGTGTATACTGAGTGAAGAGCTGGAAGAATGGACGTAAACCTTGACAATGACCAGAACATTGCTGATATACCAAACGCAGGTTTAAAGTATTGTCAAGTCCAAATTGTGAAAATGTATACGCCTACTTTCTACGGCATCCCAGCTTAGAAATAGATTTGTGTTTTTATGTCTTCAAAGTCGTTGGAAAACTAGAAGCATTTTCAAAGGGCGTGGCCTCTTGAAGCGAGAAGATTAAAATCTAAATGCAATTTAGAATCTAAAATTAGAAATGTCTAAATTTAGAAGTTAAAATATAAATGTATCTATGCAAGTGAACATGTAAGAATAAGGAGAAGATAACTCGAGCAGTAAACATTTTTCCGTAATCTGATCACCTCCATTTAAAGTTTACGGTGTTTTTGCTGTTTATAAACCTACTCTTATTCTTACAATTTGCTGACAGTGTAACTTTATGGGAATCTATTGGTTTTCCAGACTACTTTAGGCGACCCATTCCATACACGGAGTGGCATTCGGGCATGGAATAGGTTTCCTGAACAAACCAGGAAAACCAGTAGCTTAACATCATTTAAAACATTAATAAAGATGCAAGACTAGACTCGGACCACGGATGAACGTAAGACGCCATAATCTTCTATATAGAAGGACTGCCTTTAATATATAAGATGATAAGACGGATACCACGCCCGATTAAACAGAATATATTAATATTATGTCCTTTGTTTCAAAGCTAAGAAAAAGTGTGTGTGTGTGGGGGGGGGGGTAGGGGGGTATGTCTAGCTCAGTGTTTTTCGGCGTCGGAAATTCGGAAAAGAAATGTGCTCGGTAAATCACGGAACTCTGTAAAAATGTAACCGAGTTACCCCACCCAGACACTCCCCACCACTTAACAACCACTTCAATGTGCAGGCATGTAAGTGTCCGTAACAACACGGTTATAGGACACAGCCGGGGGGGGGGGTGACATAAGAAGGTCACGTGTTTGGTTAAGCACGAACCATTTTTCCAGGATGTTATTCCGTTTTGGAACGGGGTTGTATTTCTTTTCTAGGTCAATGTTGACATTACCAGCGGTCCCCCAGTAAGATCTGTTTCATCAACCCCCCAAAACAATTTACAAATTTATCTAGATCTACATTTATGCTGCAATACGATTTGGGTGGTCGGGTGATAGAGTGCTGACAACCGACTCAAATGTGTCAAATATAATTACACGTAAAATTCAGGAAATATTTCAGTCTCAAACTGGCTTATCGAAAAGTTGACAAAAGGTCTCCATTAAAAAACAAAACATTTCTCAACCAAGAGCTGGGGGGAGGGGGAAGAAAAAGAGGCATTGTACAGGCCACACAATCAGTGATTGGTGTGTGCTGAAGAAAACTTTAGTTTTTGAACTTTAATCGTTATACGTGACGTCATTCACTTCCTACTGGGTGGGGTACACGTGACACGAAATGAGAATTCGTTTTTTTTTTCTCCAGGACAATAATTTGTCACTCGTGCACAAGATGGTGGCCGGAAAATTGTGTCTAGTAGATGTAACGGTTCTCAAAATGTTTTGGAAAATTTAGATGGTTCTGTCATGTCTTTCTGACATATCTTTATGTAGTTTTAGTTGTCATCAAAGTGAGTTGGTGGGTAAACCATCAAATAGTATTGGTGTTCATGGCAACAGTGTACATGTCATCAAAGTGTTTACGTGTACATGTCATCAAGGTGTTTTGGTCCACATGTCATCAGAGTGTTTTTGTCCACATGTTATCAGAGTGTTTTGGTCCACATGTCATCATAGTGTTTTGGTCCACATGTCATCATAGTGTTTTGGTCCACATGTCATCATAGTGTTTTGGTCCACATGTCATCAGAGTGTTTTGGTACACATGTCATCAGAGTGTTTTGGTCCACATGTCATCATAGTGTTTTGGTCCACATGTCATCAGAGTGTTTTGGTACACATGTCATCAGAGTGTTTTGGTCCACATGTCATCATAGTGTTTTGGTCCACATGTCATCAGAGTGTTTTGGTCCACATGTCATCATAGTGTTTTGGTCCACATGTCATCATAGTGTTTTGGTCCACATGTCATCATAGTGTTTTGGCCCACATGTCATCAGAGTGTTTTGGTACACATGTCATCATAGTGTTTTGGTCCACATGTCATCAGAGTGTTTTGGTCCACATGTTATCAGAGTGTTTTGGTCCACATGTCATCAAGGTGTTTTGGTCTACATGTCATCATAGTGTTTTGGTCCACATGTTATCATAGTGTTTTGGTCCACATGTCATCATAGTGTTTTGGCCCACATGTCATCAGAGTGTTTTGGTACACATGTCATCAGAGTGTTTTGGTACACATGTCATCATAGTGTTTTGGTCCACATGTCATCATAGTGTTTTGGCCCACATGTCATCAGAGTGTTTTGGTACACATGTCATCAGAGTGTTTTGGTCCACATGTCATCATTATTTTTTGGCCCACATGTCATCAGAGTGTTTTGGTCCACATGTCATCATAGTGTTTTGGCCCACATGTCATCAGAGTGTTTTGGTACACATGTCATCAGAGTGTTTTGGTCCACATGTCATCATAGTGTTTTGGTCCACATGTTATCAGAGTGTTTTTGTCCACATGTTATCAGAGTGTTTTGGTCCACATGTCATCATAGTGTTTTGGTCCACATGTCATCATAGTGTTTTGGTCCACATGTCATCAGAGTGTTTTGGTACACATGTCATCAGAGTGTTTTGGTCCACATGTCATCATAGTGTTTTGGTCCACATGTCATCAGAGTGTTTTGGTCCACATGTCATCATAGTGTTTTGGTCCACATGTCATCATAGTGTTTTGGTCCACATGTTATCAGAGTGTTTTTGTCCACATGTTATCAGAGTGTTTTGGTCCACATGTCATCATAGTGTTTTGGTCCACATGTCATCATAGTGTTTTGGTCCACATGTCATCATAGTGTTTTGGTCCACATGTCATCAGAGTGTTTTGGTCCACATGTCATCAGAGTGTTTTTGTCCACATGTCATCAGAGTGTTTTGGTACACATGTCATCATAGTGTTTTGGTCCACATGTCATCATAGTGTTTTGGTCCACATGTCATCAGAGTGTTTTTGTCCATATGTCATCAGAGCGTTTTGGTACACATGTCATCAGAGTGTTTTGGTGCACATGTCATCAAGTGTTTTTGTGCACATAACATCAATGTGTTATAGTGCACATTTCATCAAGTTGTTTAGTGTAGGGGCCTACATGTCATCGAACTGTTATGGTACACATGTCATCCCTGTGTTTTAGTGCACGTTATCAAAATGTTTTGGTCCACATGTCATCAAAGTGTTTTGGTTTGCATGTCATCAAAGTGTTTTGGTCCAAATGTCATCAGAATATTTTGGTCCGCATGTCATCAGAGTGTTTTGGTTCACATGTCATCAGAGTGTTTTGGTCCACATGTCATCAGAGTGTTTTGGTGCACATGTCATCAAAGTGTTTTTGTGCACATAACATCAATGTGTTATAGTGCACATGTCATCAAGTTGTTTAGCGTATGGGCCTACATGTCATCGAACTGTTATGGTGCACATGTCATCACTGTGTTTTAGTGCACGTCATCAAAATGTTTTGGTCCACATCATGTCATCAAAGTGTTTTGGTTTGCATGTCATCAAAGTGTTTTGGTCCACATAATGTCATCAAAGTGTTTTGGTTTGCATGTCATCAAAGTGTTTTGGTGCACATGTCATCACCGTGTCATTTGGTCACCACTTCGTTCAATACAATATTATTTCAAATTTTCTATGACAACAGTCTCTGAGATTTACTAGGTAATCTTCACACACAGACCATAAAATAGCCCAACTACTTCAGCGGATCTAAATGATACATTATTATTATTAGCATAAATACGTATGTACACGAAGATCAAAATACAAAATTGGCGTTACGATAACTTTGTTTTTGGGCTATTTTTAATAAAATATTTTTGGGCTATTTTTTAACAAAATATATTTTGGGCTATTTTTAACCCAAATATTTGTTTATCAACTTGAATGTTTTACATTTAAGACCTAGTTTTAAAAAAACAAAAAACTATTAATCCATAAATAGTGCAAGTTTATATCCGGTGACCGCTGGCCCCCAACCCTTCGGAAAATATTGTAATATCTGCCCCACCAGGCGCCAAAACATATTATTCTGTGTCGCGTCCAAAGTTGGAACAAAAACAACAACGAAAAAAAATCAAATAAAAGAGAAGATAAACCAAGCAGTAAACATTTCTCGTAATCTGATGATCTCCCCTTTAATGTTGACGGTGTTGTTTTGCGTGTTGCTATCTGAGATATTTTGGTTCACTAACCGGATATTACCAACTAGAGGCATATGTCTTGTAATCTTATATTCCCTCGCTCCGTTTTTAATTTAATTTTTTTTTTAAACATTGTGTGTCACTCAGATCGGAAGTCGTCTGCTTGAGCTGAGTTGTGGATCGTCTCCCTTTTGTGTTCAGGAAAACTTTTTTTTTACTAAAAAGTTTTTTTTTTTTTTTTGGTACTACAAATTTGTACTTTACATTTCGGTTTCCAATTACATAACTCAGGATTTCGGTAAAGCTAAGTAAGTACATGAATCGTTTAGGAAAGTCTAACATTTTAAACAAACCAGCAACTTAACATCATCTAGACTAGACTCGGACCACGGGTTAGCGTAGGACGTAATAATCTTCTTTATACAAGGGGCGTTTGTAATGTATAAGACAATGTAAGAACTAAACTAAAACACATTAAAACAAAACTCTGCAAAAAAATTAAATAATTAAATACGCCACTAATAACATTCTTACAATCATTATATTATTTGAAAAGATCAAAACGAACTTGTCAGCTTTCTATGATTGTGTTTTCATGGTGGCAGTCTGTGCCAATTCTTGTATGGCAGTAAATATGGTTCAGCGTGACATGGACAGTGAGTTGGGTGGCAGTGACATGTGTGTCAATGAGATGTATGTGTCAATGAGATGTGTGTGGCAGTGACATGTGTGACAATGACATAGTACTAGCTAAAATGCCCGGCGCCGCACGGGATAACAATTAGAATAACTTTTCATTACAAAAAAAAAACAATATCCTAAGTAGAATCAACCCAGGCCACTCTGGGGGCCAGGCGGGGGACTCTAACCATTATGATACGGAGACCTAAAGAGCAGCGATTGGTTCTTTACTTGAGGTCGTGTGTCTTGATACTTGATATTGACCAATGGACATCGAAATTGTCACAAACATCCAAATGATTGCACAGAGTTCAGCCTCAGTATCGGTCCTGTCTATTATAATATACGGGTAGCGATAATCTATTTGCATACTGCAAGTGACAAATTGAATGAACATGTCATCAACAACATGACAAAATGCTGGTTTCGGTTTAAACGTATCAAGTTGTATTTTAATTTTCGAACGTGTCAATGTTGCGTGATACAGCAGAGTTCGTTCTCCGAGCCCTAAGAGTAATTTCGGCTGTTTAAAGAAAAGTAAGGGTTCAAGTCTGGATGTCTGGACACTTTTCGCGCCAATCGTTATGTTTTTTATGAGTTTCGCTTCGGTGAGATTTTAGCATGTGATATGTTTTTACTTGTCTAAGAATTCCCAAATATCGTTTTCCATGCTTTAGTTTACTGTATAAAAGTGGATTTGGTATCCTTGTATCATCCAATCAAATGATACTATGTTGTATCCGGCTTACCAACGTGCGCTCAAGCACGTAATAAGTGGACATTTGTTCAGAATTTTAAAGGGTTCTTTGTATAGTTTCACAGGCGAAATGAAAATCTCGTTACTTAGATTATTAAAATACAGCGTTAATGTTGTATACTAAATTCTTCCCGAGTGGCATCCGGGTATAGACTGGGTTGTCTTAACAAACAAGGAAAACCAACGTAATAACATTTAAAACATTAATCAAAATTCAAGACTCGACTCGGACCACGGATGAGCGTAGGACGCAATAATCTTCTTTATAGAAGGAGCGTCTGTAATATATAAGTTAAGATCGATTATTAAAATAGGCCTACAGCGTTAATGTTGTATATTAAATTCTTCCAGAGTGGCATCCGGGTATGGACTGGGTTATCGGAACAAACAAGGAAAACCAACGTAACATCATTTAAAACATTAATCAAAATTCAAGACTAGACTCGGACCACGGATGAGCGTAGGACGCAATAATCTTCTTTATAGAAGGAGCGTCTGTAATATATAAGATAAGAAAATATATGCCTATACAATAGATATTGCAAAACTATTTCCAATAACGTTCGTTGTCAAATGTTAAATTTGAAACGTCTATGGTTGCCATTGTGTTTTAATGTTTCAGGGGCAAGGAGGGAAACTATTGCCCCACTTGTTGACACACGTAAGCCCAACAAAACATCTGACGCTAAACTACAGTGCCACTGTCATATGTTTCTTTGTTCTCTGCCACAGGTGAGACGTCACCATGTCACTGACAGTGCAGCTACAAATGTGGATCGTCCTCTTCTCCATGCTGGTGCTGGCCTTGACCTTCCATCAGTCAGGTCGCATCAACCTCAACAGCCAGATCATGTACGAGTGGGTGTACCTGGACTACGACTGGCCGTCGGACCACGTGAAGGCGCGCTACGTGGCCGACGGGCGCTATGTGCCATCCCATAATTTCTTATCAGCTGTTAAAACCTACAAGTAAAAACATGTGTTCCTCATCTTTTAATATCATATTAATTACAGTAACCATGGCATTTCTTTGAGTTCATTAAAAGCATTTCTTCAATGCGATTATCAATTAGCGCTAGATCTATATCCTTTGATGCAATAAAACCATTTTCCACAGACTTATCAAGCATCGTGCAGGGGTCGACAACCTACGGCACACGTGCCATAGGCCTACTTGGCACGCAAAGCGCTTTTTAATGGCACGCGTAAGGATCCCCCCCCCCCCCGAAAATAAAAGCTCATTCAAGTGTATTCTGTAAGAAATTGAGTTCTAGAGGATGAATTTTAGGCCGTTGGCACGCTGAATGAATTAGAAATCCTACTTTGGCACATACGACAAAAATTATGACAGCAACAGTGAACTAAATATGGCTCAAGAAATTATATAAGTACATTAAATATAGGGAGGCGTTATAAGGCGGATTTTTGCGTGAACTCGTGACCTATATTATACAGGATATTTTTTACTGCCTACAACGCGAAGCACTAATTTTTGGGAAGCGTTATTCAAACAGCCGAAAGTGTATAATACCGAATTTACGAAAAATTGTGAGAGTTAGGCTATACTTATGACTTAAAACTTTATATTCTATTCTATAGTCTATAGTGACTCTATAGGCTTTTAATTAGGATCATATTCCTAGCTAAGTCCTAACCCTAACCGGGCCTAACCGTAAAATCAATTTCTAATTGTGATTAAGAGACATAGGCCATAAAAATAGGGTAACCTTTATGTTTGAATTAATTATAAACAATGACAAATGGTTACTTACAAAAAAATCACGAATTTAACTAAAAAATATTTATCGTTTTACTATAATTTAACGGAGTGATTACGGTGTTTTTTTTATAATACTAAAAAAAAAAATGGGCGGAGCTGGCTGGATTTGAACCTGCGTCACCCCTGTTGACAGCGCAAGCTACTAACCATTGGGCCAATAAACCTTGTTCTAAATAGTACGAAAAAATAGTAATTAATCATAAAGGACCAGATAAACAATTATGTATAATATAGGTCAGGGGTTCACGCAAAAATCCGCCGAATAACGCTGAGCGTTATACGGCGGATCCGCCGTATAATCACTCCGTTAAATATATTTTGAGTGCTGCTTATACACGTAAACTACCATTTTACTTTTTGCTTTTCACTTTCCAATTTATACCTGCGGCTTATACACAGGTGCGGCTTATACAGGAGATTTTACGGTAACATGTCAAGCTCCAGTTCAATACATTCTCAGTTCATCATGTACCGTACATGTTCATTTAATGTTCTCAATTCACACACTCTACATAAGTATTACCGCTTCTTCCCATTCTATGTTTATATGTTAAGTTGTATAATACATTCTGATCTGAATGACAACTCCTATTTCTCCAACCAGGTCCCAGGTATTTGTGACAGTACCCAGACTTGGTTACACCACTGGGGTGCCGTCCACCCTCAACGTCTTGGTCAACAGAGGTGACAAGACCGTCCTCAGGCCATTCCCTAACTGGGAGGCCCAGGAACTGGGGAACTGTGACGCCCTGCAGGTTGGTTTCACGATGGAGCTCGTACACCCCGGATTAGCTAATCGCTAAATCTACTCCTGGGGACACGGTGGCCGTGCGGCAGCGCGTTCTGCTGGCGTACAGAAGGTCCTGGGTTCGAATCCTGGTGGAGGCTAGGATTTTTTCCCGGATCTGGAGGGTGTCACTGAGTTTACCCAGCTCTGATGGGACACCCTCGAGTCCCGGGAACAAATCCTAGCTTTCACTAGGATTCGAATCCAGGACCTTCCGTACACCAGCCGAAAGCTCTGCCACCGCGCGACATAAAGGCTGCAGAAGCCAGAGACATACTGCTCAATTCACTATATACTTGACTATATACTGGTCACTTCACTATATACTTGACTATATACTGGTCACTTCACTATATACTTGACTATATACTGCTCAATTCACTATACAAGTGGATTAACTCAAACTGATCATTTACTTCTTTTTTTCTATTTCTCCCCCCAGTGTGCCATGAGTATTGAAGTGGACCCACTCACAGGGTACATCTACGTCATCGATCCTGGCAGGGCCGGAATCCTGGGGCCCAACACAACCATGCCACGCCCTGTGGTGTGCCCACCCAAGCTGGTGGTCTACGACCTGCACGGTAATGCACATAGCACACGTAGGCAGGGATAGTACACGTAAGCAGGGATAATACACGTAGGCAGGGATAGCACACGTAAGCAGGGGTAGCACACGTAGGCGGGGATAGCACATGTAGGCAGGGATGGCACACGTAGGCAGGATAGCACACGTAGGCAGGGATAGCACACGTAGGCATGGATAGCACACGTAGGTGGGGATAGCACACGTAGGTGGGGATAGCACACGTAGGCAGGGATAGTTCATGTTGGCAGGGATAGCACACGTTTATTGACAATTGCACACATGGCAATGAAAATAACACAAAGCACACGTAGGATGGGATAGCACTCGTTTATTAAAGATTATACGCAGGGCAATGTTCATAGCACATAGCACACGTAGGCAGGGATATCACTAATTTTTAACGATTATACACAGGGCATTGTGCATAGCACATTGCACACGTAGGCAGGGATATCTCTCTGTTTATTCTCGATTATACACAGGGTATTGTGCATAGCACATAGCACACGTAGGCAGGGATAGCACTCGATATTATTAACGATTAAATACAGGGTATTGTGCATAGCACATAGCTCACTTAGACAGGGATAGCACTCTGTTTATTAACGATTATACACAGGGCAACGTGCATAGCGAATAGCACACGTAAGCATAGATAGGACTTCTGTGTAATTATGTCACTCTATTATTTCTTCATGAAATTATCTTGTTTTTTTCTCTTCTTATTTACAGACGGCAGGCTCATTCGCCGCCATGTTTTACCAGAACATCTGGTTTCCAAGGAAACCAACTACCTGAATGACATCGTCATAGACAGGGTCAACAGGTCATCCAAGGTGGCCAGATACGTGTACATCACGGACGCCGCCGACTCCAAGCTGATAGCCTTCGACCTGATGAACAACGTCACCACAATCTTCCAGCACCCATCCATGGAAGCCGACCCTGGTGCCGGGTCGGACATCATCGTCAACGGACGCGTGTACACCCTCCGGATCCCCATCGACGGGCTGGCCATCTCCGCCGACTTCCGGTACGTGTACTACTGCGCCCTGGGGAGCAGGAACCTTTACCAGGTCCCCACCAGGGTGCTGCGGAACGCCAGCCTGGACTTCGGCGCCCACGTCCGCTTCGTCGGCGCCAAGATGTCGCAGACGGGGGGCATGACCTACGCCAGCAACAACCTGTACTACGGGGCGCTCGGGGAGAACGCCGTCTACAAGTGGGAGGTGCTGGGCGACAGGGTCAAGCAGGGCGCCCGGGAGGGGGACGTCCTCATGAGGACCCAAAGCCTGGTGGTCAAGGATGACCAGAGGCTGCAGTGGCCGGACTCCTTCACCGTGGACGACAACGGGCACCTCTGGTTCTCGGCCTGCAAGGCCCACCTCTTCCTCAGGGGCGGAATGGACTACTCGGGAAACAGCGGGCCCAACTACAGAATCTGGAGGGTGAGAATCAACGAGGGCGGATATCTTCACCCCACCTCCTACATTGATGACCTTGTGGGGTAAAACGCCCATGGAGAACTAAACCGATAACGTCACTATTTTGTTCCTTTTAATGTTAACACTGTCTTCTGCTTACATTGGTAGGCCTATAGGGAATGGAATCCAACTGCATGACAATTAGATAAATCCATAAGTCGGTATGGTTCACACATGAGTGAAATTTCGCTTTATTGGCATGTTTGCTTTATCAAAACTCTTCCTGTAGGTGTCTCAATTAAACGGAGTGCTGTTGTTGTATACGCGTGTAGATTGTTGAATAAATGAAATGTTGTACATTGGGATTCACTGACCACT
Organism: Anisus vortex; assembly: GCA_949126835.1. Classification (NCBI taxonomy): domain Eukaryota; kingdom Metazoa; phylum Mollusca; class Gastropoda; family Planorbidae; genus Anisus; species Anisus vortex. Next base: position 48,036,694 of record OX421497.1, read on the forward strand.
ATATTTGTTGACCAGCTCTAGGACACATTGTCCCTCGTTTCTTTTATTATATCATTGAATGCCATTGAAGAACATATTGGGTTGAGTTCTTTGTTCAGTATATTATATAAGTCGTGTATTTGTCATGTATTTTTTCATGTATTAGTTCGAGTATTGCAATGTCCTTATTTATTTTTCATTTGTTTTCTTCTGTATTTCTTACGTATATATTTCTTCTATTTGTCATTTTATTGTCATGTATTTTATTATTTGTTCGTCAAGAACGCTATACGTCATGTATCTGTCATGTATCTGTCATCTGCCATTTATATATGGCATTTGTCATGCGGTTTCTTCTTGGGCCAGTGTTAAACTTTCAAACAGGTCTATGCCATATTAACACCACGCTTATGCACAGAACAATACGTTACAAGCCCATTGGATGATAATGTATTAACCACGTGGTCTGGAGCAGGCTAACGCGTAGCAGTTTGGTTCAAATCTTACTTGGTGCCTGCTGTCCATTCAATCTTCTTGCAAGAAATGTACAGAAACCAGGCGACCTATTTTAACACAAGGCCGAACGATTTTACTTCAGCGGAATTTCCCCTTGTTTGAAGGCCATCCTTTTGCACTAGTGAAGTTTTATTCACTTTAAAAACAACAACAACAAATGTAATACTGTATGGCCTACTCACCGCAGCGAATTTTACTTGACAATAAATCTATCTCGCGATATACAGTGTATTAGTAAACAGGCTATAGGTATAACACAAAATAAATAAATATATTAAAAATAATAATAAAAATATATAATACATTACTATACAGGGTATAGATCTAACACAAAAATAAAGTTTGAATTTAGCGGCAAAACCAAAAGCGAAGATAATTTGAGGGATTGAAAAAATGTGCATTCTAAATTGTAATGAAAAAAACTACAACAGGAAACAATGATTTGGTGAGGTTGTGTTAATAGAATTCAGCAACGAGTCTATGTGGCCAAATTTCAGTTCGATAGGATGACCGGGGTAAGGGGGTCAATCAGCAAAGATCTGGCCACCACCAAAATACCCGCAAAAGTGGAGTTAAAGTAAATTGTTTGACTGCGGAGTGAATTTATTTGTTCACGGATATGACGTATTCGGGTATTTCCGGTCCCAGTATGTAGCGAGCTTGAACATTTGGTGGAGGGGATTTATTTAAACCAGGTCACTGGAAGAAATGTTTGTAGTTTGGATGAAATCACTGCAGACGACAACAACATACAGACAGATAGCACATTAGAGAGCACATGTCGACATACAACTATATAGACCTATGCACAGAGAGAAAGAGAGAGAGAGAGAGAGACATTTTAAGGACATAGATGTAAACACACACACGAGAGAGAGAGAGAGCCATTATAAAGACAGATGTAAAGACACACACGAGAGAGAGAGAGAGCCATTATAAGAACATAGATATAAATACACACACGAGAGATAGAGAGAGAGAGAGCCATTATAAGGACATAGATGTAAACACACAAACGAGAGAGAGAGAGCCATTATAAGGGCATAGATGTAAACACACACACGAGAGAGAGAGAGCCATTATAAAGACAGATGTAAAGATACACACGAGAGAGAGAGAGAGAGCCATTATAAGGACATAGATGTAAACACACAAACGAGAGAGAGAGAGAGCCATTATAAGGACATAGATATAAACACACACACGAGAGATAGAGAGAGAGAGGGCCATTATAAGGACATAGATGTAAACACACAAACGAGAGAGAGAGAGAGCCATTATAAAGACAGATGTAAAGACACACACGAGAGAGAGAGAGAGAGAGAGCCATTATAAGGACATAGATATAAACACACACACGAGAGATAGAGAGGGAGAGAGCCATTATAAGGACATAGATGAAAACGCATACACGAGAGAGAGAGAGAGAGACATTATAATGACATAGATGTAAACGCACATACGAGAGAGAGAGAGAGAGAGAGACATTATACGGACATAGATGTAAACACACACACGAGAGAGAGAGAGAGAGAGAGAGCCATTATAAGGACATGGATGAAAACGCATACACGAGAGAGAGAGAGAGAGAGAGAGACATTATAATGACATAGATGTAAACGCACATACGAGAGAGAGAGAGACATTATACGGACATAGATGTAAACACACACACGAGAGAGAGAGAGAGAGAAATAGCGAGAGAGAAAGAGAAAAGAGGGCCATAATAAAGGCAAAAATGTAAACAGGGCCGTATTTAGGATTGTGGGGGCCCTGTTCTCAAATTTATGTGGGGGCCCCTCCTGGCCTCGCCCCTGCCTCCACATTGGCATACCTCATAAACATGCCGTTAGTTCATGTTACATTCTCTAAAATCATAAATACATTTTATGTTGCGCTTAGCTTGGTTGGACTGGGGCGCTTAAAATTGTAGGGGAATAAATGAATTTTATTTTAAATTTTTCAAAGAAAGAATGGCGATGTCACTAACAAAATTATTTTTGGGATGTGTGGGGGGCACTCAACGCCGTGGTCAAACAGACCAATGGAACATGTCTAAATACGCCACTGAATGTAAACACACACACGAGAGAGAGAGAGAGAGAGAGAGATAGAGAAAGAGAGAGAGCGAGAGATTATAAAGACATCTATATGACTACACTTACACAGTAATAAAACCAGATAACCGAGATAAGGACAAATTTATAGAAATGGGCAATTTGATCGATCGTAAAACATGATCCAACCCCCCCCCCCCCGACCTCTCAACACTGAACAGATTGTTCATACGACGTGTAGCCTACTGTTATCTTATACCAGTAATAAAGTGAACATAACAACTTTAAACAACAACACACGTTAATATCAGGGGCGTGGCAAAGTTTTTTTTTTTATGAGGCGGAAGGGGGGAGGGGGCTGTACAGAGATTCGATCGTTGAATCCTTAAGTTAAAAAAACAAACTTAGACTGCTGCATAAAACATTTACTAAGTGAAACATTGCTTTATTTACAAGCTAAATTCCCCGGCGTTTACCCGGGTGGGGGGGGGGGGGATTAAATAGGTCTGTAAAAGTCTATAAGCTTCAGATAAAAATTTCATAAACTACAAATTACTTCAATGAATAGAAAACTATAGATCTAATAATTTAAAAAATAAAATTAACCTATTTTCATTTTTTTATTTAGATATATCTATTTATTAAATATTGTATTCTGGTATTAAAAAAAAGCATGTCTTTTTATTTAACAAAAATGTTGGACTATCTTTGCAGGAGAATCGAACAACCGTCTCCCGCACGCGTCTAAAATTATATTTATTAGATTTTACTTACTGGAAACATTTTAAGAAAGCTTTAAGTCTAGAAATTCTTTACAATCTTTAAATTTAAAAAATGCAATATTTATGCAAGTAAAAAATTCAAACTTTCATAGCATATATCTGCGGCTTTGGTATAATATATTTCTTGCTTTGTTTTGTGAAAACATGCAGTAGATTAATATATTTTAAAAATATGAATAGGTTTACTATGAAATTTCCAGAAATAACGAGATAAGCTAAAGATAGAAAAAGTGGGGGCGGGGAGTGGAGAGGGAAAACCTTGAAATTAAATAAGGGAGTTAATTTTTAAAAAGTTAAAATATTGTGTCTCGAATCGAAGTGCTTTCCCCTTTTAATTGATTTAAATTACAGTTAAGCGGACCGATATTCCTGGGAGGTAATTCATGGATTCTCTAACAAAACCATATTTGTTTGAGTTGTTTCCCTTGCACTGGTATGTTGAGAAAGACACGCTGAATGCGTTTGTAGTTTTGAAAATACATCTATGGTAATTTCATACTTTTAAACAATAACAATACGCTCCATTCTACTAACAAATTATATTTTATATACATCATTTTTCTTAAGATTCCACAAAGTTCACTTTCGTAAAGCAGCAAGCATGGCCTTCAACTATAAACTGACACCAGAGAAATGACGTCAGAAAATATAAGATGTGAGCCACGCGTGGTCTAGCGGCAGCAAGGTTTAGATCGCCATACCATATGTTTTTGGGTTCGAATCTCGGTTTAAGCCACGGATTTAGTTTCCCGAGGCTGGGGGGTATACGAAAGGCTCTACTTGGTAGAAAAGTAAAGGCAGCCCACAGAAAATGAAACATCCAATAGAAATGTCGCATCCACGAGTTAATGTATTCATAACATCAGTAGGATGATGTACAAGGGCTCCAGAACCGGCACTACATAAAAGACAAAATTCCCAAATACATAGATCTATAGCTACTGGTAAAATATAAGTTTAAACTATAACGTAAATAAATTACAGAAATATAAGTATTAATTATTTACCGAAAACATTTAAGAAAATAATTTAAAATAAATATTGTAATCGGGTTAAAAAAAAGCATGTCTTTTTATTTAACAAAAAGTTAGGACTATCCCTGGCCCTGGCTGAGAATAGATCACCCGTCTCACGCGTGAGTCTAAAATATAATTATTAGACTTTACTTACTGAAAACATTTTAGGCAAGCTTTAGACTAAGTCCTGAAATTCTATACAATCTTTAAAAGAAAAGTCATATTAATTGACCTTTTTAGAAAGTAGAAAAATAAAAAAAAATTATCTGTGTCAAATACGCTAACCACTCAGAGAGGGTGGACACATGCAGGATGAGATATTGCAAAAGTAAAATATGAGGCAATAAGGTCACGTGTCTTTAAATTAACCAATGGGGATCAGAATCCACACACACAGTCTAATTTATATATATAGAGAGAGATTCTATGACCATGACATCCTCACTCTCCTACCAACAGGCGCTACAGACGTTAAGGAAAATACTTGACATTTTGCCGTTACTGTTTCAGTATCGAACGCCCCCCCCCCACCTGCTAATAATGATAAGCGGCCCACACCCACACCCCAGCCCACTCAACCCAACTCAAGACGCCCCGCCACTTATTGATCTGCCCACACCCCAGCCCACTCAACCCAACTCAAGACGCCCCGCCACTTATTGATCTGCCCACACCCCAGCCCACTCAACCCAACTCAAGACGCCCCGCCACTTATTGATCTGCCCACACCCCAGCCCACTCAACCCAACTCAAGACGCCCCGCCACTTATTGATCTGCCCACACCCCAGCCCACTCAACCCAACTCAAGACGCCCCGCCACTTATTGATCTGCCCACACCCCAGCCCACTCAACCCAACTCAAGACGCCCCGCCACTTATTGATCTGCCCACACCCCAGCCCACTCAACCCAACTCAAGACGCCCCGCCACTTATTGATCTGCCCACACCCCAGCCCACTCAACCCAACTCAAGACGCCCCGCCACTTATTGATCTGCCCACACCCCAGCCCACTCAACCCAACTCAAGACGCCCCGCCACTTATTGATCTGCCCACACCCCAGCCCACTCAACCCAACTCAAGACGCCCCGCCACTTATTGATCTGCCCACACCCCAGCCCACTCAACCCAACTCAAGACGCCCCGCCACTTATTGATCTGCCCACACCCCAGCCCACTCAACCCAACTCAAGACGCCCCGCCACTTATTGATCTGCCCACACCCCAGCCCACTCAACCCAACTCAAGACGCCCCGCCACTTATTGATCTGCCCACACCCCAGCCCACTCAACCCAACTCAAGACGCCCCGCCACTTATTGATCTGCCCACACCCCAGCCCACTCAACCCAACTCAAGACGCCCCGCCACTTATTGATCTGCCCACACCCCAGCCCACTCAACCCAACTCAAGACGCCCCGCCACTTATTGATCTGCCCACACCCCAGCCCACTCAACCCAACTCAAGACGCCCCGCCACTTATTGATCTGCCCACACCCCAGCCCACTCAACCCAACTCAAGACGCCCCGCCACTTATTGATCTGCCCACACCCCAGCCCACTCAACCCAACTCAAGACGCCCCGCCACTTATTGATCTGCCCACACCCCAGCCCACTCAACCCAACTCAAGACGCCCCGCCACTTATTGATCTGCCCACACCCCAGCCCACTCAACCCAACTCAAGACGCCCCGCCACTTATTGATCTGCCCACACCCCAGCCCACTCAACCCAACTCAAGACGCCCCGCCACTTATTGATCTGCCCACACCCCAGCCCACTCAACCCAACTCAAGACGCCCCGCCACTTATTGATCTGCCCACACCCCAGCCCACTCAACCCAACTCAAGACGCCCCGCCACTTATTGATCTGCCCACACCCCAGCCCACTCAACCCAACTCAAGACGCCCCGCCACTTATTGATCTGCCCACACCCCAGCCCACTCAACCCAACTCAAGACGCCCCGCCACTTATTGATCTGTCCACACCCCAGCCCACTCAACCCAACTCAAGACGCCCCGCCACTTATTGATCTGCCCACACCCCAGCCCACTCAACCCACCTCAAGACGCCCCGCCACTTATTGATCTGCCCACACCCCAGCCCACTCAACCCAACTCAAGACGCCCCGCCACTTATTGATCTGCCCACACCCCAGCCCACTCAACCCAACTCAAGACGCCCCGCCACTTATTGATCTGCCCACACCCCAGCCCACTCAACCCAACTCAAGACGCCCCGCCACTTATTGATCTGCCCACACCCCAGCCCACTCAACCCAACTCAAGACGCCCCGCCACTTATTGATCTGCCCACACCCCAGCCCACTCAACCCAACTCAAGACGCCCCGCCACTTATTGATCTGCCCACACCCCAGCCCACTCAACCCAACTCAAGACGCCCCGCCACTTATTGATCTGCCCACACCCCAGCCCACTCAACCCAACTCAAGACGCCCCGCCACTTATTGATCTGTTTGCAGGTGTTTCTTTTTGCAGATCATCACACGACATAAATAGTATCGATAACTGTGTATGTCCCGACAGTCAGTTGTAGCCAGGACCTAAATGACCACACGGTGTCTGTCTGACCACTGCGTTTAGTGCCCCCACCAAAACACACGGCATCAAACTGACCATCAAATAAATGCACAATAGTATTGCTTTAGAAAATAAAAACGGGTAATGGACAACACCGTGTACTGCAAACCCACTATAAGCTGCAGAGTTGTATAAGATTTCTCATCATTACAAACAAGATTCTAATAAGATAATTAGCAGAGTAATGCGTTGTGTCTGTCAGTGTGTGCAGTATACATCATTTTGACTTATTGAAATGTCATTTCATCACAACAGCATCTTACATTGGACACTTAGATTTGTGTGACATAAGAATGTTTGACATAGGACTACTAGAGATGGGAATCGAACCTACATTTAGAAGTTCGGGCTCAGTTCGGTCACCGGCAGAGTTCGGGTTCGGTTCGTTGGTAACCAAAGATCGAGTTCGGTGTGTTCGGTTCGGGTGCGATTCCCATCTCCAAGGACTACTGGAAACTTGGTATTTGTTTGTTACAGAAAAAAGTAAATTGATCCCGTCGGACCAAATTGATTGGTGAAGCAGCGTATGAAAGGGGATTGTGTGGCCAGCGCACGGCACAGTCAACATTACCCTAACTAAAATCAGGCACCCATCAGAGCTGGGTAGACCCTGGAACAATATTCTAGCCTTCGCCGGGAGTCGAACCCGGGACCTTTGGTACGCCAATCGAACGCGGCGCCACCCGTGCCACATTATTCTGTGACATCGGACCACTAGGAGTCAGTGTGACATTAAGTTTTGTGACAGTGTCAAGACCGGATGTATTGATCGGACAATGATGTCAGTGACACTAAGACTGTATCGATCAGATCTCATTAGGATGCAGTCTACACATTCAAACCAAACAGAGTCTGTTTCTATTTTTAGTAACCCGCGATAAGCGGTTGTTTATTTCGGGAAATTAAACAACAACACACATTGACAAAACAAACAACAACAAAATCATATCACCATGGTAACATAAGACTAGAGAAAAAATCGATTCGTTTCTTTATTTTTCCCCTTCCTTTTTATTTTACCGGTTAATAAAAAAACAACAACTAATATCTTTAAAAGAAACAAAACAACTGACCTGCGTGTTGACCAAAAATTAAAAGTTGACAAGCTATTTATAGCTCAACCACTGAGTACAACTCTAGTCTCTCCTTTACTCTATCTCTGAGTGCTGGGAGACAGTCAAGAAATATGGCACCAGGGATGGAAACATTCATTTGCGTCTCCTCTCCCTATTATATAAGACGCCGCTCTTTTTTTTTCCGGCGCTTGGGATAGCGCCCGGGGCGCCCCGCCCTTTGGAATGACCCTGTCATTTCAAGTCTCGTCTGCTGCGTTGTTGACTTCTGATGAGGATGTTTCGATCATTTTTTGGGGGGGTCTATAAAATGTCACTGAGTCCAATTCAGCATATTTCGCCAGACCTTGTAGTCGCTAAACATATTTCTATCATGGCGTTAGTACCTCTAGGCTGGTGAGGGCCTCTAGCCGGCCCGTATCGCTGGTGAGGGCCTCTAGCCGGCCTGTATCGTTTGCGCAAACCGGTTTTAACACATTTTGAAAACCGCTTAATAATACATTCCAGGAACAAAGTTAAATTACAATTGATGAACTAATTATTAATTTACTTAATGTAGATTGAGGCTAATCTGTATCAATGGACAAGTCTTAAATATTATGCATGCATGGTGAACCTAAAGGTTAAACGTGTACCAACAGTTCCGGTCCCTTTCGTTCATTTACTAGCAAAACATCTCTGTATGCTGCTTTAGTGGTTGTACTGCGAGTAAGAAAAGATGTAGAGGATTTATATTTGCCGAAAGGGAGGTGATCGTGTAAGATTGAAGCTTAATTTTTAATTCTTTAACAATTTAATCCTAAACTCTGTTTTTAAATATAAAGTATCGTATAGATCTAGATATAGTACGTGTGCTGGGGCTTAACTAAAGTAAGTATCCCGTTGGACCGAATTGATCTATAGGGCCAGTGAAGCAGCGTTCGTCAGTTTCTGTGGCCAATGCATACTAGGTGATTGTGTGGCAAGCACTATGCACAGACGCCTTTACTTTACCCCGACTGGTAGACTCAGGGACACCCTCCAGACCCGGGAAGAAATCCTAGCCTGCACCAGGATTCGAACCCAGGACCTTCGGTACGCCAGCCGAAGGTGCTGCACTGCGCAGCTTAACTAAATAGACCGAATTTGTGTATGGCGAATTGATATATAACAAAAACGTATAAGCTTTTGAACTCGTTTCTCTTTAGGATGCTAAGAAATATTTGTCTGTTTGGGGTAATGTCAGACCAAGTAGTTACAACCGAATCAAATATAATTTATACCTAACTTATACTCACCAAGAGCTTCTTCTTGTGTTTCATCATCGAAATTATAATCCGTAGTAGCACCAGCTGTTAATACAGGGGAAATCCACAAACTCAGGGTAATCCCGAACAATACGTGAACAATTTGCGTGCACCGGAAAACACTGGCGAGCGGGCAACGGGAATCTCCGGATGTGCTCCTGTTGGAAATCCTACAATAACTGCTATGAGCTTCACTGTCTGTTCGTCTGGCCGACTGACAACTGCTACTGTCTAACACGGGTGGCCGAGTCATGGTACTGGGGCGCCTTTTTTTTGTGGTTCAAATTGTAAGCTTGAGAGATTGTGTGTGTGTGTGTGTGTGTGTACTTGTGGCGTCGAGCTGGTCAGTGGTCAGTGAAGAATGGGTGTTTGATATATGGATGGAAATGGTCGCTCTCATCGCCCCATGGGTTCTCTGCACAAGGAAATCTAAATTAGACAGATAAAAGATACAATTTAATCGTTACAGTCTTCAACATCAGTAACAGTAACATTGGTGATACAAGAATCGATCACATTACCGTCTGATACAACATTGGTGATACAAGAATCTATCACATTACCGTCTGATACAACATTGGTGATACAAGAATCGATCACATTACCGTCTGATACAACATTGGTGATACAAGAATCGATCACATTATCGTCTGATACAACATTGGTGATACAAGAATATATCACATTACCGTCTGATACAACATTGGTGATACAAGAATCTATCACATTACAGTCTGATACAACATTATAATTGCGGACTAGCCTTACGGTTCTTACGGTGTTGGGGGGGGGGGGGGGGGGGGCAAGGGGAGTGTGTGTTGCGTAGGAAGAAATGTCCTAATGAACTAGTCCACCTAATCTTCCAATTCTATCAAATAATTGCAACAGATACAAGTAATTAAAAAATCAAACTAAACATTAGGATTTATAAAAAGGAACTTTTGCTAATGTAATAAGATTATAAAACTAAAATGGTATCTCACATTAGTTAGGCCTATACTAGAATATGTGGCATCTGTATGGGACCCATCAACTTAAGAAAACATTAAACAATTAGAACCAATTCAAAAACTATAACTAGTGAGTATTCACAACTGACAAGAGTAACACCATTAGTTAAATCACTAGACCTGGAAACACTGGAGGACAGAAGGGCAAAGAGTAAAGTGGTAATAATACATAAGGCATTAAACTCTAATTTAGAAATACAACCCAATAACAACCTGTTGCACTGCTCAGATAAACATAAGGACAAAAACACTTTCATTATTCCTTATGCGAGAAAAAAATTCATATAAATACTATTTCTTCCGGAGTGGCATTCGTATATGGAATGGATTGCCTGAACAAACCAGGAAAACCAGTAAATTAACATAATTTAAAACATAAAGATGCAAGACAAGACTCGGACGTAGGACGCAATAATCTTCTTTATAAAAGGAGCGTATGTAAGTATAAGATAACGTATCTACCAGTCTACAAGGTTGCTGTTCAAGAATCAGGATAGGCTGATGTCATATTATTAGAATGATAAACTGACACTCCTTGTCTGATATATAAAATCTTTTATCAATGAACAAAATCCTATACAAGGGTGTGTGTAATATAATGAAGTTATAGCAAGTTATAGCATAGTAATTATATCTAGATCCTTTAGGCAAGTAATGATATCTAGATCCTTTAGGCAAGTAATTATGTCTTCTAGATCATTTAGGCAAGTAATTATATCTAGATCATTTAGGCAAGTAATGATATCTAGATCATTTAGGCAAGTAATGATATCTAAATAGTTTAGGCAAGTGATGATATCTAGATCCTTTAGGCAAGTAATTATATCTAGATCCTTTAGGCAAGTAATGATATCTAGATCCTTTAGGCAAGTAATTATGTCTTCTAGATCATTTAGGCAAGTAATTATATCTAGATCCTTTAGGCAAGTAATTATGTCTTCTAGATCATTTAGGCAAGTAATTATATCTAGATCATTTAGGCAAGTAATTATATCTAGATTATTTAGGCAAGTAAAGATATCTAGATCATCTAGGCAAGTAATGATATCTAGATCATTTAGGCAAGTAATGATATCTAAATAGTTAAGCAAGTAATTATATCTAGATCATTTAGGCAAGTAATTATATCTAGATCATTTAGGCAAGTAATTATATCTAGATTATTAATGCAAGTAAAGATATCTAGATCATTTAGGCAAGTAATGATATCTAGATCATTTAGGCAAGTAATGATATCTAAATAGTTTAAGCAAGTAATTATATCTAGATCATTTAGGCAAGTAATGATATCTAAACAGTTTAAGCAAGTAATTATATCTAGATCATTTAGGCAAGTAATTATATCTAGATCATTTAGGCAAGTAATTATATCTAGATTATTTAGGCAAGTAAAGATATCTAGATCATTTAGGCAAGTAATTATATCTAAATAGTTTAGGCAAGTGATGATATCTAGATCATTTAGGCAAGTAATGATATCTAAATAGTTTAGGCAAGTGATGATATCTAAATAGTTTAGGCAAGTTATGATTCATGTGTCATTGATTCAAACATGTACAACCTGTGGTTACATAAAGCTAAAGTAAAACAGTGATTTAAAAAAGAAAAATAAGATTGAGAAAGTCAGCATGTGTTGTTTCTTTACCCCCCCCCCCATTTTATTTTTGTACAGGTCAAGGTCAAACAGGCCCAATGTGGTCTCAGTTTACATGCTAATTCAACCGGGGATTCCCGATTCCACACTTCTGTGCGTGAATAGTTTAGAGTTCGTATTTATAATATATTTGAAAATATCAGTGAAGGACCGGATCGGACAAGTCAAAACACACATCTGTGTGCGTGCGTGTGTGTTCCTCATTTACCTTGGCGAAACAACCAGTAACACAGTTTAACTTTATATGTTGTACGTTATGTTAGAAAGCTGACTATAAATGGGGAATTAGCCTACCAAAGAAGGGTTGTGGGCTGTGGGTCAGTTATCTTATCTTTTATTTTACAGACGCTCCTTCTATAAAGATGATTATTGCGTCCTACGTTTACAGGTGGTCTGAATCTTGTCTTGGCATGTTGATTAGTGTTTTCAACTGTTAAGCTGCTGGTTTTCCTGGTTTGTTCAGGCAACCCATTCCAGGCCCGAATGCCACTCGGGAGGAAAGAGTACTTATATGCATTTGTTCTCGAAAGGAATAAGGAAAGTGTTTTTGTCCTTATGTTTATCTGAGCATTACAATTACAACAGATAGCTAATACTTCCCCCATCATCAGGCCATTAAAAAAAAACAACTAATGTTGCAATGTTACTGCAACACAAGTCACTCAATTCTGATCCATATGGCACTGGGGGATTGTGTAGCCAGTTGGTGTAGGAATTCAGAAATACAAACACAATAATGTATGTTCCAGGCTCGTTAGATAAAATAAAATGCAATTGATTTACTTTGTCTGATTTCTCCCCAGATAACTTCATGTTCTTCTGTTAAAAAGTGAAGTTACGAATATTATACACGGCTTAAGCTAATAGGATAGATACTGAAGACCTAGCCTGGTAGTACTACAGTAGCCTTGATAGCAGGTGTGATCAATGCTTTCCAAGGCATATAATAATATATAAAGCCTATATTGTGTAAACACGCTTAGTAAAGCGTATTATATAATACAGGCATTCTAGGGGACAAGCCATATTATACAAGGCTTTATGATAACTACAAAGTTAAAATTCATACATATTATATACTTATATAGCCTAGAGAATTATATCCGTGTTCTTGAATAAAATAAATGGCCCTATGCATGTTTTT
>OX421497.1:48054817-48179817 GCA_949126835.1 Anisus vortex
CCTAGTATTTAAATACTGTATGTATTTAAAAATATTTTACTGCAAACTGAGTAGTCTATTGAGAGCAAAATAAAACGAAAACTGTTTCAATGCCAATAAATTAACAAAGAATACCTTATCATTAGTACAATCGTTAGGTGACTGCTCAGTTCTCAGCTCATTCATCAGCTCCATTCGCAACCGCTTACATCGGCTTTCTTCAGAAACATCTTCACTGACCAGCTGTGAATGCGATACATCAGCTTCAGACATGAGGAATCCACGGGACATAGCTGACTGTAAGGCATTTCCCAGAATTGTGGTTGCTTCTGGCCGTGGAATCAATGATTTGGAATCTGGATCAAGTAACTGATGCAGCTTGATGTGATCATTGACAGGAAATCGATGGTCAAGTTGGTTGAGAACTGACAGCTTGATCATTCGTATCTTGTCATCATCGGCATTTGATGCAGTGCAGATCTTTCTGATGTCCATTTTCACCAGTGGAATAGTTGATAAGTTTGGCATTGAACAGCTGAAGAGATCAGTTAGGTCTTGGAATGGTTTCAGAAAGGTAACGAGTTCACTTAAGAAGTCAATTTCATCTTCATGGAGACAAATATCAACTCGACCAATACGCTTTAGAGTGTTTTGAACTTCACTTTTCAAGTCAAGTATAGACTGAATCATCGTCAGTGTTGAATTCCAACGCGTTGAACATGATGCCTTCACTGACTTATGATTGTGTGTATGACTGTCAACGATGGCGTCAGTGCTGCTCTCAGAGGCGTCCACTATTGATACACTGAACTGATCGTCTACAAGAAGCAATTCACATACTGAAGACATGCCTTCTTTCAGGGTCTTGATCATTTCTTTATCCTCTGTGAATGCTGCCTCGTCTTCTATGATTGCAGTCTTGAAATGAAGTGCTGTTACGATGCTGCGGCACTTTTGGAGTATCTGCAGAACGTCTTCATTTCTATTGATACTGTCGGTAGTAAGCAGAAGGTGCAACGCATGTGCTGTACAGTGCTGATACGAGTCAACCTTCAGAAGCTTTGAAGTCTTTATCATATTTGCAGCACCATCATGGCAGCTAGTTACGAACAGCTTTCTGGGATCAACAGAAAAGCTTTTCAGAACAGAGCTGATATGGTCAGCAAGGTCATGTGCAGCATGAGTAGGCAATGCGTGACAGCCAAGTGTGACAATTTTATATGTCCAGTCATGGTCTAAAAAGGAGGCCCGGATGCCAAGATAGTTGATAGCCCGGTAGCGATCGGTCCATCCATCAAACATCAGACAAAGTGAATTTACTTCAGCCACTTTAGTTTTGACTGCTGACCTGACGGCTTGGTAAACATCATCTAGAGCTGTTCCAGCAAGTGTTACAGGTGCCGGAATGTTAAGCGATGGATAATTCATTTTAAAAAAAGTCAACAAAGCCATCTTTAGCCACATTTTCAAAGGCAAGCAAGTCTCTACAGAACCAGATAACGATATCTCTTGTCACTTCATGACTTGATGTCGCCTGACATTGACTGTTGCCTTCTCCATACTTACGGAAATATCCCAAAATTTTATTAGACTTTTCTTCACTTTGTACTGACACATCGTGCTTAACACTTAAGTGAAGATTCATATTGCCACTTGATGTTGTTGCGGCAAAATTTGTTACTTTTGAAATGTGACCCTTGTCACCCATTGACTGCTGAGCAGTGAGACACAGCTGGCAATAAATTCGATCTTCGTCAACATTTCTCCCATCAGCAGAGAACAGGCCACCAAAGTATCTCCAGCATTGTGCTTTTGAATTTCCATGTTGACTAGGCGGTTTAGGTTTTACATGTAGTTTTGTAATGAACTGCCTCTCTTCCCGGTTTAGATGACATTTGCTGACATTTGAGTTCACCTAAAATCATCATATACATTAGAAATGATATAAAATAAAAGTCACCAGTTATTGACTAAACTAGTATTCAGTTAATTGAAAAAATTAATTTAGGCTTACCTTTCTACTAGTAGAAGATCGTTGAGCCATAATTGAGTAATAATAAATCGTATATTTAATTAAGACAAAGATAACTTCCGGCGACGGTTAATCTAAAAATGCAATCGAACTTAAACGGAACGCCATGAAATTTAAGAAAGCAAAAACATTACGTTACGGCGACTCGTTCATTTTTAGGCGGATTTACGGGGGACGAAATACGGCGGCTAATGCGGCGCGCCGCATATTTTCTGGCGGATTTTTGGCGGGCGAAAATTCGGCGGCGTATTCGGCGCGCGGCGTCGGCTGGGGGGTCTACTCCCATTACAGCTTCGCCAGAGCCCTAGCTATGACACCTTCAGGAGCCGGCTGAAGACTCACCTATTTCGTCAGCAGAATTAGCGTATTACTACATATTTCGTTGTCTGTCTGTATTCTGTAACTGTCGTCTGCGCATAGAACTGTCACCAACGGGATATGCGCTATATAAGCACCGTTATTATTTATTTATATTTATTTAAATTTGGCAATTTTTTACTAGCTAGGATTAATGTAGGGCCTACTGATGTACTGATGTACTGATGTACTGATGTACAGATGTACAGATGTACAGATGTACTGATGTACTGATGTACTGATGTACTGGTGTACTGGTGTACTGATGTACTGATGTACTGATGTACTGATGTACTGATGTACGTTGCCGGAGCAGCAGCACGATCGGTGGCGTACCAAAGATCCTGGGTTCGGATTCTGGTGAAGGCTAGGACTCGTTCCCGGGTCTGGAGGACTCGTTCCCGGGTCTGGAGGACTCGTTCCCGGGTCTGGAGGACTCGTTCCCGGGTCTGGAGGACTCGTTCCCGGGTCTGGAGGACTCGTTCCCGGGTCTGGAGGACTCGTTCCCGGGTCTGGAGGACTCGTTCCCGGATCTGGAGGACTCGCTCCCGGGTCTGGAGGACTCGTTCCCGGGTCTGGAGAGTGTTCCCGGGTCTGGAGGGTGTCCCTGAGTCTACCCAGCTCTGATGGGTACCTGACCTAAGCTGGGGTAAAGTAAAGGCGGCTGGGCATTGTGCTGGCCACAGAATCCCCTAGTATGCCGTTGCCAAAGAAACTGATGAACGCTGCCTCTCCGGCCCTTTGATTGAGTCCGACGTGATTACCTTACTGTGACCATTTAATTACATAATAATTAAAGATTGCTTGAGGGAGCTATCATCTCCTACCAAGCGCGTCCCCAGGTGGCGGATAGGGGAATGACCTTTAGATATTAAGGGTTAGCCGTGAATACTGAATAAGCGGCCGCGGACCAACTGGTTTGCTGCCATGGAGGGTGAGGTGGGGTATTCCATGGTAAGGATACTCTTTGAAAAATGCCTCAAAAACCCAAGGAAATGACTGCAAAAAGCGAACAGAGAGCGCTCAAACTCTAAACCCGGACAGATGAGGCCGTTAGCTAGGGATAGCAGTCATCTAGGAGAGAAAACTCCAAAAATAAATCAATTGCTGCCTTGCAGATGGTCTTGGTTGATCAAAGGCTAAGGAAGCACATCCAGAAAGAAAAGCAGGTTGAAGTCGGAGACCACGGGCCAACTGGCGCAAAACACGTCGGCACGCAAACCTCAAAATGATGGAGGAAAAAGATAATAATACATATAGTTGTGGCGTCCTGCCTGTGGAATCCCGCCGTGCAGGTTGGGGACAAACTGTTCGGTGCACTAGAGCATTAAGGCTATTGGACTTGTTGTCTGAATCCTCTTTATCATAACATTTGAGAACGAAGAAGAAGAATTAAAGATTGGACACGTTGCTAGCCAGGACAAATGTAGAGCCGACTGGTTTACTGGATCTAGATGCAACGTTAATGTAAACAAACTAGATCAACAAGGCGACACACACACACACAGACACACCCACAGACACACAGACAAAGAAAAGCATCAAGTCAAACTTGAAATAATGTTAAGCTTGAATACTGACATGTAATCGATACCAGATTCAATTAACCTCCTTCTCTACATTAAATTTAGCGATACCATTATTACAACTCCAGGTCACACCGGATCGATACTTTATTTATAAACCAGCTTTTGTTGTTTCCTTGGTTTTGAATTTTTTTTTTCATTCAAGGCCACGCCCTCCCTTCTTACCCCTCCCTTCCCACCCCTCCCTTCTGTCTTTCATGTCTTCTCTAGTCGCCTTGTCCATTCTGCTGATGATATGTTTTTCTACCCATAGATCTCGTTGTTTTTGTGGGGTTTTTTTTTGTACAGTCTATGTTTTTATCATTATTTTGCTATGACTCTAATTCTAAGACAACATAAATGTCAAAGTAACTAGAATTGCTTTGTTCAGACTCCTAATGCTTCCTCCCCCTCCCCTCCCATCCCACCATTTCCAGGAAAAATTAACAAAGCCAATGAAAAAATAGAGGTTGTGAGAGGGGGAGAGGGGGGTATGTTGAACTTGACACTTCTATGTTCAGATAAACTTCTATGTTCAGATAAACTTCTATGTTCAGATAAACTTCTAGGTTCAGATAAACTTCTAGGTTCAGATAAACTTCTATGTTCAGATAAACTTCTATGTTCAGATAAACTTCTAGGTTCAGATAAACTTCTAGGTTCAGATAAAATTCTAGGTTCAGATAAACTTCTATGTTCAGATAAACTTCTAGGTTCAGATAAACTTCTAGGTTCAGATAAACTTCTAGGTTCAGATAAACTTCTAGGTTCAGATAAACTTCTATGTTCAGATAAACTTCTATGTTCAGATAAACTTCTATGTTCAGATAAACTTCTATGTTCAGATAAACTTCTAGGTTCAGATAAACTTCTATGTTCAAATAAACTTCTAGGTTCAGATAAACTTCTAGGTTCAGATAAACTTCTATGTTCAGATAAACTTCTATGTTCAGATAAACTTCTAGGTTCAGATAAACTTCTAGGTTCAGATAAACTTCTAGGTTCAGATAAACTTCTAGGTTCAGATAAACTTCTATGTTCAGATAAACTTCTAGGTTCAGATAAACTTCTAGGTTCAGATAAACTTCTAGGTTCAGATAAACTTCTATGTTCAGATAAACTTCTATGTTCAGATAAACTTCTATGTTCAGATAAACTTCTAGGTTCAGATAAACTTCTAGGTTCAGATAAACTTCTAGGTTCAGATAAACTTCTATGTTCAGATAAACTTCTAGGTTCAGATAAACTTCTATGTTCAGATAAACTTCTAGGTTCAGATAAACTTCTAGGTTCAGATAAACTTCTATGTTCAGATAAACTTCTATGTTCAGATAAACTTCTATGTTCAGATAAACTTCTAGGTTCAGATAAACTTCTAGGTTCAGATAAACTTCTATGTTCAGATAAACTTCTAGGTTCAGATAAACTTCTAGGTTCAGATAAACTTCTATGTTCAGATAAACTTCTATGTTCAGATAAACTTCTAGGTTCAGATAAACTTCTAGGTTCAGATAAACTTCTATGTTCAGATAAACTTCTATGTTCAGATAAACTTCTATGTTCAGATAAACTTCTATGTTCAGATAAACTTCTATGTTCAGATAAACTTCTATGTTCAGATAAACTTCTATGTTCAGATAAACTTCTATGTTCAGATAAACTTCTATGTTCAGATAAACTTCTATGTTCAGATAAACTTCTATGTTCAGATAAACTTCTATGTTCAGATAAACTTCTATGTTCAGATAAACTTCTATGTTCAGATAAACTTCTATGTTCAGATAAACTTCTATGTTCAGATAAACTTCTATGTTCAGATAAACTTCTATGTTCAGATAAACTTCTATGTTCAGATAAACTTCTATGTTCAGATAAACTTCTATGTTCAGATAAACTTCTATGTTCAGATAAACTTCTATGTTCAGATAAACTTCTATGTTCAGATAAACTTCTATGTTCAGATAAACTTCTATGTTCAGATAAACTTCTATGTTCAGATAAACTTCTATGTTCAGATAAACTTCTATGTTCAGATAAACTTCTATGTTCAGATAAACTTCTATGTTCAGATAAACTTCTATGTTCAGATAAACTTCTATGTTCAGATAAACTTCTATGTTCAGATAAACTTCTATGTTCAGATAAACTTCTATGTTCAGATAAACTTCTATGTTCAGATAAACTTCTATGTTCAGATAAACTTCTATGTTCAGATAAACTTCTATGTTCAGATAAACTTCAATGTTCAGATAAACTTCTATGTTCAGATAAACTTCTATGTTCAGATAAACTTCTATGTTCAGATAAACTTCTATGTTCAGATAAACTTCTATGTTCAGATAAACTTCTATGTTCAGATAAACTTCTATGTTCAGATAAACTTCTATGTTCAGATAAACTTCTATGTTCAGATAAACTTCTATGTTCAGATAAACTTCTATGTTCAGATAAACTTCTATGTTCAGATAAACTTCTATGTTCAGATAAACTTCTATGTTCAGATAAACTTCTATGTTCAGATAAACTTCTATGTTCAGATAAACTTCTATGTTCAGATAAACTTCTATGTTCAGATAAACTTCTATGTTCAGATAAACTTCAATGTTCAGATAAACTTCTATGTTCAGATAAACTTCTATGTTCAGATAAACTTCTATGTTCAGATAAACTTCTATGTTCAGATAAACTTCTATGTTCCGATAAACTTCTATGTTCCGATAAACTTCTATGTTCCGATAAACTTCTATGTTCAGATAAACTTCTATGTTCAGATAAACTTCTATGTTCAGATAAACTTCTATGTTCAGATAAACTTCTATGTTCAGATAAACTTCTATGTTCAGATAAACTTCTATGTTCAGATAAACTTCAATGTTCAGATAAACTTCTATGTTCAGATAAACTTCTATGTTCAGATAAACTTCTATGTTCAGATAAACTTCTATGTTCAGATAAACTTCTATGTTCCGATAAACTTCTATGTTCCGATAAACTTCTATGTTCCGATAAACTTCTATGTTCAGATAAACTTCTATGTTCCGATAAACTTCTATGTTCAGATAAACTTCTATGTTCAGATAAACTTCTATGTTCAGATAAACAAACTTCTATGTTCAGATAAACTTCTATGTTCAGATAAACTTCTATGTTCAGATAAACTTCTATGTTCAGATAAACTTCTATGTTCAGATAAACTTCTATGTTCAGATAAACTTCTATGTTCAGATAAACTTCTATGTTCAGATAAACTTCTATGTTCAGATAAACTTCTATGTTCAGATAAACTTCTATGTTCAGATAAACTTCTATGTTCAGATAAACTTCTATGTTCAGATAAACTTCTATGTTCAGATAAACTTCTATGTTCAGATAAACTTCTATGTTCAGATAAACTTCTATGTTCAGATAAACTTCTATGTTCAGATAAACTTCTATGTTCAGATAAACTTCTATGTTCAGATAAACTTCTATGTTCAGATAAACTTCTATGTTCAGATAAACTTCTATGTTCAGATAAACTTCTATGTTCAGATAAACTTCTATGTTCAGATAAACTTCTATGTTCAGATAAACTTCTATGTTCAGATAAACTTCTATGTTCAGATAAACTTCAATGTTCAGATAAACTTCTATGTTCAGATAAACTTCTATGTTCAGATAAACTTCTATGTTCAGATAAACTTCTATGTTCAGATAAACTTCTATGTTCCGATAAACTTCTATGTTCCGATAAACTTCTATGTTCCGATAAACTTCTATGTTCAGATAAACTTCTATGTTCAGATAAACTTCTATGTTCAGATAAACTTCTATGTTCAGATAAACTTCTATGTTCAGATAAACTTCTATGTTCAGATAAACTTCTATGTTCAGATAAACTTCAATGTTCAGATAAACTTCTATGTTCAGATAAACTTCTATGTTCAGATAAACTTCTATGTTCAGATAAACTTCTATGTTCAGATAAACTTCTATGTTCCGATAAACTTCTATGTTCCGATAAACTTCTATGTTCAGATAAACTTCTATGTTCAGATAAACTTCTATGTTCAGATAAACTTCTATGTTCAGATAAACTTCTATGTTCAGATAAACAAACTTCTATGTTCAGATAAACTTCTATGTTCAGATAAACTTCTATGTTCAGATAAACTTCTATGTTCAGATAAACTTCTATGTTCAGATACAATTCTATGTTCAGATAAACTTCTATGTTCAGATAAACTTCTATGTTTCGATAAACTTCTATGTTCAGATAAACTTACTATGGGCATGGCATACAAGGGGAATGTGTGGCCAGCACAATGCCAGGCCACATTTAACTTTACCCCAACTAAAGTCAGGTACCCATCGGAGCTTTCACCAGGATTCCAACCCAGGCCTTTCAGTATGCTAGCCGAACACATTACCCGTCAACAACCATGCCCTCTGCCCCCTCCCCCTGAAATATTATATAACCCTTCACGACTTTGCGTAGGGGCCATGCTATTTTTAACCCGATCACAATATTTATTTAATTACTTTCCGAAATGTCTTAACTAAAAAAAAAAAAAATTAAATTATTAGATCTATAGTTCTATAACTTTCTGTAGGCCTACATTGTAGTTTATAAATTTTTTATCTGTAGCTTGTACAGGTCTGTTTTATTTTCATCGGGCAACGCCAGGGGATGTAACTTGTAGCCCAATAATAAATATGACCAAAAAATACAAACTCGAAAAAAAAACGCTCTGGCTTTGGGTCGGGGGAGGCAGGGGGGGGGGTCAGTTTACTCATTGTAATACTTAAAACGTCTTGTATCATTTCTTGATTGAAGTTTGACCATTACTCACTTAATGTTGTTGTTTATTTTCGAAGATGACCACTTGTGGTATGTTACTTGTGTTTGGACAATCCAGAGCCTTCACGCAACGTGTCAGTGATGTGTGTGTGTCAAGTGTGTCCAGAGTCTACAAGTCATCATTGTTTTATCGACACCCGATCACAAGGCCCTAATCCTGTGGATTTGTTGTTGTGTTTTTTTTTATAGTATTAAGTAATTTCTGTACTGTTAATACAATGGTAAGTCTTTCTATTATAGCTATTGTAACGTCAGTCTTATCTTAGATATTACAGACGTTCCTTCTATAAAGAAGATTATTGCGTCCTACGCACATTTGTGGTTAGAGTATAGACCTGCAATTCTATTAGTGTTTTAAAGTTAGTGGTTTCACTGGTTTGTTCTGGCAACCCATTCCATGCCCGGATGCCACTCGGAAAGAAAGAGTAGGCCTCCATATATGCATTTGTCTGCCAACTTGTCGAACAATTGTTTGTCTAAGTAACATATAGCCGTACTGCCAATCTTTTAAAATCTGTTCTGATGATGCAAACATTTAAGCAAAGATTCAATACTTGTCACTTAAAATGTTAATATGACATATTAATTTTTTCTGTATCGCTCCCCGTGTAGCATAAGGCAGCAACAACGTTTAGCCAGGCCTCCCTATCCTGGGCGAGCCATCTGATTTCATGTCATGTTATGTTGGTGGGCCAGGCCTCCCTATCCTGGGCGAGCCATCTGATTTCATGTCATGTTATGTTGGTGGGCCAGGCCTCCCTATCCTGGGCGAGCCATCTGATTTCATGCCATGTTTTGTTGGTGGGCCAGGCCTCCCTATCCTGGGCGGGCCATCTGATTTCATGCCATGTTTTGTTGGTGGGCCAGGCCTCCCTATCCTGGGCGGGCCATCTGATTTCATGCCATGTTTTGTTGGTGGGCCAGGCCTCCCTATCCTGGGCGAGCCATCTGATTTCATGTCATGTTTTGTTGGTGGGCCAGGCCTCCCTATCCTGGGCGAGCCATCTGATTTCATGCCATGTTTTGTTGGTGGGCCAGGCCCCCCTATCCTGGGCGAACCATCGGATTTTATGCCATGTTTTGTTGGTGGGCCAGGACTCCCTATCCTGGGCGAACCATCGGATTTCATGACATGTTTTGTTGGTGGGCCAGGCCTCCCTATCCTGGGCGAACCATCGGATTTTATGCCATGTTTTGTTGGTGGGCCAGGCCTCCCTATCCTGGGCGAGCCATCTGATTTCATGCCATGTTTTGTTGGTGGGCCAGGCCTCCCTATCCTGGGCAAGCCATCTGATTTCATGCCATGTTTTGTTGGTGGGCCAGGCCTCCCTATCCGGGGCAAGCCATCTGATTTCATGCCATGTTTTGTTGGTGGGCGAGGCCTCCCTATCCTGGGCGGGCCATCTGATTTCATGCCATGTTTTGTTGGTGGGCCAGGCCTCCCTATCCTGGGCGAACCATCGGATTTCATGACATGTTTTGTTGGTGGGCCAGGCCTCCCTATCCTGGGCGAACCATCGGATTTTATGCCATGTTTTGTTGGTGGGCCAGGCCTCCCTATCCTGGGCGAACCATCGGATTTTATGCCATGTTTTGTTGGTGGGCCAGGCCTCCCTATCCTGGGCGAACCATCGGATTTCATGACATGTTTTGTTGGTGGGCCAGGCCTCCCTATCCTGGGCGAACCATCGGATTTTATGCCATGTTTTGTTGGTGGGCCAGGCCTCCCTACCCTGGGCGAACCATCGGATTTTATGCCATGTTTTGTTGGTGGGCGAGGCCTCCCTATCCTGGGCGGGCCATCTGATTTTATGCCATGTTTTGTTGGTGGGCCAGGACTCCCTATCCTGGGCGAACCATCGGATTTCATGACATGTTTTGTTGGTGGGCCAGGCCTCCCTATCCTGGGCGAACCATCGGATTTTATGCCATGTTTTGTTGGTGGGCCAGGCCTCCCTATCCTGGGCGAGCCATCTGATTTCATGCCATGTTTTGTTGGTGGGCCAGGCCTCCCTATCCTGGGCAAGCCATCTGATTTCATGCCATGTTTTGTTGGTGGGCCAGGCCTCCTTATCCTGGGCAAGCCATCTGATTTCATGCCATGTTTTGTTGGTGGGCGAGGCCTCCCTATCCTGGGCGGGCCATCTGATTTCATGCCATGTTTTGTTGGTGGGCCAGGCCTCCCTATCCTGGGCGGGCCATCTGATTTCATGCCATGTTTTGTTGGTGGGCCAGGCCTCCCTATCCTGGGCGGGCCATCTGATTTCATGCCATGTTTTGTTGGTGGGCCAGGCCTCCCTATCCTGGGCGGGCCATCTGATTTCATGCCATGTTTTGTTGGTGGGCCAGGCCTCCCTATCCTGGGCGGGCCATCTGATTTCATGCCATGTTTTGTTGGTGGGCCAGGCCTCCCTATCCTGGGCGGGCCATCTGATTTCATGCCATGTTTTGTTGGTGGGCCAGGCCTCTCTATCCTGGGCGGGCCATCTGATTTCATGCCATGTTTTGTTGGTGGGCCAGGCCTCCCTATCCTGGGCGAGCCATCGGATTTCATGCCATGTTTTGTTGGTGGGCCAGGCCTCCCTATCCTGGGCGAACCATCGGATTTTATGCCATGTTTTGTTGGTGGGCCAGGCCTCCCTATCCTGGGCGAGCCATCTGATTTCATGCCATGTTTTGTTGGTGGGCCAGGCCTCCCTATCCTGGGCAAGCCATCTGATTTCATGCCATGTTTTGTTGGTGGGCCAGGCCTCCCTATCCTGGGCAAGCCATCTGATTTCATGCCATGTTTTGTTGGTGGGCCAGGCCTCCCTATCCTGGGCGGGCCATCTGATTTCATGCCATGTTTTGTTGGTGGGCCAGGCCTCCCTATCCTGGGCGGGCCATCTGATTTCATGCCATGTTTTGTTGGTGGGCCAGGCCTCCCTATCCTGGGCGGGCCATCTGATTTCATGCCATGTTTTGTTGGTGGGCCAGGCCTCCCTATCCTGGGCGGGCCATCTGATTTCATGCCATGTTTTGTTGGTGGCCTTTACTTCCTCGTCCATCGTCCTCCTCCAAGTTCCCATTGGCCTTCCCCTTCGCCTTTTTCCTGGTGGTGTCCATTTCAATGCACTACTTGGGAGCCTCTTTTTGTCCATGCGGAGGATGTGACATATGACATAATATATAAATATGCATACTGTTATTTTCCCTAGTAAACTTATAAGAAATCTGAGCTCAAAAAAAGATTATTGTTAACCTTTTCATGTGACATTCGTGAAGCTGAATTAGTGAAAGTTAAGTTTGTTAAATAAAACAGGCCAATGTAGTCCCGTCGAAACCAATTGATCTATAGGGCCGGTGAATCAGCGTTCAAAGTTTTGGCTAAATTAAATAGTGATGTTTAGTTTGTAAACATTTCAAGTACATTAACAAGTAAGAATTGTGCGATTTTTTAAAAATATTTTTTTGTTTCGATTCATGGGGTCGCCAGTTTAATTGAAATGTCTCGTAACAACACATTATTTATCTTATTATCCAAGTTATATAGTAACATATTAACATAACTTATACCAAAGACTATAATAAGATGGACCGCTTGATCTATTTTTAGAGCTTAAACGTTGTTGTTTTCCGTGCGCAGCATATAACGCTGTCCTAAATGACTCCTAAACATATCTGTATACTTTAGCTGTATACAACTTTCGATTTTAATCTTAATTGCTATTGAAGAAATCAAAGCGAATTACTAAACCAGAAGTAGAGGACCGGGAGCGATCCAAAATTCCGAAACAAGAGTATTTCAAGTTATCAAAAAGCAGAAATATCAAAGCAATCGCTTCATCTTATTATAGTCTTTGTTTATGCATAAAACACAGTAGTTGATGGAGTCTCGTTTTTCGAAAAGTTTACAAATAGTAAGGCTGACATATCTAGCTGGGACCTCGTCGGGACACTGAGATGGGAGTGTAGGCTAGAAATGTAGTAAAAATGTATTTAATATAATTACTTTTTATTTAGAACACAATTACATGGAACTAGTTGCAGCAGAACTAGTCTAGAACTAGTTGGTACACCATTTTTTTCGGAAGATTTCTCCTTTTTCAGCAAGTATTTTTTCTTTTTTACGTATCCATGCAAGTCAGTCTGGTATTTTCTCGAATGATGGCGCTAGATCTAGAAACTAGAAGGTACAGGATACGCAACATGCAATGCCATCTGTGAGACGACCTTGTCAACATAAGCTTGTTGCCATAAATAAAACTGAGGCTGCATTTACATGTTGCGCTAACAGATGGCGTTACTTGAGTACTTGAGCCAAGCTCTTAACTATATTTCGCAAAATCGGGACACAATTGGGTCTTGTCGGGACAAGAAGGTCCATAACGGTGACGGTCCCAATATATCGGGACGGATAGCCACCCTACATTTCCATTTGGGGTAATTAGAATAAATGGCTCCTGACTTATCCTGCCTTACAGGGGCATAGAGTGGATGTGAACCGTCAACTGTTTACACCGAACCTATATAGTGACTTGACTACACTGCCTAGCACAAATTTGTTTGTCCTCCGAGCCCTAAGAGAGTAAATCTCGGAAAAATCTCGGTAAATCTCGGTAAATCTCGGTAAATCTCGGTAAATCTCGGTTCGTATTCTCACTCCGGTGAAGTGAAGATCAAGTGTGTTTCCAATCCTGGTGAAGGCTACGATTTCTTCTCGCAACTTAAAGGTGTTTTGGGATGGCTGGGCATTGTGCTGGCCGCACAGTCCTATGGTATGCCGTGGCCACGTAAACTGGTCACCGCTCCTTACCGGTCCTATAATCAATTTGGTCAAACGGATAATTTATTTTTTTACTTTGCTTTTGCGTTTTTCATTGGTCAATTGTTCTCGTCTTTCTGCAGCAGTACCACCCTCAAGGCCCCGCCTACATCACGCCAACCTACCACCAACCTATGCAACCTATGCAACCTATGCAGCCTATGATGCATCCTCTCCAGCCGTCGGTGTCCAATCAGAACACTCTCAACAACACGGTCGTGGTGACGCAGGCGGGAGCAAATGCCGGCAACCCACTTCTGCTCATCCCGTCGGAGAAACTTCAGTCACGTAGCTGGACGTCTGGAATGTGCCAATGTCTAAATGACCTGAACTCCTGTAAGTCCAGAATTGAACCCAGAAACTACAAAACATCACACTAAACTTTTAATTGTACAACTTTATTAAATTGTTCTAATTACGCAAGCATTCAAAATATGGAACATTGTTAATTTAAGCGAGTCTACCAAGCTCATGGGTACCTAGCCTTAGTTGGGGGTAAAGTAAAGGCGGCTGTGCAAAGTGCTGGCCACAAAATCCCCTAGTATGCAGAGGCCACAGAAACTGGTGAACGCTGCTTCACCGGCCCTATGGATCAATTTGGTCCGACGGGTACTTTACTCCATCACCCCCCCCCCCTTGCAATTCCACAAAGACCGCTGGATAATACATACATACAGCATAGATTTAAGTGTTGCCTTACACAGCCTTAGAGACTAGTGTTGGGGTCGGCAACCTACGGCCCGCGCGCCGCACTTGGCACACAGAGCGATTTTCAATGCCACGCGGAACACCCCAGAAATCAATAATTCATGTCTCTTCTACAAAAAAAAAGTTGAGTGCAAGAAGAGGATGACTTTTTGGCAGTTTGCACGCAGAATGAATTAGAAATCCTACTTTGGCACTTCATTATCAAAAGGTTGTCGACCCCTGGACTAGTGCATAAGAAAAACATAGTAATATTACAAACTATTGTCTTTCATTTTAATAAGTATTCGGACAACAGAAGAATATGAACATGGACTAGATTTCATGTTCAAATGTTTGAAACCGTACATATTTTGGAAATAATTCTTATTATAAACAAATCTAGCTGAGCAAATTTTAATGAGCTTATACGTTACTGCTATCAACCAATCAAATTGTGTTTCTACTTTTTTTGGTAGGTGCTCTGACCATCTTCTGTCCAGCAATCATGATGTGTCGACTGGCCAACAGACTGGACGAATGCGCCTTCCTAATGTGCTGTCTGCCTGGTGGTGCCATGGCACTCAGGACGAAACTCCGCACGATGGGGGGCATAAAGGTAAGAACTGTTCCGTGGAATTATCTTACAGACGCCCCTTCTACAAAGAAGATTATTGCGTCCCACGCTTATCCGTCGCCCGAGTCTAGTTTTACTTTCTCAGTAGTGTTTTAAATAAGCGACTGGATTTCCTGACTTTTTAAGCAACCCCTTTTGAATGCCCCAATGCCACTCGCAAAAAATAGTATTTGTATGCATTTGTTCTCACAGATAATACCTGTGTTTTATGAAATACAGTTAACTATATTAGAATACTGCTCAACTTAATTTCCCTTTCGGCTCATGTTTTAAATAACTACATTCATTATTTTATATGTTATATAGACGTCTACGCTTCTTCTATACACATTATTCTATACACATTATTCTATACACATTATTCTGTACACATTATTCTGTACACATTATTCTGTACACATTATTCTATACACATTATTCTGTACACATTATTCTGTACACATTATTCTGTACACATTATTCTGTACACATTATTCTGTACACATTATTCTGTACACATTATTCTATACACATTATTCTATACACATTATTCTATACACATTATTCTATACACATTATTCTATACACATTATTCTGTACACATTATTCTGTACACATTATTCTGTACACATTATTCTGTACACATTATTCTGTACACATTATTCTGTACACATTATTCTATGCACATTATTCTATGCACATTATTCTATGCACATTATTCTATGCACATTATTCTATGCACATTATTCTATGCACATTATTCTATGCACATTATTCTATACACATTATTCTATACACATTATTCTATACACATTATTCTATACACATTATTCTATACACATTATTCTATACACATTATTCTATACACATTATTCTATACACATTATTCTGTACACATTATTCTGAACACATTATTCTGTACACATTATTCTGTACACATTATTCTGTACACATTATTCTGTACACATTATTCTGTACACATTATTCTGTACACATTATTCTGTACACATTATTCTGTACACATTATTCTGTACACATTATTCTGTACACATTATTCTGTACACATTATTCTATACACATTATTCTATACACATTATTCTATACACATTATTCTATACACATTATTCTATACACATTATTCTATACACATTATTCTGTACACATTATTCTGTACACATTATTCTGTACACATTATTCTGTACACATTATTCTGTACACATTATTCTGTACACATTATTCTGTACACATTATTCTGTACACATTATTCTGTACACATTATTCTGTACACATTATTCTGTACACATTATTCTGTACACATTATTCTGTACACATTATTCTGTACACATTATTCTGTACACATTATTCTGTACACATTATTCTGTACACATTATTCTGTACACATTATTCTGTACACATTATTCTGTACACATTATTCTGTACACATTATTCTGTACACATTATTCTGTACACATTATTCTGTACACATTATTCTGTACACATTATTCTGTACACATTATTCTGTACACATTATTCTGTACACATTATTCTGTACACATTATTCTGTACACATTATTCTGTACACATTTTTCTGTACACATTATTCTATACACATTATTCTATACACATTATTCAAGTCTACTCTTGCATTTTTAGTAGTGTTGTAAATTATGTTGAATTTTTTTTTTTCCTGATACGTTCAAGCTACCCATTTCATGCCCGAATACCACTTAGAACATTTTTTATGAATTATTCCTTGCATTTAATTTAAAAAAAAACCTTTTTATCAATGTCTTTATAGGTTGGCCCTATTGTTTAAATTAAAGATAACATTTAAAAAGAAATAGAACAAATTTAGAAAAGAACTTCATGGTTCATTATTATCGAATATTCACAACTGACAAGAGTAACACCAATAGTTAAATCACTAAACCTAGAAACACTAGAGGACAGAAGGGCAAAGAGTACAGTAAAGTAGTAATAATACATAAGGCATAAAACCCTAATTTAGAAATACAACACAATAACAACATAGTGCAATGCACATAAGGACAAAAACACTCTCTTTATCCCTTATGTGAGAACAAATGCAAAAAAGGGCTCTTTCTTCCCAAGTGGCATCATGGCATGGAATGGGTTGCCTGACAAAAACAACACAGGAAAACTAGTAATTTAACATTTAAAACACTAACAGAAATGCAAGACTAGACTGAGACCACAGAACAGCTTAGGACGCACTAGAGGCGCAACCGCTCAGCCTCGTGCCATGGCACTTACTCACAATGGCTCCAACCTATAAACTACAATTAATCCTGGCTCATTGCGGTGCTCACAAATGAATGAAAGATGTATGATTGTATTTGTACCTTGCAGTAATGTTTATATATGAATGTATTTACTTTCTCTTTAATAACTGTTTCTACATGTATAGATATATACATTATATATTATAATACACAAAACATAGTTATCTGTCTTATATAATTCAAAATGCTTCCATTTACCCCTCCCGGCCCCTCCCCTCGTCAAAGAGTACCCCTCCTTTGATCCCCCCCATCCACCGGCCACCGGCCAGGTCTTGTAGATAACATTTACCTGTTAGACTACGGCCAGCGCAGGTGGCTATACTGGTCAATTGACACATATTATGTATTCTTCCTCTTCCTCGCCGACCGAAGGGTATCTAGACCCCCTCCCCCTTGTACTCCATATTCCCCCTACCAGTGTCTCATCATTAAAGACACGCGGTTAATCGCCCCCTACCCCTCCTCTGCCCCTTCCTCCCATACAGAGGGCACTTTAGCTAAGATAGCATGAAAAACGTCTTTGGGGTCTTATGTACAGCACACGCCAGTCGTGTCTGTCGGCCGGTCCAATTATATAGGGCTACTGGTACACTGTAAATTTGTATTGTGGATTACTTCTGCCATCTATCGCTTATGCCTAAATAAACAGTATTTGAAATTCATCCCGGCATTGAATCAATCATTGTTCTTGTGTCTGCTCATGTATCAACACTCGTGTCTTGTAGTAGTAGAAATTACTCTAACCAATAGGCTTACAGCACCCGCACCAGCCAAGCGGGATAACGGACTAAAATATAAATAATTCTAAGGCCCAAACTTCACTTTGACATCGCAATAATCAGCCTATACACGAGCAAAATAACCACGTAGAGTGCCCGCCACGCCACACTTTCTTATAGAAGGAGCGTCTGTAGTTTCCGTCCTATCTCAAGGAACTAATCACACCATATGTCCAGCAAAAAACACTTCGTTCTGCAAACTCATCGCTTCTGAAAGAGCCCCGTTTCTCTCTGACGACCGTTGGCCTTAGAGCCTTCTCAGTATCAGGTCCGAAGATATGGAATCTACTTCCCATTCAACTCAGGCGAACAAGCTCTATTGTTACTTTCAAATTTAATTTTTTTTTCCGCTCACCGCCCCTCACCCCCCTCACCCCCCCAACTTTCTTTTAGCGCCCACTCCCCCCCCCCTTTCCGCCCATCTGGACTAAAGTTTCCGCAATTTTTTTAGGGGAACTAGACTTTTTGTATGATTAATTATCTTTACAAAAACTGAAAAGGAAACATATTCAATTGTAAGAATTAATAGATAAAAAAATCGCCTTAACAAAAGGTTTAAATTAAATCAATATTAATGTGAATCGTTTGCCTGGTGTGGCTTATAATTTGTCTATTTTTGTTTAAATTTTGGTTGCAAAAAGCCTTAGGTCTAAAAATCAGTAATATTTGTTATATTACAAAACAGAACTTGTAATTGAATCATATTTTGAATGTAAAAAATCACATTTTTTAGTTAAAGGGAGATAACTAACCCGTTTTATTTGAGCAAATATTTGTTGTTTTTTTTCTTTTACAAAAATTAAATGGTATACATTTATAACTTTAAAATGATCAAACTGTAAAAAGTATTTGAAAATTTTATAAATATTATATGACTAAATAAATTATATGTATATTTTCAAGCATTACAATAACTACCCAGTTTGGATGATTACTTATTATCTATACCGCTTTACCATAGTGATTTGCTATTTTCAACCTTTTAAAACACATTTAAGACATCTCAGTTAAACTGAGATGAAAAAATATAATTAATAATAGCAGATGCTAAAGCGACAGTGATCGTCAGCAGGGTTGACAGTCCGGTGAACCAACCACAGGACCAGCCGGCCGCACTCTGTATTTGCCAAACACAGACCCCTACTTCAGCGAAAAGTCATTGCGATTCTTTTTTATTATTAATATAATAATATGTAGGCTTACTGTTGGGGATATCAGATATTTAGCAGCACTTGCGTTTACATAACATTTCATCCAAAAACTAATCGATTCAAATAGCTGATGTGTTAAAATACATCAGGTACGTTTGTACCGCCCACTTGCCCCTCACCGCCCCCCAATCGCCCCCGAGGATGTCAGCGCCCCCCTAAAGCTTCTCACCGCCCCCCGGGGGGGGGGGCGATATCGCCCCCGTTGAAAACCTATGCCATAGACTATAAAGTACATGGACCGCTTGCTTTAATATTTCTGCTACTGCTATATGATGACTCTAAACACTGATTTTCGGAATTTCCGATTCGTTATTTCCTTTGCACTTCTGTTTTATTGAATCGCTTCGATTTTCTCAATGAAAAATTAAAATTAAAATCGAAAGTTATATAAAGCGGAAACATTAAAGAAATAACGAGGAGCGTATAAGTAATTTAAGACAGCCTTATTGGTTGCGCACGGAAAAAAAAGTTGTTATAAGCTCTAAAAATAGAGCAAGCGGACCATCTTATTATAGTCTATGGTCTTACTTATAGGTTGGGTCGGTTAATGCTACATTTATTTAATTTGTCTCAATTTAGCTCTGTCTCCTAGCCTAGAGTAATATTTTTATCCGTGTTCTTAGTTGTATGTTAAACGCGCTCTGAGCTTACATTATGTTTGTTGGCAGTGTTATACAAATATTATATTATTATTATTATTATATAGGATAAGATAAATTAAGATAATGCTCTATTTACTTTTACTTAATTGCCATTTAACCTTATTTGCTGAATAGTTTTATAAATAAAATAATTGTACCAATAGTATATACAATTAATTAAGTGTGAATATTCACTATTTGTTGTTTTTTAACGTTACGTTTGGTTGATGGGTCGGCAAGACAAGGGATGTAAGTCGTGGGTAATTACATTCGCTAAAATAATTCAAAGGTTAACTCTCTTTGAACATGTTTTATTTCAGGGTTCAATCTGCAGTGACTGCATTATGACCACATGCTGTGTCTGCTGTACGATGTGCCAGATGGCGCGCGAGATGAACAAGATGGGCCTGTAGCACCTGGCATTTACAGGACATTATAGCACATGCCATTCATAGGACATTGTTGCACATGTCATTTACAAGATATAGCAGTACCTGACATTTACAAAGACATTGCAGCCCATGACATTACAAAGACATTGCAGCCCATGACATTACAAAGACATTGCAGCCCATGACATTTACAACACATTGCAGCACATGTCATCTACTCATATCTATAACATCATTACATATCATCATATCATTACATAGAGGCTATATATTTATATATAATCATAATTAGATCTACTTGTACTAGTACTAAATCATATTTTAATTACAAAAGGTATTATGGGTAATTTTCTGCGGTTTTATTTTTCCTCACTATTTTACAATTTTCCAGACACTCAGATAAAAGTATCGCACGTACCTATGTATTATTAAATTATTGGCTGTTAATGTATGTGATATGTATTATGTACAATTTATTTTGTATGTATTTTTCTCATATGGATATTGTTGTATATTTCATTAAGAAAATTTGACGTAGACAAAATGTTATTTCTATTCTTTCATTTCATTGTCACTGACTAATAAAACATGGTTTAGAGATTATTTTAATTTCGTCATTATAATTTTATTTTTTTACATCTTTAGGATTTAAAATGTTCTCAAATACAGCATAGAGAAACTATTTATAGATCCCTGTGGAATATCACTTAGTAGAAACGTATCAGTATAATATACATTTAGGGGGCTTGGTCGTCGTGCGGCAGCGCGTTCGGCTGGCGTACCGAAGGTCATGGTTTTGAATCCTGGTGCAGGTCTAGAGGGTGTTCCTGAGGCTACCCAACTCTGATGGGTACGTGACTTTAGTTGGGGTAAAGTAAAGGCGGCTGTGTATAGTGCTGGCCACACAATCACCTACTATGCCGCTATGGATCAATTTGTTCCGACGGGATACTTTACTTTTATTGACGGTACATTTATTTCAACTCCACACCCCACCCACTTCTGCAGCCTGAAACTAATTAGTTATTTTTAATTATTGAAGAGCTTTAATGGTACAAATTGTTATCATGTTTAATGTTTACGTAAATTTAACTGCATTAAACGAGAACCGTACACAATATGTAGACCTACACCGGTGACACTAGTTTACATTCTATTATAATACTGCCTAGAGAACTGTGGCAGTTGTGTTCACGGATGATTACAAATGCGTTAGATTCAGTGATAGGTAATTTCTGATGACTGAGTGCCAAAGTTGGATTCCTTATTTACTCTGTGTGCCAAAGTTGGATTCCTTATTTACTCTGTGTGCCAAAGTAGGGTTCCTTATTTACTCTGTGTGCCAAAGTAGGGTTCCTTATCCACTCTGTGTGCCAAAGTTGGGTTCCTTATCCACTCTGTGTGCCAAAGTTGGATTCCTTATCCACTCTGTGTGCCAAAGTTGGATTCTTTATCCACTCTGTGTGCCAAAGTATGATTCTTTATCCACTCTGTGTGCCAAAGTATGATTCCTTATCCACTCTGTGTACAAAGTATGATTCCTTATCCACTCTGTGTACAAAGTATGATTATTTATCCACTCTGTGTACAAAGTATGATTCCTTATCCACTCTGTGTACAAAGTATGATTCTTTATCCACTCTGTGTGCCAAAGTATGATTCTTTATCCACTCTGTGTGCCAAAGTATGATTCCTTATCCACTCTGTGTGCCAAAGTATGATTCTTTATCCACTCTGTGTGCCAAAGTATGATTCTTTATCCACTCTGTGTGCCAAAGTATGATTCTTTATCCACTCTGTGTGCCAAAGTAGGATTCTTTATCCACTCTGTGTGCCAAAGTATGATTCTTTATCCACTCTGTGTGCCAAAGTATGATTCTTTATCCACTCTGTGTGCCAAAGTATGATTCTTTATCCACTCTGTGTGCCAAAGTAGGATTCTTTATCCACTCTGTGTGCCAAAGTATGATTCTTTATCCACTCTGTGTGCCAAAGTATGATTCTTTATCCACTCTGTGTGCCAAAGTATGATTCTTTATCCACTCTGTGTGCCAAAGTATGATTCTTTATCCACTCTGTGTGCCAAAGTAGGATTCCTTATCCACTCAGTGTGCCAAAGAAGGATTCCTTATCCACTCTGTGTGCCAAAGTATGATTTTTTATCCACTCAGTGTGCCAAAGTTGGATTCCTTATCCACTCTGTGTGCCAAAGTATGATTCTTTATCCACTCAGTGTGCCAAAGTTGGATTCCTTATCCACTCTGTGTGCCAAAGTTGGATTCCTTATCCACTCTGTGTGCCAAAGTTGGATTCCTTATCCACTCTGTGTGCCAAAGTTGGATTCCTTATCCACTCTGTGTGCCAAAGTTGGATTCCTTATCCACTCTGTGTGCCAAAGTTGGATTCCTTATCCACTCTGTGTGCCAAAGTAGGATTCCTTATCCACTCTGTGTGCCAAAGTTGGATTCCTTATCCACTCTGTGTGCCAAAGTTGGATTCCTTATCCACTCTGTGTGCCAAAGTAGGATTCCTTATCCACTCTGTGTGCCAAAGTTGGATTCCTTATCCACTCTGTGTGCCAAAGTTGGATTCCTTATCCACTCTGTGTGCCAAAGTAGGATTCCTTATCCACTCTGTGTGCCAAAGTTGGATTCCTTATCCACTCTGTGTGCCAAAGTTGGATTCCTTATCCACTCTGTGTGCCAAAGTTGGATTCCTTATCCACTCTGTGTGCCAAAGTAGGATTCCTTATCCACTCTGTGTGCCAAAGTTGGATTCCTTATCCACTCTGTGTGCCAAAGTTGGATTCCTTATCCACTCAGTGTGTCAAAGTAGGATTCCTTATCCACTCTGTATGCCAAAGTAGGATTCCTTATCCACTCAGTGTGCCAAAGTAGGATTCCTTATCCACTCTGTGTGCCAAAGTAGGATTCCTTATCCACTCTGTGTGCCAAAGTAGAACTCCTTATCCACTCTGTGTGCCAAAGTTGGATTCCTTATCCACTCTGTGTGCCAAAGTTGGATTCCTTATCCACTCAGTGTGCCAAAGTAGGATTCCTTATCCACTCTGTGTGCCAAAGTTGGATTCCTTATCCACTCTGTGTGCCAAAGTAGGATTCCTTATCCACTCTGTGTGCCAAAGTTGGATTCCTTATCCACTCTGTGTGCCAAAGTTGGATTCCTTATCCACTCAGTGTGCCAAAGTAGGATTCCTTATCCACTCTGTGTGCCAAAGTAGGATTCCTTATCCACTCAGTGTGCCAAAGTAGGATTCCTTATCCACTCTGTGTGCCAAAGTAGGATTCCTTATCCACTCAGTGTGCCAAAGTAGGATTCCTTATCCACTCTGTGTGCCAAAGTATGATTCCTTATCCACTCTGTGTGCCAAAGTAGGATTCCTTATCCACTCTGTGTGCCAAAGTAGGATTCCTTATCCACTCTGTGAGCCAAAGTAGGATTCCTTATCCACTCTGTGTGCCAAAGTAGGATTCCTTATCCACTCTGTGTGCCAAAGTAGAACTCCTTATCCACTCTGTGTGCCAATAGCCTAATAATATTTTATTCTGCTCTAGCACTAATTTCTTGCAGAAATGACTCGATTTGCCTTTTTAAAAAAAGTCTTCCGCGTGCCATTGAATCTGCGTGCAGATTGTGGCACGCGTGCACAAGTTGCCGACCCCTGCGTTAGAACATGTACAACTATTAAAACAAAATTGAGCACTTTGAAAAATGGGAAGAAGGAAAGCAAAGATTTAGACAAAATTGTATTAGTGGATCTCTTGAAGGTTTACAGTTTAATGTTGACGAGGAAATAAGGGGGGGGGGTGCGGAGAATTTGTCTGAATTTGATTCTATTCAAGCGAACTCCCTTCGATTTCCAGACAATAGAATTAAGTGAAGTCCCTTGACTTCCAGACAATTCAAGTTATCTTCCCTTGAGTAGCGGGAACCACAAGCTAGTCAGTTGTTGTATCAAGTCATTGTATTGTCTGATTCTCTTCTCCCTGGACAGTTGGAGCTCAATCAATATGTCTTGTTCTTTTTGTATTGTGCAGTTATTTCACCTAATAGTTGCTTGTTGTAAGTGCCTTAAACTTAATATTATTTCATTATTTCGGATATACATAACGCGATATATACAGCTATAATAAATTGTATAAACCATTATAAAACAATTCAAAGTTTTCCTCTTTAAACTTAGATGTAATGTTTTAAGAATGTAATTAAATCTAAATATGTCTTCAGTGTACAAAATTTCGTTATACATTATATATATCCTATCTTATATGTTACAAAAAAAGAGTAGGCTTATTGCGTCCTACGCTCATCCGAGGTTTGAGTATAGTCCTCCATTTCTATTAGTGTTTTAAATGATGTTAAGTTAGAAGGGCAAAGAGTAAAGTAGTAATAATACATAAGGCATTAAACTCTCATTTAGA
This sequence comes from Anisus vortex, assembly GCA_949126835.1. Classification (NCBI taxonomy): domain Eukaryota; kingdom Metazoa; phylum Mollusca; class Gastropoda; family Planorbidae; genus Anisus; species Anisus vortex. The sequence goes on from OX421497.1 coordinate 48,079,460, forward strand.
AATACAACACAATAACAACCTGTTGCAAAGCTCAGATAAACATAAAGACAAAAACATCTTCCTTGTCCCTTATGCGAGAACAAATGCTTATAAGTACCCTTTTTTACCGAGTGGCATTCGGGCATGGAATGGGTTATGAGAGATTTTTTTAGATCTCAGCCATTTTAGGCCCTATCTTATCTTATACATTACAGACGCAATGTAAAAGGTCATGAGTCAGATGAAACATGAGAGTCACTGGCCAGGCGGTCCCGCTGTGGTGTCTGCAACCAAGGGACGGACGTCCACTGAAGCCGGACCCTCTGACTGTGCCAGTGGACCTCCTGTGCCCACACTCAAGCCTATGATTCACACGATGAAGCTGTCGGTGAAAGTGGTACAGTGGAAGAGAAGATCTCACCGAGAGTCGTACAGAAAGAAGGTCATGCCGGATAGCTTGAAACAAGACGTTATGTGTACAGTGCTTAGCAGTCAAAGTCTAGTCGTCTCTGTAAGTTATACCTTTGACTTGGTGTCTTTGTTTCCAGCTATCCCTGTATTTCTTATTGTACCTATTTATTTATGATCTATCTACCCACCCGCATTATACTTACAGACACACTCACATACATATATACATACATACTTACATACCTAGCAATCTAACCACCCACCGACATTACGTTACCTTTCTATCTATATACATACCTACCTACATACCTACCTACATATCTCTCTCTTAATCCATCTAGCTTTATGTCCTTATGTCTGTCGGTCAATGAGTCAGTCAATCAGTATATCTATCTATCTATCTATCTATCTATCTATCTATATATATATATATATCTATCTATCTATCAATCTACTATCTATCTAACATTCTATCTATCTATCTAACTACCTATCTACTTACCTACCTACCTATTTTTGTCTATCTATCTGTCTGTCTGTCTTTCTATCTTTATATGACTATATGTACATTTAGTTATGTTCTAGTTAGCCCAAGGCTGTGAATTGTACCCGACATAGCACAAAATAAAAAAGGCCAATTACACAAGCCTTATTCAGTAAAATTGATGGAAAAATAAATTTACAACATGCCAACTGACAGGAAACGGTAAATTATTATTAACCAAATGAGCTATAAACACAACACTATTTATTATCTTCTGATTATTATATCGCCATATTCGTAAAACGTTTTACAAAGAAATTATTGACAAGTCTTAACGTGTATGCATGCATTAAAGTTCACAAGAAAAAACATTTCCGGTCGAATTCGATCATTTTATTCGAAACATGTCTGTGTGCTAGGTTACTGGTTGTACGAACATTTGTTGGGGATTAAATTTTCTTTCATTTCCAAAAGATGTTTACAAAAGAAAACAAATGTATTGTGAAAGTCAGAAGGGAATAATCACCTTTTTATAATATCAAACTTATTGCTTAATGCAAAAGAATTTTTGTTATTCGTTTTTATGAATACGAATTTTGTTTTTCAATAACCAAGAAAACGCAACTCTTGACTAATTTATTTTATAAACAAGCTACATGCGACTAACACTTGAGTATTAATTATTTCCTACTCATTTTTGATGTTAAAAACGCACTCCTCATAACTAATATTGTATCCTTTGTATAATTATAAAAGACTACAACTAGCCGTCGAGGTTGAAATCAACTGTCAATAACCAGCAAAAGCATGCTTTTTTGTTTACGGAAATGCCTAAAATAATTAAACGTTTAAAAATAGAACCGGAAGTTCACGATCACACCAGTTCAAAAGGTCACACCTAATTAAGACTTGTCAATTAAAACACATCGTTCTAACAAAATGACGTCATTGAACAACACAAGTAAAAAAAATCTCCAATCTACTCTTCTTTAAAACGCAAACAGCCACTGAGGTCTTTTAACCTCAAAGACAAAGGGGAAATAACTATTTATTTATAACAATGATCTCCCTTGGTCTATGCATAACCATAGATTTTAGTGTCAATTTTTTTTATAATCAGCATTTCTAAGATATATATACATATATAAAAACACTTTTCTTGTTACAACCTGTCAATTTTTCAACCCATTGTTTGATTTCAACACGGTCGTTTTGCCTTAAACTTAAGTAGCCATTTTTTTTTTTAATTTTGCAGACGACAATAGATATTGACTAGGACGCCTAATCGTGAATTATTGATTTTTTTTATCCCTATGTTTACTTAAATTTAAAAAATAATAATTGTCTGTTTGTTAACAACAACAGAAGTCCTACTCGGCGATACTAAGGAATAGTTTTTAAATGTAAAAAAAAAAAAAATGGGCAAAAAGAAAACTGGGCTATATATGTTAGTGCAAAATCTTGTTCGTCTGGAGAAACTGACACGTGAAAGGGACATAATCGGATCTTCGTTTCCGCTTGTTACATAGCTCCCTTGGTCGAAGTCCAATCAATAGATGAAGACAAGACTAAATATGACCTGCTTCATCGATTAGACTCCAGACAACAGCATCCACAGAATGCGACGAAGTTGTTTATAGTCACGTGAACTATGCAAAGGCGATATTCACCTTGTATTAAAACACAGCTATTTCAATTCATCTGTTTTCTATAAATACAAGCAAAAAAAAAGTAAAAAAGTCCTTTAAAAAGTATTATTATTAGCCTAACTAATGTAGCAAGAATAAGTAACAGAAATAATTTATAAAGAAAAACACTAGTTGGACAACTATTTAAATTTAGCACTGACTTGATGGTTGCTGTATGCCTGGGAAGTCTCACAAAATTTCTATATGATTCCCCCTCCCCATATGGGACACGGTAGCCGGGGGCATCGCGTTCGACTGGCGATCCAAAGGTCCTGGGTTCGAATCTTGGTGGAGGCTAGGATTTTTTCCCTGAACTCGAAGTTATCCCTGAGATCTACATTAGCTGACATTAGCTGGGGTAAAGTAAAGACTGCTGGGCATTTTGCTGGCCACGCAGTTCCCTAGTGTGCCGTGGCCGCTGAAACGGGTGACATATGATCAATTTGGTGCGACAGGTACTTACTTTTTTATGTGTCTTTACATATTTGTCAAAAATATTTTTCTAACGCAATGAGCATATTAAATGCAAGAGCATGAACCCATCGGACAACCACGTCGTATCGACGAGAAAAAAAACTTGGAAACCACGTTTTTTGCCCCGTTGATACGCAGAATAACAATGCCAGTGTGTCTGACATTCACTGCAAGAGAGCAAACTGTTCTGCAGACTGGATAATAGAAGAAGAATACGACGTGGTCTGCCCGCTGGTAATATGTTTTGCTGTCTTCATTGTAGGCCTACTATATATGCAATATGCAAACAAAAAACAAACAAACATTTAATATAGTTTGAGTAAATATAATTAATGAAATTAAACATATTAATATTTTACAACACTGGGTCAACAGAAGAACTATTTATAATAAAGCGTATCATTAAATTCTAATAAAGAAATACAACACAAAGACAATCTGTCACAAAGCTCAGATAAACATAAAGACAAAAACACTTTCCTTATGCGAGAACATAGGCCTAAGAGTGCTCTTTCTTACCGAGTGGCAGCCGGGCATGGAATAGGTTACCTGAACAGACCAGGAAAATCAGAAACGTAACAACATTAAAAACACTAATAGAAATGCAGGACTAGACTTAAACAGCGGACGAGCTTAGGACGCAAAATTCTTCTTTATAGAAGGAACGTCTGTACTGATAAGATAAATGTAGAGCATCTATAATTCAAATCCGCCATTTTGTTTGCATGCAGGCCAAATCATCTGCGCATTCTGGAAACTTTTACATTCTTCTAGCAAAAACACAGGCAGCTAACGTAACCTACTTGCCATTGTTAGGAATAACTATATAGTCTAGGTATTTAATAAATGATTTAAACACTGTGTTGAATAATAATAATAATTCTATTTGTACAGTGCTGCCAACAGACATAATGTAAGCCCAGAGAGCATTTAACATTGAGCAATAATCAGCTAACAACATGGATATAATTCTCTAGGCTAAAATAATTATAGCTAGATCTAATTGATAATCTTAAAACTTGACAAACAAAGGACAAAGCAAATAAATTTAGCATTAACTGACCTAATATAAAAGAATAACAATAGGGATCTAAAAAAATGTTTAACGAAAATAAATATTTAAAAAATGTGTTTTCAAGTTCTTTTTAAAAGTGACGATATAACTGGTCTAAGTTGGCTGGGAGTAGATTCCATACGTTCGGGCCAGATATTGATCCTGCGTAATAAGCGTTATTCTATTATAAGTATAGACAAAACACTCGATAGTATTACACAAACATCTTTGTAATCAAATGGAATGACGTCATTAATCAATGGGTTCGTTTCAATCTATTAGAAAAAAACAAACACCAGTTCTAACAATCGGCCCTTGCCAACAATTCTTATTGACGGGACGAAGAAAGCCTGAGATGACGTCACGGGTCACGTGACAAGCACACGAAAAATAACGTGAAATGAAAACCATGTGGTGCCTAATGGTGCGCGCCTAACGGCAGACGATCAAAGCGAACAACAATCAACAGACCGCCAACGTTTCTTTTAACAGCTTTGTATTACCCCCTCCCCCCTTTAATGGCTCGGACATTTAAACAAAAAAAGACAAGGTATTTACAAAACAGCTGCAGGAAAAAACATAACGAAAGAATTAGACTGTCTGTCAACTTCATAGCAGTGGAATACTTTTATAATTTTAAGTCGACACATCCAGAGCATAAGGTGATACAATAATATATAAATATCAATTGGAGGAAGTTTCCAGTATATATTATTATGTAGGCTATACTAGCAGATATGTGCCCGCTTCTCCGAAAGCGGCAAAAATTTATTTTTAAACACACTGTAACCACCCATGCAGTTATAATGATATTGCCCGCTACAAAGTTTATGAGACGCATACGACACGAATTTAAACATGAATGAAATGTTTCCCTTTTATTCACAAAGTTAAAGCGCAAAGTTTGATGACGTCATAAAAATAATCTCAGCGCATTCTTTTGACTCAATAATACAAATTTGGTACCGGAGAATTCAATGTGAAACAGTTTTTTTTTATCCTCCCTTTGACCGAAATGACCAATGCGGTCATTTAAAAAAAAATGTAAAACCTTGACAGTGTTCACCGCAAAGAATATTTGTCGCAAATTTCACGTCATTCTGTCCAGTATTAAAAAAGATTATGCGGTATGTACATACATACTCCTTTTGATATTTATATATATGTATGATGTATGATATGAAATGATATTCTGATAGGATCACTCTTATTTGATAGATTAGATAGATTAAATAGATTAGATAGATTAGATATATAGATAAAATGAGAGCTAGTTATATATATATAAATAAACAGAGAGATAGTCTATATATACTCAATACAATTTGAAAAAAAGATAGAAAAAAAAAAAGAGTCAAATTTACGAATAGATACATAGTTAGAAAAACAGTTCCTTAAAGTTATAGATAGATAGATAGTTGTGATCTCTTATTTCAGATATCTGCGGGGTTAACAAAAGCGTTACGAAGACAATCCTGTCATACATTCAACATTTTGGGAAGGAAGGTGTGACGTGGGAGTTCATTCCTATTGTTTAGTTTCCCAAAACCCGTTTTTATACACTCCCTTGTGAACTTGGTTGTTTATGCTTTTAACTTAACCTGTGTCTGATTGGTCAGAACGGTCACCGGGAGGATGGAGAGGTGGGCTAGTTAGTGAAGAGTAGACCACCAGTGGCGACCACTGGAATGTATACCTATGACTTGTTAAGTAAAGTATCCCGTCGGACCGCATTGATTAATAGGACCGGTGAAGCAGCGTTCACCAGCTTCTGTGGCCACGCCATACTAGGGGATTAAGTGGCCAGTACAATGCCAAGCCGACTTTACTTTACCCCAACTAAGGTCAGGTACCCATCAGAGTTGGATGGACTCCAGATCCAGAGAACAAAAACTAGACTTCAGCAGTATTCGAACCCAGGACCTTCGGTACGCCAGCCAAACGCCGTGTCCCGTCTATGACGTGTACTATATTTAAATGTCTTTCGATCCGCAGTGTAACACTTTATCTCAAGACCACCAGTTCTATGCATTAGCTGTAGTACAGATTATAAGATACACAAGTAAAGTTTTGTGCTCACAATATTACATATCTGTTGGTTCCCAAGCCTCCAGTGAACAGCAGAACTCAAGTTTCATTTCTTACATACCCCCCACAAGTCTGCGCAGCTTCCGGAACTTATGTCACCACACCACGTGGCAAAACTCTGCGTGGCTCGCGCGCCCAGCCGACTGGGTCCGGAAGCGAGATGGCGAGAGTCAAATGGATTGACGCCCTGGGTCGCTGGGTCCCAGACGGTCAGGTAGGAAATATGAGACAGTAATTGGGCTAGATCAGATTGTTGTCATTGATTCAAACTCAATGGTCGATTGATTTTTTTAAAGGATGGCTATTTGAAAATTACATAACACACTCAAACAGTTTGAGGGGTAAGTTTGCATTACAGACTTTATAGATACATTTAGCCTTAATTTAGCTTAGAGATTAGATTAGATAGATTAGATAGATTAGATAGATTAGATAGATTAGATAGATTAGATAGATTAGATAGATTAGATAGATTAGATAGATTAGATAGATTAGATAGATTAGATAGATTAGATAGATTAGATAGATTAGATAGATTAGATAGATTAGATAGATTAGATAGATTAGATAGATTAGATAGATTAGATAGATTAGATAGATTAGATAGATTAGATAGATTAGATAGATTAGATAGATTAGATAGATTAGATAGATTAGATAGATTAGATAGATTAGATAGATTAGATAGATTAGATAGATTAGATAGATTAGATAGATTAGATAGATTAAATAGATTAGATAGATTAGATAGATTAGATAGATTAGATAGATTAGATAGAGTAGAAAGAATAGAAAGAATAAATAGACATATTTTTTAGTTAAAACCGAGTAGATAGATAAAACGATAGGCCTACAATAGAATGATTAATGGATATAGGTAGATAAACAGTATTTGATGCCTCAAAGGTTGTAATATAATTAAAACTTTATGCAAATTGCCGTAGTCAGGTGATCAATATCGTGCCAGGCTTATTGGCGGTTATGAATAAAAAAAATTATAAACAATTTTATAGTAAAAAAAAAAATAATACGATATTTGTAACTTTAATATATCAGAATCTTATTCCCCTTTTTGTCAAATTTAACGGATGGTAATGGAGTTTTTTTTTTAATGTTTAGTAATCTTGAATAAAAAAAAAAAAGCGAATTCTCAGGGTGATTAACAGGCCTTCTATGCCCTAAATGCGAAAATATTCCATTTATACAAAAAAGACTCCTATTTCGCAGAATATACACTTTTCGAGGTAAAAATTACTCGAACTGATTAATCTAAAGAAAAGAAAGACAATTTTTATTGAGTAAATTGTTGTCCTATAATTTGATACGAAAGTATTACACTATTATCACCAACACTTCAAGGATTATATCTAAGTTTATCGACATGTCTAAAGTCACGATCCTCGTTAGTTCCAATACAATTTCATTGACCATTAATTACATACTTACGAGCTCATAGGGACACATACTATAATAGAGTATACAGATTTTAAAACTACAAAAAATAAATTAAAACAAATTGTAGTTATTCGTTTCTCCGTCATCTTGACGGGCATAAAAACTAGTACTTTAATGAATATGTAGATAAACAGATAGATATTTAGTGGAATGGGTAGAAATAGAGATGAATAAATAGAGAAATAGATCAAATGCCAGTTAGGATAATGGATGGTTCCAAAGAAATATAGATAAATAGTTTTTATCTCGGATTTCAGAGAACTGCAAAACTTACACGAGCAATGACGTCATCTGTAGGGCTAACAAAAGCAATGACGTCAAAGTTGTCGGGGAAATCCGGTAATATGTCAAGACGTTTTCGTTTGCTTTTATGTTTAGTTTATAATTTAATTTTGTACCTTCCTTCCTAAACCAAAACAACAAATTATGCATACAAATCCAGATGTCTGCTAGTCTATAGAGATGAAATACTTTTCTTATGTTTTCTGAATTGTTTTCTAAATAACAAATTTGCATATAATGACATATAACATGATATAACAACCTAGCCACGTTAATGATACGTGTGTCTTCATTGGATTGTTCAAAAATATTCTTCATCATCATCAGACCCGTGACTGTCGTGGTGGTGGTGCTACGACGGTGCTGGTAACCAGATTTCCCCATTCGCCCCGGTCAGAAGCCGTTTGCAGAAGCGTATCAAGAGATAGTTCTGTCCACTCTTTCAGGTTGTCCAACCAATTCTTTATCTGGCGACCTTTTCTGTGTGTTTTTTTTTCCTTCTATTAGCCAGTCTGCAGAGCTGTTTGCTCCCTTGCAGTCAATGCCAGACAAACATATTTACATGCGTGTTCCTTCCACTGTACCTTATAGGATGGTTTGGGCCGAGTCATGCCATACAGCATAGGTTCTCAATCTTTTTCGGCTCACCGCCCCCTTTTACATTTTTGTTCCGTTCACCGCACCCCCCCCCCCCTTCCAACTTTCTTTTATCGCCCCCCCCCCCTTTCCGCCCATTTGGACCATAGTTTCGCAATTTTTTTAGGCGGACTAGACTTTTTGTGTGATTAAATTTCTTTAAAGAAACTGAAAAGGAAACATATTGTAAGAATTAATAGATAAAAAAATTGCCTAAACAAAAGGTTTAAATAAATCAATATTAATGTGAATCGTTTGTCTGGTGTATTGCTAGCAATTTGTCTGTGTTTGTTTAAATTTTGGTTGCAAAAGCCTTAGGTCTAATAATCAGTAATATTTGTTCTGTTACAAAACAGAACTTGTTAGGCATCACTATTGAATCAAATGTGGAAACATTTTTTTTTTAAAGGGAGATAATTAGCCCGTTTTATTTGAGCTAATATTTCTGTTTGTTTTTTCTTTGATGAAAAATAAATGGCTTACAATTTATAACTTTGAAATGATCTAACTGTACACACTACTTGAAAATTATATAAATATTGTATGACTAAAGAATGTATATGTATATTTTCAAGCATGACAATAACTACCCAGTTTGTATGACTAATAATTATCTATACCGCTTAACAACGATATCTCTTTAATTAACTTGGTCTGCAACACATGATAACATCTGGGTTAAACTGAAATCAAAATATTATTAATATTAGCAGATGTTAGTGCGACAGTCTGGTGAACCAACCACAGGATCAGCCGGCCGCACACTATATCATCTCTCTCCTATTTTCCCGCTTGGACTATTGTAATTCGCTTTTGGCTGGTCTCTCGGCCTCCTCCCTTCAAGGACTCCAACGTATCCAGAACTGCGCAGCCCGACTAGTTCTCAAGAAGAAGAAGTCAAATAATATCACTCCTCTGCTCCGATCTCTGCACTGGCTACCCATCAACAACCGGATCTCATATAAGCTGGCTTCTCTCTGTTATAGGTGCCTGAATAACTGCGCCCCGGATTATCTTCGCTCTTGTATGGAGCTCTACACCCAGTCCCGCCCTCTTCGTTCGGCATCTGACGCGCTTACTCTGCGGATCCCTCGTGTGAGGCTAGTGTCCGCTGGCGAACGTTCATTTTCCTACGCAGGACCGTCCGCTTGGAATCACCTCCCACTACAGCTTCGCCAGAGCCCTAGCTATGACACCTTCAGGAGCCGGCTGAAGACTCACCTATTTCGTCAGCAGAATTAGCGTATTACTATATATTTCGTTGTCTGTCTGTATTCTGTAACTGTCGTCTGCGCTTAGAACTGTCACCAAAGGGATATGCGCTATATAAGCACCGTTATTATTATTATTATATTTGCCAAATACAGACCCCTACTTCATCGAAAAGTCACTGCGATTCCTATTTCTTATTAATATAATAAATTTAGGCATACTATTGGGGGATATCAGATTTTTAGCAGCACTTGCATTTACATCACATTTCATCCAAAAACTAATCCATTGAAATAGATGAGGTGTTAAAATATATCAGGTACGTTTGTACCGCCCACTTGCACTTCACCGTCCCCCAATCGCCCCCGGGAATGTCTGCGCCCCTTTAAAGCTTCTCACCGCCCCCCCCCTGGGGGGGGGGGGCGATATCGCCCCCGTTGAGAACCTATGCCATATAGTATGACCAAACCATCTCAGCTTTCGTCGTTTTACAGTTAAAAGGAGTACCTCCTGTTTTCCGACCAGATTATAAACCTGGAGCAAGACATATTCATTCTTTTTTTTTTCTTGAAAAGCAATTAACAGTTATAACCTGTATTAAAACTCACTCAGATGACCCCGTCTTATTTACCTAACTGTATTCAGACAAAGAAATCAGTTTGCCGAGAAGAAAACAGCATTGTTGAATTCTTATCTTAAGTTGTCAGAGTAGATCCTATAAAATACGTGGCTTTGCTTATGGCTTATGCTATTATAGGCCTGATCATATCATCACCGGAAGTAACGCCTGTGGAATTTAAAGTAAGGAGAGGTCATGAACTCTACACCTTAAGAAGTCTGTTGCCTTAACATTTGCATATTATGATTTTGATATCAGCATTGGATAGGCCTATCTTGTTTGAGGAAGTCTGGACAGTTTAGCCGGTTAGTCAATGACTATGTTTTAGACATATGATATCAGCATTGGATATCTTGTTAGGGGAAGTCTGGACAGTTTATCTGGTTGGTCAATGACTATGTTTTAGACATATGATATCAGCCTTAGATAATATGTATAACATTCAACAAGAGTTTTAAGCTTAAGCCGACAACGTAGTTTCATGTGCTAGTCCAACCCTTGAAAGTCGGCACAGAAGGGGCAGTGATGGAGGTTTGGTCTAATGAGTTCCACAGTCTAATGGCTGACGGAAAAAAAGAATATTTGGTTTGATTATGTTGAGGTTAAATTTGTTTATCTCGTCAAATATTAAAGTCTGCCAAAACATTGAATTCAGTTTAAAATTACAGAAGAAATGTTTGCAAGAAGATCTATATTTATAATTACGTTGTGTGAAGTTCATTTAATTTGAACTTTGAATAGAGTAACAGTTGTCAAACAATAACTCAAAAATACGTGTTTTTTTTGCTATCAATGTAAGATGTAGACTTTTAAAATATTTACTGTTATATTAAAAAAAATTCTATATTGGATGTTAAAAAATACGACGATAATGTTGCGTTCAAACATTTGTCAGAGTCTTCTTCAGTTTGTAACGAGACAGCAAGACGTCAACACAGGACTATCAAAGATGGCGAACAACATTCTGCTGACAGGACTATCAAAGATGGCGGACAACATTCTGCTGACAGGACTATCAAAGATGGCGGACAACATTCTGCTGACAGGACTATCAAAGATGGCGGACAACATTCTGCTGACAGGACTATAAAAGATGGCGGACAACATTCTGCTGACAGGACTATCAAAGATGGCGGACAACATTCTGCTGACAGGACTATCAAAGATGGCGGACAACATTCTGCTGACAGGAAATCAACCAATGAGATCAAAGGTGCCGGAAACATGCCAGGTAATAACACAAAGAGCAGTCCTATTTTACCCCAGTTGCCACTTTGGCCGTGGACATTTTTCAGCGGTTCGACCGTCAATGTCGGAGTAACACTAAAGAGCTCTGGCGACGTACTCAACAGGAACCGGTGAAAGAATTAATCCGACAGCGCAGATGGAAGTGGATTGGACACACTCTTAGGAAGCCAGCAACCAGCACCACGAGACAAGCCCTTACCTGGAATCCACAGGGCAAGAGAAAGAGAGGTAGACCCAGAATGACCTGGAGAAGAAAGCTGGAGGCAGACACCAAAAAGAGTGGTCGCAACTGGGGACAGCTAGAGAGATTGGCCCAAGACCGAGATGCCTGGAGAGCCTTTGTTCGTGGCCTATGTCCCAGACGAGACGAAAGGCGATGATGATGATGAGGAGGAGCATGAATGGGTTGCCGGGTCTGATTACTGCTTCACATCATTCATGATAAAACCTGCCATTGTTTTGTCATTAAAAAAACCTTTTCTATGCAAGCATAATTGATTCATACACATAAGAGGTTTTTTTGTGACCTACACGTTTTTGTTTAAGAAGGTCTTTGTATTAATAGGGGCTGTTTATTCAATTCTGTTACGTTCGTTTTTTAACGTTTAAAAAAGCTACGTGCACTTTTATGCTTCAAAGATTACACTCCAGGTCTTTTAGACTCGACACCCATGAGTTTTTTTTTAAAAAAGGTATAGTCTCGACACAATAGTAGCTGCAACCTCAATTCTTACGTCTCATTCCAAAATCCATTTACAATCTTCACTCTCTCGCCACAAGCCAAAAATTCAAATCCCTTTTAAAACAAACAAACACACACACACACGCACACACGCACGCACGCACGCACGCACGCACACACACACACACACACCTTTATATCGAGTTAACAAAACCTGCACACACACACACACACACCCTTATATCGAGTTAACAAAACCTGCACACACACACACACCTTTATATCGAGTTAACAAAACCTGCACACACACACACACACCTTTATATCGAGTTAACAAAACCTGCACACACACACACACCTTTATATCGAGTTAACAAAACCTGCACACACACACACACCTTTATATCGAGTTAACAAAACCTGCACACACACACACACACACACCTTTATATCGAGTTAACAAAACCTGCACACACACACACACCTTTATATCGAGTTAACAAAACCTGCACACACACACACACCTTTATATCGAGTTAACAAAACCTGCACACACACACACACACCTTTATATCGAGTTAACAAAACCTGCACACACACACACACACCTTTATATCGAGTTAACAAAACCTGCACACACACACACACACCTTTATATCGAGTTAACAAAACCTGCACACACACACACACACCTTTATATCGAGTTAACAAAACCTGCACACACACACACACACCTTTATATCGAGTTAACAAAACCTGCACACACACACACACACCTTTATATCGAGTTAACAAAACCTGCACACACACACACACCTTTATATCGAGTTAACAAAACCTGCACACACACACACACCTTTATATCGAGTTAACAAAACCTGCACACACACACACACACCTTTATATCGAGTTAACAAAACCTGCACACACACACACACACCTTTATATCGAGTTAACAAAACCTGCACACACACACACACACACCTTTATATCGAGTTAACAAAACCTGCACACACACACACACCTTTATATCGAGTTAACAAAACCTGCACACACACACACACACACCTTTATATCGAGTTAACAAAACCTGCACACACACACACACACACACCTTTATATCGAGTTAACAAAACCTGCACACACACACACACCTTTATATCGAGTTAACAAAACCTGCACACACACACACACACACCTTTATATCGAGTTAACAAAACCTGCACACACACACACACACCTTTATATCGAGTTAACAAAACCTGCACACACACACACACACCTTTATATCGAGTTAACAAAACCTGCACACACACACACACACCTTTATATCGAGTTAACAAAACCTGCACACACACACACACACCTTTATATCGAGTTAACAAAACCTGCACACACACACACACACCTTTATATCGAGTTAACAAAACCTGCACACACACACACACACCTTTATATCGAGTTAACAAAACCTGCACACACACACACACACCTTTATATCGAGTTAACAAAACCTGCACACACACACACACACCTTTATATCGAGTTAACAAAACCTGCACACACACACACACACCTTTATATCGAGTTAACAAAACCTGCACACACACACACACACACACCTTTATATCGAGTTAACAAAACCTGCACACACACACACACACCTTTATATCGAGTTAACAAAACCTGCACACACACACACACACCTTTATATCGAGTTAACAAAACCTGCACACACACACACACACACACCTTTATATCGAGTTAACAAAACCTGTTGTTGTTTTTTTTACAATTCTTTCCGTGACCATAGCGGTCACTACAGTGAGAAGGTGGTGGGGGGGGGGAGGTAACTGGTCGTAAATTACATAAACCAGTTGACCTCCTAAAATATAACTGTAACAAATCCATTTCGACCTTTAAAAAAATCTATATGTGTGCTATAATATTTTGTTTTAAAAAACTTTCCAGTTTCCCCTACAATGGAAAGTAAATTTCAAGATAGACTAAGAGAAAAGTTCCAGTCTTCAGGGAACTCAGCTAAAGCAGTCGTTCTTCCAGATCAGGTGACCTTGATGAGGTCGAATATGACCCAACGATCTCCAGGAACAGATCAAGTCAACTTGCAGACGACATTCACTGGTAACGTTTTCAAAAATCGTCCCGCGCAGTCCAAACAATCTATTTCTCGAGAAGACATGCTAACAAGAAAATTGAAGCAGACGGCCGAGGATATGCAGACGATTGCATCCAGGGGGGGGGGGGGGGGGGGGGTACTGTTAGAAAGCAGACGTCAGCACCGAAAGTAAAGAAAAATAAATCCAGATGTAAGTGATTTGTTTTAAAGACCGCGTGGTTTTGATTGAAGTTGTGGTTGGACAAAAGTTTTGAACTTTAACCTATAGTTGCAGACATCCGTTTATCTCAATTTTGGACGTTTTCTGTCCATTAATGTTAAAATATCAAAACAATCCTTTGTCTTTCTGAGAAAAAAAAAATAAAAAAAAATAAAACACGTGTAATAGTGAATTATTTTCTTAAAAAAAACAACAGCATATATGTATTTCTAAATACCTGTATTTTTATTTCTCTAGCGACCAACACAGTTGATCGAAACAAGAGAAGGTCATTGAGTCAAACCCCACAGAGGGACTCAAGAAAAGGTATTTAATGTTAGGGACATTCTTTATACAAAACAAAACGTTTGACCTTAAAGTTTTCGTCCTAAGGACCGATTTTTACAAACTATACTAAATACAGTTTATTAGACTTTCCTATATTATTTAATGCCATATTAAAAACGAATTTTAATTAAATATCCCATTAAATACCATTACAATGCCATATTAAAAACGAATTTTAATTAAATATCCCATTAAATACCATTACAATGCCATATTAAAAACGAATTTTAATTAAATATCCCATTAAATACCATTACAATGCCATATTAAAAACGAATTTTAATTAAATATCCCATTAAATACCATTACAATGCCATATTAAAAACGAATTTTAATTAAATATCCCATTAAATACCATTACAATGCCATATTAAAAACGAATTTTAATTAAATATCCCATTAAATACCCTTACAATGCCATATTAAAAACGAATTTTAATTAAATATCCCATTAAATACCATTACAATGCCATATTAAAAACGAATTTTAATTAAATATCCCATTAAATACCATTACAATGCCATATTAAAAACGAATTTTAATTAAATATCCCATTAAATACCATTACAATGCCATATTAAAAACGAATTTTAATTAAATATCCCATTAAATACCATTACAATGCCATATTAAAAACGAATTTTAATTAAATATCCCATTAAATACCATTACAATGCCATATTAAAAACGAATTTTAATTAAATATCCCATTAAATACCCTTACAATGCCATATTAAAAACGAATTTTAATTAAATATCCCATTAAATACCCTTACAATGCCATATTAAAAACGAATTTTAATTAAATATCCCATTAAATACCATTACAATGCCATATTAAAAACGAATTTTAATTAAATATCCCATTAAATACCATTACAATGCCATATTAAAAACGAATTTTAATTAAATATCCCATTAAATACCATTACAATGCCATATTAAAAACGAATTTTAATTAAATATCCCATTAAATACCATTACAATGCCATATTAAAAACGAATTTTAATTAAATATCCCATTAAATACCATTACAATGCCATATTAAAAACGAATTTTAATTAAATATCCCATTAAATACCATTACAATGCCATATTAAAAACGAATTTTAATTAAATATCCCATTAAATACCATTACAATGCCATATTAAAAACGAATTTTAATTAAATATCCCATTAAATACCATTACAATGCCATATTAAAAACGAATTTTAATTAAATATCCCATTAAATACCATTACAATGCCATATTAAAAACGAATTTTAATTAAATATCCCATTAAATACCATTACAATGCCATATTAAAAACGAATTTTAATTAAATATCCCATTAAATACCATTACAATGCCATATTAAAAACGAATTTTAATTAAATATCCCATTAAATACCATTACAATGCCATATTAAAAACGAATTTTAATTAAATATCCCATTAAATACCATTACAATGCCATATTAAAAACGAATTTTAATTAAATATCCCATTAAATACCATTACAATGCCATATTAAAAACGAATTTTAATTAAATATCCCATTAAATACCATTACAATGCCATATTAAAAACGAATTTTAATTAAATATCCCATTAAATACCATTACAATGCCATATTAAAAACGAATTTTAATTAAATATCCCATTAAATACCATTACAATGCCATATTAAAAACGAATTTTAATTAAATATCCCATTAAATACCATTACAATGCCATATTAAAAACGAATTTTAATTAAATATCCCATTAAATACCATTACAATGCCATATTAAAAACGAATTTTAATTAAATATCCCATTAAATACCATTACAATGCCATATTAAAAACGAATTTTAATTAAATATCCCATTAAATACCCTTACAATGCCATATTAAAAACGAATTTTAATTAAATATCCCATTAAATACCATTACAATGCCATATTAAAAACGAATTTTAATTAAATATCCCATTAAATACCATTACAATGCCATATTAAAAACGAATTTTAATTAAATATCCCATTAAATACCATTACAATGCCATATTAAAAACGAATTTTAATTAAATATCCCATTAAATACCATTACAATGCCATATTAAAAACGAATTTTAATTAAATATCCCATTAAATACCATTACAATGCCATATTAAAAACGAATTTTAATTAAATATCCCATTAAATACCATTACAATGCCATATTAAAAACGAATTTTAATTAAATATCCCATTAAATACCATTACAATGCCATATTAAAAACGAATTTTAATTAAATATCCCATTAAATACCATTACAATGCCATATTAAAAACGAATTTTAATTAAATATCCCATTAAATACCATTACAATGCCATATTAAAAACGAATTTTAATTAAATATCCCATTAAATACCATTACAATGCCATATTAAAAACGAATTTTAATTAAATATCCCATTAAATACCATTACAATGCCATATTAAAAACGAATTTTAATTAAATATCCCATTAAATACCATTACAATGCCATATTAAAAACGAATTTTAATTAAATATCCCATTAAATACCATTACAATGCCATATTAAAAACGAATTTTAATTAAATATCCCATTAAATACCATTACAATGCCATATTAAAAACGAATTTTAATTAAATATCCCATTAAATAACATTACAATGCCATATTAAAAACGAATTTTAATTAAATATCCCATTAAATACCATTACAATGCCATATTAAAAACGAATTTTAATTAAATATCCCATTAAATACCATTACAATGCCATATTAAAAACGAATTTTAATTAAATATCCCATTAAATACCATTACAATGCCATATTAAAAACGAATTTTAATTAAATATCCCATTAAATACCATTACAATGCCATATTAAAAACGAATTTTAATTAAATATCCCATTAAATACCATTACAATGCCATATTAAAAACGAATTTTAATTAAATATCCCATTAAATAACATTACAATGCCATATTAAAAACGAATTTTAATTAAATATCCCATTAAATACCATTACAATGCCATATTAAAAACGAATTTTAATTAAATATCCCATTAAATACCATTACAATGCCATATTAAAAACGAATTTTAATTAAATATCCCATTAAATACCATTACAATGCCATATTAAAAACGAATTTTAATTAAATATCCCATTAAATACCATTACAATGCCATATTAAAAACGAATTTTAATTAAATATCCCATTAAATACCATTACAATGCCATATTAAAAACGAATTTTAATTAAATATCCCATTAAATACCATTACAATGCCATATTAAAAACGAATTTTAATTAAATATCCCATTAAATACCATTACAATGCCATATTAAAAACGAATTTTAATTAAATATCCCATTAAATACCATTACAATGCCATATTAAAAACGAATTTTAATTAAATATCCCATTAAATACCATTACAATGCCATATTAAAAACGAATTTTAATTAAATATCCCATTAAATACCATTACAATGCCATATTAAAAACGAATTTTAATTAAATATCCCATTAAATACCATTACAATGCCATATTAAAAACGAATTTTAATTAAATATCCCATTAAATACCATTACAATGCCATATTAAAAACGAATTTTAATTAAATATCCCATTAAATACCATTACAATGCCATATTAAAAACGAATTTTAATTAAATATCCCATTAAATACCATTACAATGCCATATTAAAAACGAATTTTAATTAAATATCCCATTAAATACCATTACAATGCCATATTAAAAACGAATTTTAATTAAATATCCCATTAAATACCATTACAATGCCATATTAAAAACGAATTTTAATTAAATATCCCATTAAATACCATTACAATGCCATATTAAAAACGAATTTTAATTAAATATCCCATTAAATACCATTACAATGCCATATTAAAAACGAATTTTAATTAAATATCCCATTAAATACCATTACAATGCCATATTAAAAACGAATTTTAATTAAATATCCCATTAAATACCATTACAATGCCATATTAAAAACGAATTTTAATTAAATATCCCATTAAATACCATTACAATGCCATATTAAAAACGAATTTTAATTAAATATCCCATTAAATACCATTACAATGCCATATTAAAAACGAATTTTAATTAAATATCCCATTAAATACCATTACAATGCCATATTAAAAACGAATTTTAATTAAATATCCCATTAAATACCATTACAATGCCATATTAAAAACGAATTTTAATTAAATATCCCATTAAATACCATTACAATGCCATATTAAAAACGAATTTTAATTAAATATCCCATTAAATACCATTACAATGCCATATTAAAAACGAATTTTAATTAAATATCCCATTAAATACCATTACAATGCCATATTAAAAACGAATTTTAATTAAATATCCCATTAAATACCATTACAATGCCATATTAAAAACGAATTTTAATTAAATATCCCATTAAATACCATTACAATGCCATATTAAAAACGAATTTTAATTAAATATCCCATTAAATACCATTACAATGCCATATTAAAAACGAATTTTAATTAAATATCCCATTAAATAACATTACAATGCCATATTAAAAACGAATTTTAATTAAATATCCCATTAAATACCATTACAATGCCATATTAAAAACGAATTTTAATTAAATATCCCATTAAATACCATTACAATGCCATATTAAAAACGAATTTTAATTAAATATCCCATTAAATACCATTACAATGCCATATTAAAAACGAATTTTAATTAAATATCCCATTAAATACCATTACAATGCCATATTAAAAACGAATTTTAATTAAATATCCCATTAAATACCATTACAATGCCATATTAAAAACGAATTTTAATTAAATATCCCATTAAATACCATTACAATGCCATATTAAAAACGAATTTTAATTAAATATCCCATTAAATAACATTACAATGCCATATTAAAAACGAATTTTAATTAAATATCCCATTAAATACCATTACAATGCCATATTAAAAACGAATTTTAATTAAATATCCCATTAAATACCATTACAATGCCATATTAAAAACGAATTTTAATTAAATATCCCATTAAATACCATTACAATGCCATATTAAAAACGAATTTTAATTAAATATCCCATTAAATACCATTACAATGCCATATTAAAAACGAATTTTAATTAAATATCCCATTAAATACCATTACAATGCCATATTAAAAACGAATTTTAATTAAATATCCCATTAAATACCATTACAATGCCATATTAAAAACGAATTTTAATTAAATATCCCATTAAATACCATTACAATGCCATATTAAAAACGAATTTTAATTAAATATCCCATTAAATACCATTACAATGCCATATTAAAAAACCATGGAAAATGTCGTATTACATACCATCAAAAATTGTAATTGTACATAAAATACTACATGTATTATAAATGTCACATTGCACAGTATATTGACGATAAACTTAATCATTCTAAAAAAAAACATTGAGTTAAATTAAGCCAAATGTTTTAAATGTTTCGAAGCTGCAGGCCGGCAGCAGGCCTATATTTAAAAATATGAAACGAACGGTTTAATATGTCGTATAATTAAGTACGTAGAGTGGGTGAAGCACAGTTCACTTCATTTTTTTGTTGGATTGACTAGTCAACACAACGCTCATCCCTACTTTACAACCCCCAACAGTGGGTGAATCACAGTTCACTTCATTTTTTTGTTGGATTGACTAGCCAACACATCGCTCATCCCCACTTTACAAACCACCAACAGATTTCTGTGGCTCGAAATGAATGTCTTTCACTGTCGCTCAAGACCAAGAAAAACGTTATTTAAACCATATACTTAGATGCTGATAGTCCAACACTTTCCCAACGGACCACTACACCGAACTTTTTTAGTAGACATCTACAGTACAGCACTGTTTTAAAATCAGTTCTAAATCATTAAAAACTTTTTTTTGTCAGTAGAAGACGACAGCATTTGGGAAGATCAGACGTTGGTCCGTTTAATTGGGAGGGATAATGTAACTGAGGTAGGTCTGTCCACCTGTTTGACTTGTAGTGTGCCTCTAGCTGTATTGTGTAGCTGTAGGCCTATGTCTGTAGCTGTATGTGTGTAGCTGTATGTGTGTAGCCGTATGTGTGTAGCTGTATGTGTATAGCCAATACATTAAAACAATGACCTATTCAGGGGTTTCAATTGTTAAAGTATAAGACATTTTTAATTTTGCATAGTATGTTAACAGTAAGTTGAAAATAATAGCCTATCCGTATGCTTATCTCAACATTTAGCCTGTAAAAAATGACACAATTCTTCACGACAAAGATGGACAACTGATGATGAAGCACCGTCCTCCAGATAAGTTGATTGATACGACACTGTGTTTAAACAAGTCGAGCGTTGGACGAGGCCTAAGTGCACAGATAGTGGACAACGAGGATGATCTCACATACCTGTGCACCGGCGGACAAAGACATGGAATCCCCCAGTTGTGTGCTGATGACGGATATTCAGGTAAAACATATTATTGTAACAACGTCGTAAAATGTCTTAATTACTTGAGGGTTCAGACTAACTTCAGACATCCTATTTTAAACACTTTATACACTAGTGAGGTCAGATTATTCAATATATTACAGAAGATTATTGCATCCTACGCTTATTATCCGTGGCTTAACTATTGTTTAGCATTTTGATTAGTGTTTTAAATTATGTTAAAGTTTAATTTATCCTGGTTTGTTCAGGTTTATTTCTAGCTCAATTTAGAATTTGGCTGTGAAATAATGAAACAGTTCTTATATGTAACTTTCTCATTTAAGAAACGTTTTCTAAAAAAAATAATTCTATTTTAAAAACTAGACTTTTGTTTATTAATTTGAATTTTTTCAACATGAACGTGAATTCAATTTTTACAGGTTCCAATGCTGATTTGAAAATGTGGTCTGTTCCTGAACTGCCGAATGTGAATTTGGACTCCCGAGACACCAAGATGTTTGGTCTAAAGAATGCGACCTCTCTGATTGGTCCAAAGAACGCGAGATTGGTGCGACATGCAAGGCAGGTAAATGGGCATAATGCAATAAACATGAGAGTAAAATAGAACTTGTTGAGCATTTAAAATACTTTAAACACTTTTTTTTTCAAAATTGTAACACCAATGCCAACTAATAATTAATTAAAGTTCAAACAATCTATAATATATTAAAGTGCTATTTTGTTGTTTTTTACATTAACTTTTTAAATTTTGAATTCACCATAAAGTGTAAATAGAATATATTCTAAACTATATTACAAGCAAATGGTCGAATTTGTGTACTGGCGCCATCGACTGGTGTACTGAAGGTCCTGGGTTCGAGTCCTGGTGAAGGCTGTGATTTGTTTTCGGGTCTGGAGGGTGTCCCTGAGTGTATGCAGCTATGATGGGTACCTGACTTTAGTTGGGGTAAAGTAGAGGTGGCTGGGCATTCAAGAGCTGGCCACACAATCCACATAGTATGCCGAGGCCACAGAAACTGGTGAAGGCTGCTTCACCGGACCCATGGATCAATTTGGTCCAACGGAATACTTTACTTCATTAGATTGATCCAGACTATGTTCATGTTTTCTTTCTCCCTAGATTGATCCAGACTATGTTCATGTTTTCTTTCTCCCTAGATTGATCCAGACTATGTTCATGTTTTCTTTCTCCCTAGTATGATCCAGACTATGTTCATGTTTTCTTTCTCCCTAGTATGATCCAGACTATGTTCATGTTTTCTTTCTCCCTAGTATGATCCAGACTATGTTCATGTTTTATTTCTCCCTAGATTGATCCAGACTATGTTCATGTTTTCTTTCTCCCTAGATTGATCCAGACTATGTTCATGTTTTCTTTCTCCCTAGATTGATCCAGACTTCCTGAAGGAAACATTCCTCCAGAGATTGGCCGAAGAAAGAAGAAGGAAACTGTATTTTGGTTTCACAAAGCGCAAGTCTAGATTTAACCTGAATGTTCCAGAACATCCCTGGAACCAGTCAGGCAGTTCGGAATACAGTTTACATGGTAGAATCCATTCTTTTTGTATCTCTAATACAGTTTAGTTTATTGTTATGTTCTTTATATACTATATAAATACTTCCGAAAAACGTGTTGTTGTTTTTTTCGACCGAGGCGAGTGTCCAAAATGGTTTCCGGTTAGACCCTAGACTAGCACGTATTGCATCCTATCATAGACTATAATATACATGGACCACTTGCTTTAGTATTTCTGCTATATGATGACTCGAAACACTGATTTTCGGAATTTCCGATTCGTTGTTTCCTTTGCACTTCCGTTTTAGTGAATCGCTTCGATTTTCTCAATGAAAAATTAAAATTAAAATCGAAAGTTGTATAAAGCGGAAACATTTAAGAAACAACGAGGAGAGTAGAAGTAATTTAAGACAGCCTTTTTGGTTGCGCACGGGCAAAAAGTTGATATAAGCTCTAAAAATAGAGCAAGCGGTCCATCTTATTATAGTCTATGATCCTACGCTTGTTCGTGATTTGGGTCTTTGCCTTTTTATAAACGCATCAAATTTGCTCTGTCCTAAGATTAGCCTATAGTAGAATGGACCGCTTGCTTTAATATTTCTTCTATTTGATGACTCGAATTATTTCTTTTAGGAATTCCCGACTTCCGTTTGAAAGCCTACTGTGCACTTCCTTTTTATTTAATCGCAATGATATTCTCAATGAAAAATTAAAATTAAAAGAGAAAGTTGTATACAGAAAAACGTTTAGGCAGACGTAGAAGTAATTTAAGACTGCGTTATTGGTTTCTAACAAAATAAAAAAGAACATAAGCTCTAAAAAAACTAACCCATAAAAACAAAGTTTTTGTTATACTTCCTTTCTTTGTTAACTAAGTTTATATTTAATTTATATAGGGCGTTTGCAATCCCGTGACAAAAAGCACGTGATTTGTGTTTACTTTGAGTAATGGTGTACAATTAAATATGGCCGCTGTATTAATAGGGCGTTTGCAATCCCGTGACAAAAAGCACGTGATTTGTGTTTACTTTGAGTAGGGGAAACTGGGGTAAAACGGGGTATTGGGGTAAAATGGGGTTTTGCAAATACACCCCTTTCAGAGCCTCAAAAACTATCGCAAATGATTGGATTTGAAGTAACACGATACGAGACGACGACATCTTGAGCTATAGTCCACTTTTCACGCAGAATTATTGTTACAAGGTAAATACAAATTTTCGCATCTTTTTCATCTAATTTTTTTAACTTACGATTTAAGAAACTGATACTTAATAATTAAAGTTTCGAACTAAATCTTTTATTGTATCTGAATAATATCTTATTCTCGACAAATAGGGCCTTTAATTTAACAATAAAATCAAGCATGTTACAATTTTAATGCATTTTATTGTGCCCCACCACAATGGGGCAAAATGGGGTAGTTTCAGTGGGGCAAAATGGGGTTCTTCCCCATATACTACTTTTTTATATTTAAAGGTAATTTTTGTAAATGAAATTTCTAAATAGGCCTGTAAATATGAAATTATTTTGATTTGTAAATGAAATTTATAATTAGGCCTGTTTTTTTTTTTCAGCCCTAGGTGCATTTAAAATTGTGTTTTCTTTTGTTTTTCTGATTGAACAAGAATCTGAACTAGGCAGAAGATGGAAAAAATGCTATTTGGTCTTTCATCCTTTGAACTAAGAAGACTTGCTCGAAGAAAAAAAAAAAAGTCCAAACTTTATATGTGAACTGTGTATTAATAGTGAATAATTTTGATGTTTTTTTATGGTTTTATACAAGTTCTTACCATGACCCCATTATGCCCCATGCCGAACCCCATTTTGCCCCAAGCATGGGGCAAAATGGGGTATTTGTGTCTTTTTTTTTAAAGTTCAATAAAATAAAAAAATGACATTCTATGGTGTTTGTGCTTTGTTAAAATGTTGTCAATGTTGTATTCTTTTATTTTCAGCTAAATTTGTTTTCATTTGTATGTTTTTTGTCAATACAGAAGAGTTTTTTCCTTAAGTACCCCATTTTACCCCAGTTTCCCCTAATGGTGTACAATTAAATATGGCCGCTGTATTAATAAAGTTTCATATAGGCTCGAGCTTTTTTTAAATGATGTGTTGTGTTTTAAGTCTTATTAAGGTTTAAGCTGTATTATGTATGTTAAATAAAATAGGCTATTTTATTATTATCATAGACATAGATCATAGACGATGTGAGCCTAATAGTGACTTGACTAGATAGCCTATTCACCAACACAATCACTTGACATCGTAGCCTAGCCTACGAAACATTAAAAGTGTAGGCCTATAAAGTGAAATTGAAAGTGTAAATAGGTCTAGCCGGCCTTAGCCTAATCACATTAATCAATTAATCTACAGTACTACTATTTACCTCCTTATGTTTGAGTAGGATAGCCAATATTCAGATGTGAATTTTGCATGATAAAGAAGTAGGCCTACTTCACTTTCACCACGTTAAATTTGTACCTCAATTGGGTTCTTTATTTACACAAATACGTCACTAAATTTACACAAAAAAACTTAAGCTCCGCCTACTGAGAACGCTCTATAGATTGAAATAAATAAAAGTGATATCATACCTTATGAATTTCCACACAAAAATTTTGCGCATCCTTTTTTTTTTCTAGCTTTGGCCCGCAAAAAACATAAAAAGATAACTCGCTTTGTTTCGGTTACATTGTTTCGTTTTCATTCTATTTATTTAGTAAAAACTAACATATCCGAAAAGTGTATTTAATTCCGTCTCTTCCGGTAAAGGCCGCCATGCTTTATATAAAATATTTTCTTCGATTCGCAAATTGGTCGAAGGAATTTGTGACTACTCCAAAGACTATGATGCTGAAAATTTGATAGAATGTATTGTTAGTCGGGACAAGTCTGCTGCCCAAGTTTCAGTTCGATTGGACGACGGAAAGAGGTCGAAAAATCGATGCAAAGTTTGCTAACAAGCAAGCAACCAAGCAGACAGACAGCACTAAACATAGCAAATATAGCACTAAACAAGCAGTTACAGTATGCAAGGGGCGGCGCTGAAACTTTTGCCCTGGGGCGGCACATAAGCTCGTAAAGTCACTGCATATGGCATATGTTATTTTACTTGATTGACATGCATCTTGGTAGGGTAATTGACCTAAAATGAATCTTTTATTTCCCGCCAATTATATCCCAGATGATTATCTACTTCCGTTCTGTATATTTCAAGATGACAATCTGGCCAAATTTCAGCAAGTTTTTAACGCGGTAAGTGAAGCTGTTATTTTTTTTAATTGAATTTAGAGTTACCACAATTTCGCTGACGGAAAATTCCATAAAGTTTGCTCGTACTAACTTGAGACTAGATACGCCAGCGTGCGTAGGTCTGTGTGTTTGTGTGTGTGTGTTTGTGGAGGTCAATGTAAAGTATCACATTGTTATGAGTAATGGTCTCAAGAAATACCAGTCGCACTGCCCCAGATGTATAAGCTGGTAATATTGTCCAATGGGATTTGAAATAAACCTTCCACTCTGAACCTTCCTCAAGAAAACAGTTCACCGAGAGACTAACCAGTTCATCGAGAGACTAGCCAGTTCACCGAGAGACTCACCAGTTCACTGAGAGACTAGCCAGTTCACTGAGAGACTAACCAGTTCACTGAGAGACTAACCAGTTCACCGAGAGACTAACCAGTTATCTAAATAATGTCACTTCCGTTGGATCCCCAGAGTTAGATAGACAGACTCTGTGATGTTGTTGATTAAACTTCTAGGTGTGTTGCAAACTACTAGCGTTGGTCTTAGAATCTGTCAATGACTAACTCTAATGAACCACGTAGGTAAAAATTGTTACCTCTCGATGTCCAAGGAGGGGAAGGGGTTGTATATCTTAAATGACTTCGTTAAACCTTTCAAGACTCATATCATTAATTATTCTAATTCTACCAGCTGTAGAGATACAGTTAAGACAACTATTTACCGGTAATTTGATACAACATACAAATATTATTATATCAACAATATATATATAAAATCATAGGTTTCAAAACTTTAGTAGTCGCCACAACACAGTGATGTAGCTAGGGATGTGGGGCCCCTGCTAAAAAAAATTTCGAACACTCCTTTTGGGGTCCCCCTCGAGAAGAGGCCCGGGGTGACTTTCAAATTTGGACCCCCCCCCTCCCCCTCCCCTAGCTACGCCACTGCCACAACAGTCTCTCTGTAACTGTTGACTGACCTCACAGGGAGAGCACTCTCTAGCTAATCCCGTGACTCGTGATCTCTCTGTCCAATAGAGACATGGGTAGGGCAGGGGTCAAATATTTTTTAAAAAAAGGGAGGTAATCAAAAGAAAACAAAAAGAAGAGGGTGTGATATAGTATATGCGGATGTATTCCTTCGAGTGTCAGTAGATTTTCTGTATTATCTGCCCTTAGCTGCTAACTATGAAACAAAAATAACTTTAAAAACAAAATCAATAAATCGTTTAGTTTGACGACAAAAGACGTGGATGGATAAATCACCAAGAAACATTGAGGGCGCTGCAAGTTGTCAACAGTGGCATGGCGGGAATAGAGCTGGACTATTTATACAGGGTAAGCCAGTTGAACAGCAAAATGTCAAACCGAACTTAATAGCGCAGACCAAACTGGAGAATAGAATACACGAAGCTGTTAAAATCTAAACCTTCATTTTTTTTTAAACAGAATAATAGGAGTTAAAACAATTATTGGAAAAAAAAAGTTAAAATAATTACAAATCAATAAATGATCAGTAGTTTTTTCTTTCAGTTTTTTTGGTCTTATGCCAACTTGTCAATGTTTGGATGTTTTTTGTTTTGTTTTTTCGCGATTTAGACCATCGCGCTCTGAACAATGAGACGTGGTGTAAAATTCTGAAACTATTTTTTACACACACACAATCACTTACACATATACAGAGGGAGAGAGAGAGGGAGAGAAAGAGAGAGAGATTTAAAATTCTCTCGCGGGCTGGATAAAGTAAGAGTTGGCCTGATGTGGCCAGCGGACCTTGAGTGTGACACCACGGCAGTAGATTCTTTAGTCAGAAAATATTGTACAGACGAAACTGTAAAGAAAGGAAATATCAATACTTCACCTATGCCCTCCCCCTTTTTTCTGTTCTTCTTTGCAGTCAGAAGACGAAGAATAGCAGAATATGGAAGAAATAACTTGGAAACTGAAAAAATACTTTTTTTAAATAACATTTACCATTAAAATTTATCATAACACATTTTTTTTCTACAAGAGCTTCATTTAGTTGTGACTTTATATTGACATTTTGTGTCTATTTGATTGTATTAATTGACAAGACGAAACTGTTTCTTACGTTTAGGTTCTGGAACTCATGAATTGTGACATCACTAAAGGCACAAATGTCCATGTCTTCTCCATCCTGTGTGCTCTGTCACAAAGAGTTTCCACAATAGAGTAAGTATATTGGATTGTATAGACATTAGACAGTGAGAGTCACCGATAGAGATCTTTGTTTCCACTATACAAGAGGGCGTTTGCAATCGCGTGACAAAAAGCACGTGATTTGTGTTTACTTTGTGTAGTGGTGTACAAGTACAATGGCCGCTTTATTAATAAAGTTTCATATAGGCTCGAGCTTTTTTAAAATGATGTTTTGTGTTTTAAGTCTTATTAAGATTTTAGCTGTATTATGTATGTTAAATAAAATAGGCTATTTTATTATTATCATAGACGATGTGAGCCTATTAGTGATTGACTAGACTAGATATTCACCAACACTATCACTTGGCATCGTAGCTGCCCTATTTAGCCTTTAGCCTAGCCTACGAAACATCAAAGACCAAGTGAATAGCTTTTTATCAAAATTGAGTTAACATTAAAATTTGATTTTGATAGTAAATAGTGTATTCAGGATCTGAATGTTAATACAAATCATTTATACATAATAGCAAAGATAACTTTTAAGTAATTAGTTCAATATTTGCACTAAAATGTGTGTGTTTTTCGGAGGATTAGTCCAAATCTCCTAGCCATTTGAGATGTTTTTATTTCCGGCAACATTGGAAAATGACGTCAGAGAAAGGATTTAAACTAGGAAAAATGAATATTGTCACGTGTTTTGAATCTTTTCCCGGTTCTTATTTTTAACAAAATGGTTAAATATAAATTTATTGCGCCGAGTTTTGTTTATATATTTCCTTTCTCAAACGTCACTTCCTTATGCTATTCCAAATCTCGTCCCTTTGAGAAAAACCTCTTCACTTGGTTTTTAAAAGTGTAGGCCTATAAAGTGGAATTGAAAGTGTAAATAGGTCTAGCCGGCCCTAGCCTAATCACATTAATCAAGTAATCTGCAGTACTACTATTTACCTCCTTATTTTTTAGTAGGATATCCAATATTCATATGTTAATTTGGCATGATAAGAACAACTTCACCATATGCCATATTTGTTCCTCAAGTGGCTTCTATTTACAAATGACGTCACTAAAAAAAACTTAATCTCCGCCTATTGCAAACGCTCTATAAGTTTATTGGAGTCTATAGCTATGTGGAATCTTTAAATTGTTTCTAAGATCTTTACGTCGTAATCAACAAGCATTGTCACCGTCATTCAGACCAACAGAAGAAATTTAGTTTTATTTATACCGATAAATCTCAACATTTCCTTAACATGACCAATTCAATGTCAATTTACAACAGTATTCTTTAAAAAAAAAAGTGCTACTAATTCAAACACTTCTATTTCTAAGTAGAATTTTTAACAAAAGTCACACTGTTCCAGCGGTTAGTTCACAGGACTGTCAATTTAACCAAAAAAACAACTGACACGCCGCGGGTTCTATCCCTGCCACCGACGGATCCCTGTCGCCCTGCAGGAGCTTTTGGACCTAGTGGACGTAATAATCTACTATCTAGAGGGAACGTCTGTAAACTTATAAGATAAGATAACAAAATGCATCGTTCTCGCCTTTCAACAATCCTTGCTGAATTAGTCACCAGTCACCAGATGACATCTATGTGTCATCTCGATGACATCGCCCTGGCTACACAATTCTTATCTATAGGCCTATATATAAAAAGATCGTGTTTGTGTCCCCGCGGATCTCCATTGGTCAATTTAAAAACACATGAGTTTGTGTCACTGACCTATTTAGGCCTAGGCCTATATTATTAGAATTTTTCACATCATGTGTCTTCGCTAGCTCTGTGGTTAACGTAGCGGACTTTTATACAGGCGACGCAGGTTCGATTCTCCTGTTAGACTATACCTTTTTTTTCAACAATTTTTTTTTTTAACTTTAAAAACCAAAAGACATTGTAAATCTACGGGCAATTTAGATTTTTGTTTTATAAAAATACTCGCCTATTTTTTTTCCGATTACAATATTTTTTTTTTAATTTACTTTCCTAATAGTCTTCAGTAAAAAAATAATAATTTAAATATAAGATTTATAGCTTTCTTTTGATTGTAGTTTATAAATTTTTTATCTTCCCCTTATACAGTCCTGTTTTTATTTCGCCCGGGCAACGCCGGGCAATGTAGCTTGTTTTATATATTACAGACGCTCCTTCTATAAAAAAAAGATTATTGCATCCTACGCTCATCCGTG
This sequence comes from Anisus vortex, assembly GCA_949126835.1. Lineage (NCBI taxonomy): Eukaryota > Metazoa > Mollusca > Gastropoda > Planorbidae > Anisus > Anisus vortex. The sequence goes on from OX421497.1 coordinate 48,110,069, forward strand.
GTCAGAGTCTAGTCTTGCATCTTCATTAATGTTTTAAATGTTGTTAATTTAAGTTACTGGTTTTCCTGGTTTGTTCAGGCAACCCATTCCATGCCCGAATGCCATTTGGGAAGAAATAGTAGGCCCTACTTATATGCATTCGTTCTCGCATGAGGGGTATGGAAAGTTTTTTTGTCCTTATGTTTATCTGAGCTTTGCAAAAGGTTATTATTAGGTTGTATTTCTCTATATATGTTCGGGGAAACAATTGTTATCGGTCTTCACAAAATCTTGGTAAACTTTCAGTCCTGTCTCTAGAAACCCGATCGTTCACCAACCGGATTCCAAAAAAAAAAAAAGAATTCAGTGTGTCCCATAAAAAAATTGTAGTTTAAATGTCGTCATTATTAGACTTGAACTACAGTAGATATTATTTTTTTTACATTGAATTTACTTAACAATCTTCTTTTGATGTATACGTTTATAGTGTCAAAGAAAAAGCTAACATGTTATTTCAGGAAATGTCTGGAGAGTGTCCCTGAGTCTACCCAGCTCTGATGGAGAGTGTCCCTGAGTCTACCCAGCTCTGATGGGTACCTGACTGTAGTTAGGGTAAAGTAAAAGTGGCTGGGCATTGTGCTGTCCACAAAATACCCTAGTATGTCTTGGCCACAGAAACTGGTGAATGCTGCTACACCGGCCCCATGGATCAATCTGGTCAGACGAGATACTTTTTTGTGTGACTGTAAAATTATTCAAACAATTTGTGTAGGCATATAGATTCTAAAAATCTAAATTTAATTTGTCTTGGCCCAGTTCTTGGATAAAGCTCAAGTCATGTGACCAGAGTTCTCAGCTTCTAGACATGAAGGTCTTTCTCTGTAAGGTAAGCATTGAGACAGACGTAGGCATTGAGACAGACGTAGGCATTAAGACAGACGAAGGCATTAAGAAAGACGTAGGTATTGAGACGGACGCAGGCATTGAGACGGACGCAGGCATTGAGACGGACGCAGGCATTGAGACGGACGCAGGCATTGAGACGGACGCAGGCATTGAGACGGACGCAGGCATTGAGACGGACGTAGACAGTGAGGCAGACTCAGACATTAGATTTCAATATCACACGGCACGGTGGCCGAGCCGGCAGCGCGTTCGACTGGCGAACCGAAGGTCCTAGGTTCGAATCCTGATGAAGACTAAGATTTTTTTTTTCCCTGGACTCGAGGGTGTCCCTGAGTCTACCCAGCTACGATGGGTACCTGACATTCATCATCATTATCAATCCCTTGACCGTTGTGGTCGTTGGGAAAACGAATAGACATCCCAGCAGTCAACTTTCTCCATTTTTATCTATCTTTAGCGGTTGTCAAAAGTTGATTGAATTGCAGCCCTGCTTAATATTTTATGTTGTCATGGTTACGCCGCCATATTGCTTACAAATGAGGCTGGATAGCAAAGTCAATGACGAGCTCGCTTCACATGCTAGACATCCTGAGTTCTGTCCATTAACAAATAAAATAAATCCACCACCGACTTGGAGAGGAGTTGGGCGCCACCAAGCTCACAGAAAGGAAAAATGGATACCTGACAATAGTTGGGGTGAAATAAAGGCGCCTGGCCATTGTGCTGGCAACACACACCCTGGTCCTAGTATGCCGTGGCCACTAAAACTAAACTGAAACTGGTGAGCGCTGCTTCACCGGCCGTATGATCAATTTGTTCCGATGGTTACTTTACTTACTTACTGTAGGCTTAGGCTATATATTCAATATTCATGGCTTTTTTTATGTTAATCTTTTCACTGCAGAAAAAACGCATGTTTATATAATCAACTATGTTCCTTATCTTTTGAATTTCAGTCTAATTGAAACTTCTACAATAAATGTGTTAAGTTTCAGTTTGAAAATCGGGATAACTGGCCCAAAACGTCTGACTTTGACCGTAACATGTAGATCTATTGATATCTGAATCTTGCCCAACAGCGGCATCAGCAAGGCGTGGTTATGAAAGATCACGTGATTATTTTGTAGCAATAGAATGGGCCGTATTGCTGCTGAGAGTTAACACCCTTGCCCCTTATACAAGTCAATCTTTTATGACTGACTTGTAAATTACAAGTCAGTCATAAAAGATTGACTTGTATAAGGGGCAAGGGTGTTAACTCTCAGCAGCAATACGGCCCATTAAACCTTACACGCACACACACTCAAAAGGGCTATTAAAATATTTATAAAACAATTAGATAGAACTTCTATCTGTACAGTAACTTTTAGCACATGTATTTGGCACACGTTTGGTACACTATCAAACAATTGAACAAAATGGCATGGAATAGTGTAAGGAAGATTTTCAAAGTAAGGAAAGTCTTTTCAGGTATTCAAAGAAAGATTTTCGTATCTTATACATGTATGTTACAGACACTCCTTCTATAAAGAAGATTAGTGCGTCCTACGTTCATCTGTGGTCCGAGTCTAGCCTTGGTTTTCCTGGCTAATTCAGGCATCACATTCCATGCCTGAATACTGAATGCCACTCGGAAATATTTTCAATGCAAAGAAAAGATTTGTAAGTATTCAAAGAAAGTTTTTCATTCAAGAAATTATACGTTGTTCTTATTTTATTTTTAGAGACTGTGGGAAGTTTGTATTGACCAGGAGAAGAATTCCATCCCAGCTGACCAGTTACTGGTTCTGTTGAGGTCCGGTGGACTAAGTGACCAGCACCAAGTCAGTGTCAGGGAGAAATTCAGCCATACGCCATGCATCGATTACTTGACCTTCTTGACCTATGCACCTTTGTTTGTCACGCTTCACCAGTCTGTAGTTCAGTGTCCACTATCAGATGCCAGGGACAAATAAATTAATCATTAATTAATCTGTAGTTCAAATGAATTTATCATTCATTAATTTGTAGTTCAGTATCTGCTGTCAGAGACAAATAAATTAATCATTCTTTTATTCTGTAGCTTTCATACCCGTAGTTCTTTGTTGATAATAAATGTTTGAATAGCCTAATCAGGTGTTCAAAAACAATGTTTAGACAGTTGCGTTTCAATAATTGTTTTAATTCTTTTTTTTTTCAGAATCTTTGTATAAATTACCGGTATTAGTTTTTGACTAATAATAGTTGAAAACAGGACATTTTAAAAATTGTTTATTTGTTTTGCATACATGAAAACATTTCAATAGTCAATAAAATACTGAAGTGAAACAGTGTATATGGACAGAGCTGTACAAGACAGAAAAATATCTGTGTATAAAATAATAGTCAGCAAGAAACATACATTTCTGGCATGTAAAACAAATGCATTTAAAACTTTAAAGAATATAAGATCAATATGTGAGAGAATATAAGATGAATATGTGACAGACTATAAGATGAATATGTGACAGCATATAGGATGAATATGTGACAGAATATAAGATGAATATATGTGACAGAATATAAGATGAATATGTGACAGAATATAAGATGAATATGTGACAGAATATAAGATGAATGTGTGACAGAATATAAGGTGAATGTGTGACAGAATATAAGGTGAATGTGTGACAGAATATAAGGTGAATATGTGACAGAATATAAGGTGAATATGTGACAGAATATAAGGTGAATATGTGACAGAATATAAGATGAATATGTGACAGAATATAAGATGAATATGTGACAGAATATAAGATAAATATGTTACAGAATATAAGATGAATATGTTACAGAATATAAGATGAATATGTGACAGAATATAAGATGAATATGTTACAAGAATATAAGATGAATATGTTACAAGAATATTAGATCAATTTGTTACATGCACATCAAACTTAGTGCAATACAAGATCAATACATATCATCATTACTAGAATACAAGATCTTTTTTTTTTATAACAATAACAAGCATCTCAAACGTATTGAAGAGAATGTAATACTAGTACAAATATCTTACAAGCATAGTGTTACTCAGGAATAATGAAGCAATCTTTTAAAAAGTGACATTTTGTTTATAGATCACAAACAGGACACACTAATGCACTAGACAGCAAACAGTGACCGAATTACAGCATTCTATTGACATGTGATAATTCACATTTGTCAACAAAGTAACCTAAATGAAAAAAATTACTGGTAATACAGAAAAAAGGGATAATTTGACAAACTCGTTAACAAAATGCCATTTCTATTGCTGATATATAGTAATGTGATGATTTGATATACTTGTTGATATTGTACCATTCTATTCGTGATACATAAAAAGGGGATAAATTTGGCACATTAACATTAGTTAACATTTAAGTGCCCTAATTACATCATTCTATTGGTGATATGTAACAAATTTGATCATTTGTTAAAGTGACACCATAAATAAGTCATTTGATTGTTGATATAGAACAATGTGACAATTTGACACACTAGGTGATAATATTTGCAATCTAATTTACATGTAATTCAATGAGGTAATAAATTAATTTTTTAAAACAACAGAATATTTGTTATTGTCTCCAGGATAAAACAAAGAATAAAGAGATAATGAAACATATAAACAGTTCAGCCACTTAAAACTACAATGATGTCCACTTGCAGAAGGAGCTAAGTCAAACAAATCTGATTTTTTTCAGAAACTGATTTTTTACTTCGCATCTTTATGATGACTTTTTGAAGGTTGAACTAAAGATGAGCTTATAAATCAAGAAATATTTTTGAAGATAGTGGGGAATAACACATTTTTTTGTTCTTCAAAACCAAAAAGTGACTTAGCCCATTTTGCAAGTGGACTACTCAATTGTCAAGGAAAGAAAATGATTTAGTGTAAATATAAAGCTACACAATAATCTCCCCTTTAGTTGATAGCATTAAAACAAAAAGGGAGTTAATACATGCAAGTTATTTAGCACCAATAATAATACGATTATGTCCCTGTAGGCAGTTTGTTTTCTCACACACATACACACACAAGCCAGAATTGCCTTCAAAACAATTCATGAAGGTTTAGAAACACAAGGGACAAGAATAACATCCAGCTGAACTCAATGCATAAATTAATGAGAGGAAAATACTCAGATTAAAACCTAGAAAATGTACAAACACTTAAATGTTGCTCAAACTCACAATCATGTAAAAATGTTTTTCAAAAATGAAAATATAAAACCCTGGAGAGGCAGAAATTAAATATATTTTTACCCACAGCAAAAAACATAACCTAAGCATTTTATGATTATAAAGAATTTAATAAAAACACAATTGAAATGTTGAAGCAAAGCAGTAATACTGAAATAAAAACATGCAGTCCAGTGTACAAGCATTCACAGATTTAGTTTGGCTCACATCTGCTAGTGTTAACAGATTTCTTCATGATACGTATCCATTTATCATTTATCCTTGCTTACAAGGATACTCAGTGACACTGTGAACTGATTCTAGTGATTGCTAAATACATTTTAATGTAATAGAATAGCTTACTATACAAAACATACTTTAGTTTACTTTTAGCATTATAGTGATTGCTAAATACATTTTAATGTAATGGAATATCTTACTATACGAAACATACTTTAGATTACTTTTAGCATTATAGTGATTGCTAAATACATTTTAATGTAATAGAAAGAATATCTTACTATAAAAAACACGATTTAGTTTACTTTTAGCATTATAGTGATTGCTAAATACATTTTAATGTAATAGAATAGCTTACTATACAAAACACAATTTAGTTTACTTGGAGCATTCTGTAATATCCAGTTGGAAAATCTCAAAAAAAGAAAAAACAAGCCTGAACACAATGTCACAGTTTCAAACATCAAGTTTACCAAACAGCAACACATAGAAATAGAAAAACAGGCGTTGAAAAGAAACAAGTTTTCAATGTGGAAATACTAAACATGTCCTTCAGACCTGTTCCCCTGTACCACTCGACCTGGTCAGCCATATGGCCAGCAGGAAGCTACCTTCAATGATAAACTATATGGTGGACTGGAGCAACTGACAGCCATGAGACGCAGTTCATGACATATATAGAACTTGTCTAAATGCAATCCAATGCCTACTATTGATTGGCCGACACATAGACCAATGAAATCTGTCAGAATTAGATTTGAACTTGTCAGTGAAAAGTGTGAATTCTATTTAAAATGTTGGATTCTGTCAGGTGGATGAAACCAGTGGAACTATTGCACGTGTTTGTGACATAAAGATAAACTGACATATCTACTTTAGTACTTGTTAGTACTGAATGCAACTTTGTCTATACTACTTTGCATGAGACACTGTCTAGCATGTAGTATTACTATCTTTAAATACTAAATATCATTATTTGTATGATAGTACTTTGTCTAGTTTCTCCTATTAAAGAATCGTATATATTACAGGCGCCCCATCTATAAAGAAGTTTATTGAGCCCTACGCTCAGTCGTGGTCCAAGTCTGGTCTTGCATTTTGATTATTGTTTTAAATGATGTTAAGTTACTGGTTTTCCTGGTTTGTTCAGGCAAACCATTCTATGCCCAAATGCCACTCTGGAAAAATAAGTACTTATATGAATTTCTTCTCGCATGAGGGATTAGGAAAATGTTTTGTCCTTATGTTTATCTGAGCATTGCAACAGGTTGTTATTAGGTTGTTTTTCTAAATTAGAGTTTAATGCCTTATGTATTATTACTACTTGAATCTTTGTCCTTCTGTCCTCTAGTGTTTCTAGGATACCAAAAGGTCTCTCTTGGCCCATTTATCAAAACGTACATTTAAACCTGATCATACACAATTTCACGACTGTTTTCTTTTGCTGTGTTATTATCTTTTGCTAAGAAAAAAGTTTCTCTCATTGACCTATATAAAAAAAAATTCTTCGGTAGTTACTGCATAAAAAGTTTTTATAAAAAAAAGTTTCTCAGTTTCTGAACATCACAGGTTTAAGTATCTGTAAATATTCTGCAGTGTCAAAATGTTTATAAAAGTCTAGATTTAAAATAACAAACACAAACAAACTATCACAGCCTGCCAAATGTTGTAGACATCTGCCTTGCAATACTCAACATTAGTCCAAATATCCAGTGTGCAGAAGCCTTGAGTAAATTTGAAGGTCACCAGAAGAAGTCCAAGGTTCCTCGCATTGCCAGGTCATAAGCTCAGAAGGTCATCCACAGAGACGGTGCGGGAAAAGGCCTCGTAACAGGCGGAGCCGTCCATGTACTTCTGGACACCGGCGTCCAGCTCTTCTTCCCGGAGGTCAGTGTTGAAGGTGGGTTTGCAGCGGTTCTCTGCAAGTCTGTTACAAACAAAACATTCAAAATAGAATCCACAAAATTGTTACATTTATGTAATGTTATAGTTTAGCTCCTGTGATGTTTAAATTTAAATAACATTATATTCTATGAGTATGTCTGGGACAGAATATCATCAATTGCAGGCCCTCAAGAAACCGTTATGGCAACAATCAGACAGCGCAAGCTGACATGGTTCAGTCATGTGTTGTGGCATAATAACCTGCCAAAAACATTCCTCCAAGACACTGTAGAAAGTGGACGTCGGTAGAAATGCTGGTTTGACAGTATAAAAGATTGGACAAAGCTGCAAATGACTGAACTATTGACAGCTGGCGAGCCGCTCAAGATAGGCGAAATTGAAGAAAGCTGACTGCTGAGGTGTCCATTTGCTCCCCACCCCCCACCCAACAATCATAACTGCTATGAAGCCATAAAATAATATATAGGTAGTAACTATATTAATAATTAAAAAGTCGAAATAAAACCCATTTTTGGATATTAAGAAAACCTATATCGGAAGTAGATATAGTTAAGTGACGGTCCATGCGGTCGGCAGTCTTTCTCATAACTCACAAGGAACGCAGGCAGTATTTTAGACTCAGGAGAAATAAATAAAATTGTGTATTATGTTGATACTATAAAGCTATATTTGTTCATTGGATGTGAAGTGTCAACTGTTAATGAATTGTTATTAAATTATATGCTGCAATAAGTCGTTCATTTATTATTTACAAGTTTGGAAGTTATATTGTGGTGATGTCGTCCATTTTGATGTTCAAATCAATCAAATAATTCAGCTACTGCAACTCAAATACTCTGAGAAGACTGGTGGTAATGTTTGATAGTCCAATAATAATAATAGGACATCAACAGGTTTGGTGGCAGCTAACGGAGAGAGAAGCTGAAGGATATAATATTATGTTCAAATTCGAAACTTTTTGAACTTTTTGAAGACGTACTACAAACCACATGGAAAATTATGTGAGTACCAGTTTTTGAACAAAACTGAAGCCTGAGTCAATTATTTCAAATACATATACTATTTATATGATTGAGCACTATAATAGCTCTAAGAAAATATAACATTTGTACACCGATGACAAATTTATCATCATAAAAAAATTCGATACAAAAAATCGAAAAAAAGTGACTATACGCAGATCATTATTTAATATTTGCAACCGGAAAAAGTTTCGTTCCCACATGTTATCAACAAGGAACCTAAACTATATACATATGTTCAAGTCCGATGTTCAAATCCGATGTGACACAACCATGTGTTGAATTTTATGTAGCCTATGTTCAAATCCGATGTGACACGACCAGGTGTTGAAATCTGATGTGTTGAAGTCCGATGTGCTTATCGGAAGATAAATAAATAACATTAAATAACTTTAAATATAATTAATATTTAATCTGTATACCAAAGACTTTGACATTAATTTTAATTAATGGTATACATTTTTTTTTCTTGTGTTCATTCTAAAATTGGATTATACCATACTGAAGTGGAAACTTTAAGCAACTCAACTTGATACAGTGTGAACATTCATTGGATTATTAAATAATTAATTAAGTTTCTTCTGGATTTCTACTCTGGATTTACATTGCAGTAATTTCATACAGTGAATGTGTTTTCATTTGGATTATTAAGTAATCTTTAATTTAATCATATTTTTTTTTCATTCATTAGTATGAATTATATATATATATATGTATTATTTATGTATAAAGCGGGCTTTGGTTGGCGGTAGTTTTTAATCAAATCTCTTGTCTATTCTTATTCTGTCTATCATCTATTTCTATTTCTTAAAAGAGATTGATTAGAAATGATTCTTTGTTAGGGTTATTTCTGTTAGTTGTCTTGACTTTGTTTGTTATTGTTAAGAATTATTGAAGTAAAATTACTATAGTCTTGTCAATGTTATACATGTTGTGATTCTTTGTCAAAAATTCCTCTATCATTTGTGGTCCAAGCAGCATTAGTGTATTGTGATTGTGTTTTTTTCCTATTGTTACTTGATATAATTTTTTTTGTTGTGTATTTTTTGAGATATCATTAATATGCATTGGTTAGTTTTTGCTCTCTGAGTATAATGGTCTATGGTAAGAACATTAACAATAATAAGTTCACCTAGATAATAATAATATGAATATTCAGATTCATAACTATATAATTTAAGTAGTGCCCAATTACATGTAATTACAATTAACAAAATAATAATTGATATCTAATACATGTAACTACAAATGTACAAAATATTCACAATATAACAGGTAAAATAACCTAAATAAAAATAATATTGTGCTTTGCAGTGCTACTGTAATAATATTATCTAGAATTTACATTGCTATTAATTATAGTAAAATTATTGTGTATTGGCATTAATGAAAATGTACTTCCAGTAATCACTATGAAAATGTACTTCCAATACTGATAATAATTACATCCATTTCAATTGCTCATAAGAATAATATCATAGTGGCTTATGATAACATTAATCTAATTCTTATATGCCATCCTCAATAATAATAATAATATTATCTATGTGCTACCATTGGTAATAATAAGATTGTACTTTGCTTTGCGGAAAATAATTGTGCAACCTATATAGTAATAATAAGTCACAATAGTAAAAAGTGACTTGCACTTGCTTTAAACTCTACTATAAAATTGCTAATAATAATAAAATAAACAAGCCATAATTGAAAATGTGTCTTGGCTTAGCATACTTGTTGACATTCTAGCATTTTGCATTCTGAATTATAAACATTTTACTACAGCATAGGATTAAAAAAAAAAAAAAAAAGTTGCTGTGATATTATATGACTGCTCATTCTGTATTTAATAAATATTGTCATTCAGTAATATAAAAATGCTCATTCAGTAATTAATAAATATTGCCATCCAGTATAGGAATAAAACATTGCTGTACTATAAAATAGTGCATTATAATAATTGTACTGTACTATAATATAATAAATCCTGACATTCATAATAAATAATAATGGAGTCAAAGGTTCAATTACTCTATGATGAGGCTGAATTGTTGGCAAAAAAATATGGTATTACTGATAAGAAAGAATATCAAGAATTTGTTGAAAATAAAGTTAAGCAATTAAAAAAAGAATTAGCAGATAAGGAAAGAGATGAACGAGCAGAATTAAGAGCTCATGAAATAAAACAAAAAGAACTTGATAATGAAATTAAACAAAAACAACTAGAACTAGAAATGAATAAAGAAAAAGAATTGAAAGAACTAGAAATGAATAAAGAAAAAGAATTGAAAGAACTAGAAATGAATAAAGAAAAAGAATTGAAAGAACTAGAAATGAATAAAGAAAAAGAGTTAAGAGAAACTCAATTGAGAGAAACACAACTAAAATTAGCTCATGAATTGGAGTTGGCTAAATTACAAAATACTAAAGTTGAGCAAACAAATAATGAAAAATCAAAACATAGTGTAAGATTTAAAATGCCTCCTTTTGATGGGAAAGAGAAAATTGTTGATTTTCTAAATTTATTTGAAGCAACATGTAAAGGATATGGGATTCCCATTTCAGAATATTACATTCACCTTATCCCACAATTGAAAGATAAGGGTAGGGAAGCACTATCACATATTGATAAAGAAATAACTGATTATGCCATTATCAAAGAACAGTTAATAAAATTCTTTATCCACTCTGAGGATTATTACAGACAGAAGTTCCATAACTTTATCTTAACAGACAAGATAGAACCGAGAGCTTTTGTGTCTGAAGTGAAAACATTTTTACTTACCTGGTTAGACTTAGTAAAAATAGATACCAAAAATCCTAATGAGATTATAGAAATCATGGTTGTTGATAAAGTATTAGAACAAGCTTCTAAACCATTGTTTACTCACATTATGGAAAGAAAAGTTAAGACAGTTGAGAGTTTGATAGATGCAATCTCAAATTTTAAGGATAGTCATCCTAATGTAGAACTGACTAAACAAAATCAAACAGTAAATACAATTCAACATAGAAGAAGGAGCTATTCACCTCCTAGGTCTAGACATAATCAATTTGGCAATAGAAAAAAATTTGGTAATCAACCAAAATCTAATAATTATAAATGTATTTTTTGCAATGGTACAAACCATTCATCAGAATATTGTTACAGAAATAACAATGCAAGAGGTAGAAATTTCAATCCAAACTTCAATAGATCAAATGTTGATCATAGAGGTTTTTCAAATCAAAATTTTTCTAATTTTGATAATAGAAACTTTCCAAATCAGAATTTTTCAAATTTTGGAAACAGAAATATGCCAAATCAGAATTTTTCCAATAACAATGTGCCAAATCAACATGTTGGAAGACAAGATTTTCCTAATACTCAAAACAGACCTCAATCAAATTTCCAAAATAGAAGAAATAGAGGAAAACTTAACAATTCCACATCTCAATCTAATAATGTCATATTTGAAAACAGGGGTCAGTTAATACTTTTTCCTGCTTATGTGGAAGGAAAGACCACTTACTGTCTAAGAGACACCGGAAGTAGTATAATATGTATAGATGAAAGTATCATTCCAAATCAGAAACCCACCAATATAATAAGAGTGGATACAATAAAACTTGGAAATGGTTCCACTGTAAATTGTCCTGTCACTATAATAGACATTGATTGTCCTTGGCTCACTGGAAAAGCAGAGGCAGCCATAATGAAAAACTGTGTTGCACCTTTAATTATTGGTAATTCTTTCAATGTCAAACATGATAATAGTTTTGACATTTTTCAAAAATGGATGAATGAAAAATCCAATGACTTGAATTTGAAACCTGTTCTATTGCAAAATGAGAAGTTAGTAGATTTACCAGAACAAGAATTTTACCCTGCTCTACAAACTTTTAATTTCTTACAAACCATAGGAAAGTCAGAAAATAATATTCTCAATGAGACACCTAATATTGACTTATCCATAAATAATGAAAAGGATAATCCTATTCCCAAATGGAATGGAACAGAAAAACTAGAACAGTATGTAAGCAAATTTGAAAGTCAATGTGAAATAAACAATGTACCAAAAGAATTACATGCTATTTCATTATGTAGACATTTAGAAGGTCATAAACAAATATTCAACATTGCTAAAAATCAAATATCTGATTTTACTAAAATGAAGAGTGAGATATTATCATACATTGATAGTCCTCATAAAAAGGAAACCCAAATGAAAAAAACAGAAAATATAAGTTTAATAAACATGCCTTTTGATGAGCTAACTCTAAAACAAGAACAGAAAGAAGATCCATACATAATTAAAATGGTATCAGAAATTGAAAAAGGTCAGGTTAAAAATAAAAACATTGAAATAATAAATGGAATTCTCTGTAGAAAGGACACTAAATTAGATGTAACTCAAATAGTTATACCTAAAACATTAACTGTCAAAGTAATGCAAATTTCGCACAACAATGCATTGTCAGGTCATTTGAGTAGCAAGAAAACAGTTTGTAAACTTAAAAAGAATTTCTGGTGGCCTAAAATGGAAAAAGATTTGAAAACATTTATTAAAAGCTGTGATACCTGTCTTAGACATAATAAAAAAGATTCTAAACATAAGGCTCCAATACAAATGACAGATACCATAAACAAACCTTTTTACAAGATAGCAGTTGATATAATAGGGCCCATGAAGCAGACTAAAACTACCAAAGCAAAGTTTGCCTTAACCATTATAGACATGGGGAGTAGATGGATAGAGGTAGTTCCATTAAGGGAAATAACTGCAGAAAGGGTCTGTAATGCTCTTTTACCTATCTTTTGTCGTTTCGGTTTTCCAAAGTTCATATTGAGTGACAATGGAACTCAATTCAAATCAAGCCTTACTCAAGCTTTTGCACAAATGTTAAAAATCACTCAAATTTTTAGTTCTATATACCATCCTGAATCAAATGGTATGATAGAAAGGGCTAATCAAACAATAAAACAAATGATAACAAAAGTGTGTGAAGACCATCCATTTGAATGGGATGATTACCTTCCAGCTATTTTGTTTGCTTATAGGCAATCGGTTCATGAAAGCACAGGTTTTACACCATTTGAATTAGTGCTTGGCAAAAATCCCAATGGACCATTGGATAATTTCAAATCAGAATTATTAGGACTTAAAGAAAAAAAAATGTCTCCATTTGACTTAGTCAATAAAACTGAAAAACATATGAAAACAGCTTATGAATTTGCTGTACAAAAAAATGAAGAAATCAAATCTAAAACTTTAATCAGAGAAAATATTCATAAGAACATGAGAAAACTAGAAGTTGGTAATAAAGTACTTGTTTATTTGCCAATTGGCAGTGGCAATACTATGGAATGGAAAGGACCTTTTGAAATTATGCATAAGTTATCAGATGTAACTTACAAAGTTAACATTAATAACAAAGAAAAAATTGTTCATTTAAACAATTTAAGAGCTTATGAGGAAAACCAAATAAATGACAGTCAGTCAGATATTGAAAGCAAAATACAAAATAACAATATGATAATTTTTGAAGATAACAATGTTCAGAACATTCCAAACATTGACTATTTTTGTGGTATAACCACACCAGCCAATAATGAAATAGATCAAATACAGTTAGACCATATTAAAAATGAAATGGTTAAAAACAATATTTTGAATTTATTGAATAAATTTAAAACAACAATAACAGAAAAACCAGGATTATCAAATGTCATTGAACATAAAATAGAACTGACTGATCAAAAACAATTTCGATCAAAGGCATATAATATTCCTCAAATGCTTGTTGAAAAGGTAGATAAGGAATTAGATCAACTCATAGAAAGTAAGATAATAGAAAAATCTATGTCTCAGTACTCATCACCCATGGTGATTGTTAAAAAAAAAAATGGTTCTATCAGATTATGTTGTGATTATCGCAAGCTCAATAAAGTAACAAAACTTGATCAAGAGGGTTTGCCCAATATAGAACATATCATTAACACTATGGCCACAGGTAAAATATTTACTACCATAGATTTAACAAGAGGATTTTGGCAAGTGCCTCTTGATGAGAAATCAAAGGATTATACAGCTTTTATTACACATAAAGGCGTATTTAATTGGAACGTCATGCCCTTCGGTTTAGTCAATAGTACTGCTACATTCACTAAACTAATGAGACATATTTTACCTCAAAATAAAAACATAGTTCACTATGTGGATGATATTTGTATTTTCACAAATACTTGGGATGAACACTTAATTCTATTAGAGGAAGTGTTGCAAATATTGAAAGACAATAATTTAACAGTATCTCCTTCAAAATTAAAAATAGGAAAAACTGAGATTGAATTTCTAGGACATAAATTTGAAAATGGCCAAGTAAAACCAACACAGCACTTACATAAGAAAATTCTAGAAATACAAACGCCTAAAACAAAAAAACATGTAAGGGCATTACTTGGATTGTTTAACTATTACAGTAAATTCATTCCAAACTATAGTCAAATAGTTAGACCTATTATAGATCTCACAAAAAAATTTCAACCCAATATTGTAAATTGGACTGACCAATGTGAAACATCATTTAAAATCCTAATAGATGCATTTTCTAGGGAACCAATACTAGAAACAATTCAAAAAGATGATGACATCATTCTAGCTTGTGATGCCTCAAAGTCCGGCTTAGGGGCTTGTATTTACAAAAAGGTCATTGTGGACTCTGAAATAGTTTATAAACCTGCCTATTATGTAAGTCGTGCACTGACTAAAAGTGAAAAGAATTTTAGTGTCATAGAATTAGAGGGTTTGTGTATAGTCTATGCTGTACTTAAGTTTCAATACTATTTGTTGGGTCGTCAGTTCACAATTCTCACAGATCATAAACCGCTTGTGAATTTTAATGTCTCTAATGTCAATAACAAAAGAATAAATAAATATGCTTTACTTCTATCAGATTACAAATTTCAGATAAAAAGTATTGTAGGAAAAGATAACCATTTACCTGATGTGCTGTCTAGATTATCCATACACATCACTGATATCCAATAGTTTATCTCAGTATTACTGAAGTTGATTAGACAATACCTAAAGATAATTGTCTATGACTAATTGTTATATAAACATTAGACATTATTCTTTGTGTCATATTTCTGCTTATAAATATGTTTTTTGATTGTTTGTACATATATTAAATGAAATTTTTTTTTCTCTATGTATTATTAAATGAATGATTATATGCATTAATTAAGATTAAGATAATTTTTTTCATTATTGTAAACATTTTTCGTATCAAAAATAATAATAAATTATTATTTTTTCTCTGTGGTTGGGGGGTATGCTATGAAGCCATAAAATAATATATAGGTAGTAACTATATTAATAATTAAAAAGTCGAAATAAAACCCATTTTTGGATATTAAGAAAACCTATATCGGAAGTAGATATAGTTAAGTGACGGTCCATGCGGTCGGCAGTCTTTCTCATAACTCACAAGGAACGCAGGCAGTATTTTAGACTCAGGAGAAATAAATAAAATTGTGTATTATGTTGATACTATAAAGCTATATTTGTTCATTGGATGTGAAGTGTCAACTGTTAATGAATTGTTATTAAATTATATGCTGCAATAAGTCGTTCATTTATTATTTACAAGTTTGGAAGTTATATTGTGGTGATGTCGTCCATTTTGATGTTCAAATCAATCAAATAATTCAGCTACTGCAACTCAAATACTCTGAGAAGACTGGTGGTAATGTTTGATAGTCCAATAATAATAATAGGACATCAACAATAACGGTCAAGGGTTTGATGATGGTGATGTTCTATTTTAATCTAAGTTCTAAGTTAATCTATCTACTGGTCTATTTAAGCTACGTACAGATTTAGTTTAATCTAAGTAGAGTTCTAAGTTAATCTATCTACTGGTCTATTTAAGCTACGTACAGATTTAGTTTAATCTAAGTAGAGTTCTAAGTTAATCTATCTACTGGTCTATTTAAGCTACATACAGATTTAGTTTAATCTAAGTAGAGTTCTAAGTTAATCTATCTACTGGTCTATTTAAGCTACGTACAGATTTAGTTTAATCTAAGTAGAGTTCTAAGTTAATCTATGTACTGGTCTATTTAAGCTACATACAGATTTAGTTTAATCTAAGTAGAGTTCTAAGTTAATCTATGTACTGGTCTATTTAAGCTACATACAGATTTAGTTTAATCTAAGTAGAGTTCTAAGTTAATCTATCTACTGGTCTATTTAAGCTATGTACAGATTTAGTTTAATCTAAGTAGAGTTCTAAGTTAATCTATGTACTGGTCTATTTAAGCTACATACAGATTTAGTTTAATCTAAGTAGAGTTCTAAGTTAATCTATGTACTGGTCTATTTAAGCTACATACAGATTTAGTTTAATCTAAGTAGAGTTCTAAGTTAATCTATCTACTGGTCTATTTAAGCTACGTACAGATTTAGTTTAATCTAAGTAGAGTTCTAAGTTAATCTATGTACTGGTCTATTTAAGCTACATACAGATTTAGTTTAATCTAAGTAGAGTTCTAAGTTAATCTATGTACTGGTCTATTTAAGCTACATACAGATTTAGTTTAATCTAAGTAGAGTTCTAAGTTAATCTATGTACTGGTCTATTTAGGCTACATACAGATTTAGTTTAATCTAAGTAGAGTTCTAAGTTAATCTATGTACTGGTCTATTTAAGCTACGTACAGATTTAGTTTAATCTAAGTAGAGTTCTAAGTTAATCTATCTACTGGTCTATTTAAGCTACGTACAGATTTAGTTTAATCTAAGTAGAGTTCTAAGTTAATCTATCTACTGGTCTATTTAAGCTACGTACAGATTTAGTTTAATCTAAGTAGAGTTCTAAGTTAATCTATGTACTGGTCTATTTAAGCTACGTACAGATTTAGTTTAATCTAAGTAGAGTTCTAAGTTAATCTATGTACTGGTCTATTTAAGCTATGTACAGATTTAATTTAATCTAAGTAGAGTTCTAAGTTAATCTATGTACTGGTCTATTTAAGCTATGTACAGATTTAGTTTTAATTTATTCTGCAATTTTGTTCAAAGCATGTCAGTTTTCCAGTTTATTTTATTCTTTGTTATTTTTCCATTGTAATTATGTACTGATACAAAAATCCAACTGAATAACAGTAATTCAATCAAGACAACAGATCTAAAATTCTTCCTTATTTCTCACAACAAAACAAGCTCACCTTGAAAACATATCATCAATATCATCATCGTCAAAACTTTCCTGAAGAAGACACACAAACAAATGGAATAATAATAGGTTCACCAAAAGACAAGCGGCAATATCCCCAAAAACTAAATGTTTCCATACCTTCTGTTTATCATGTCTGACACATTAATTATCTCTGTTATTCCAGTGATCCCCAGGTAAAGGAACTCTTAGTCTTCACTATTAAAACTGTTTGAATTGTCCCCCCTTCAAAATTTATTTCCAAAAACACATGTGAGTTGTGTGCCCTTTATTGTATAACCTGCTGATCTAAAACTAAGAAAAACGTCCAGGTGTCATATAATTCAGCTCAAAAGAAGTTTACATTTTTCAGATCAATTATATTTTATCATTTTAAATAACAGGCACGTAATGATGATGTATAAGTAAGTAAAGTACCTGTCGGCCCAAACTGATCATAGGGCTGGTGAAGCAGTGTTCACCAGTTTCTGTGACCACGGCATACAAGGGGATGTGGTGCCAGCACATGGTTTACTTTACTTTACCCCAACTAATGTCAGGTACTCATCAGAGCTGGGTAAACTCAGGGACACACTTGAGTTCAGGGAAAAATCCTAGCCTCCACAAGCATTCGAACCCAGGACTTTTGTTAAGCCAGTCGATGTGTAGAGGAAAGTGTAAGCTTTCAGATCATGTTGTTTTATAAAGCTAAAAGAAGAAGTATTCACCACTTCGCATGGCAATGACACACAATAGGGGTGTGTGGCCAGCACAACGCCCAGCCGCTTCTTATGTCTTATGAAACGTATGTCAAATACAGAATATCGGCACTGTGTAGATTCAGGGACACCATCCAGTCGCGTTAAAAAAACAAACATCGTCCCTTAAACTGGATTTGAATTTCAGAATGGCCCTGCTGGGCATGACCACCCTATCCCAAATATTAATTTACAACAAGTTTGTTTATTTATTGCAGGAAACTTACCCAGTGCTGTCTAGACATGGGACATAATGAAGTTTTCTGACTTGATAAATCTGAAACATAATAAAGAATACTAATGTAGACTAGAGCTGTTTACAAAAAGAGAACCATATTAACTTGTTTCAGTCATGGCAGGAACTTGTGAATTAAGTGGATGGATGTTATAATTTCAATTTAATTTAATTTAATTAATATATCGAAGGCCATACCTCCCCCCTTCTCTCTCATGTGCCTCTAAAACCAACAATGTCAGGGTCAGAGTTTAGTACTATTTTTTCTATGTATAACTCAAGTTCGTAAAACAATGAACACATACAACAAGATAATGTCAGGGTCAGAGTTTAGTACTATTTTTTCTATGTATAACTCAAGTTCGTAAAACAATGAACACATACAACAAGACAATGTCAGGGTCAGAGTTTAGTACTATTTTTTCTATGTATAACTCAAGTTCGTAAAACAATGAACACATACAACAAGATAATGTCAGGGTCAGAGTTTAGTACTATTTTTTCTATGTATAACTCAAGTTCGTAAAACAATGAACACATACAACAAGACAATGTCAGGGTCAGAGTTTAGTACTATTTTTTCTATGTATAACTCAAGTTCGTAAAACAATGAACACATACAACAAGACAATGTCAGGGTCAGAGTTTAGTACTATTTTTTCTATGTATAACTCAAGTTCACAATGAACACATACAACAAGACAATGTCAGGGTCAGAGTTTAGTACTATTTTTTCTATGTATAACTCAAGTTCGTAAAACAATGAACACATACAACAAGACAATGTCAGGGTCAGAGTTTAGTACTATTTTTTCTATGTATAACTCAAGTTCGTAAAATAATGAACACATACAACAAGACAATGTCAGGGTCAGAGTTTAGTACTATTTTTTCTATGTATAACTCAAGTTCACAATGAACACATACAACAAGACAATGTCAGGGTCAGAGTTTAGTACTATTTTTTCTATGTATAACTCAAGTTTGTAAAACAATGAACACATACAACAAGACAAAGTCAGGGTCAGAGTTTAGTACTATTTTTTCTATGTATAACTCAAGTTCGTAAAACAATGAACACATACAACAAGACAATGTCAGGGTCAGAGTTTAGTACTATTTTTTCTATGTATAACTCAAGTTCACAATGAACACATACAACAAGACAATGTCAGGGTCAGAGTTTAGTACTATTTTTTCTATGTATAACTCAAGTTCGTAAAACAATGAACACATACAACAAGACAATGTCAGGGTCAGAGTTTAGTACTATTTTTTCTATGTATAACTCAAGTTCACAATGAACACATACAACAAGACAATGTCAGGGTCAGAGTTTAGTACTATTTTTTCTATGTATAACTCAAGTTCGTAAAACAATGAACACATACAACAAGACAATGTCAGGGTCAGAGTTTAGTACTATTTTTTCTATGTATAACTCAAGTTCGTAAAATAATGAACACATACAACAAGACAATGTCAGGGTCAGAGTTTAGTACTATTTTTTCTATGTATAACTCAAGTTCACAATGAACACATACAACAAGACAATGTCAGGGTCAGAGTTTAGTACTATTTTTTCTATGTATAACTCAAGTTTGTAAAACAATGAACACATACAACAAGACAAAGTCAGGGTCAGAGTTTAGTACTATTTTTTCTATGTATAACTCAAGTTCGTAAAACAATGAACACATACAACAAGACAATGTCAGGGTCAGAGTTTAGTACTATTTTTTCTATGTATAACTCAAGTTCACAATGAACACATACAACAAGACAATGTCAGGGTCAGAGTTTAGTACTATTTTTTCTATGTATAACTCAAGTTCGTAAAACAATGAACACATACAACAAGACAATGTCAGGGTCAGAGTTTAGTACTATTTTTTCTATGTATAACTCAAGTTCACAATGAACACATACAACAAGACAATGTCAGGGTCAGAGTTTAGTACTATTTTTTCTATGTATAACTCAAGTTCACAATAAACACATACAACAAGACAATGTCAGGGTCAGAGTTTAGTACTATTTTTTCTATGTATAACTCAAGTTCGTAAAACAATGAACACATACAACAAGATAATGTCAGGGTCAGAGTTTAGTACTATTTTTTCTATGTATAACTCAAGTTCGTAAAACAATGAACACATACAACAAGACAATGTCAGGGTCAGAGTTTAGTACTATTTTTTCTATGTATAACTCAAGTTCACAATGAACACATACAACAAGACAATGTCAGGGTCAGAGTTTAGTACTATTTTTTCTATGTATAACTCAAGTTCACAATAAACACATACAACAAGACAATGTCAGGGTCAGAGTTTAGTACTATTTTTTCTATGTATAACTCAAGTTCGTAAAACAATGAACACATACAACAAGATAATGTCAGGGTCAGAGTTTAGTACTATTTTTTCTATGTAAAACTCAAGTTCGTAAAACAATGAACACATTCAACAAGACAATGTCAGGGTCAGAGTTTAGTACTATTTTTTCTATGTATAACTCAAGTTCACAATGAACACATACAACAAGACAATGTCAGGGTCAGAGTTTAGTACTATTTTTTCTATGTATAACTCAAGTTCGTAAAACAATGAACACATACAACAAGATAATGTCAGGGTCAGAGTTTAGTACTATTTTTTCTATGTATAACTCAAGTTCGTAAAACAATGAACACATACAACAAGACAATGTCAGGGTCAGAGTTTAGTACTATTTTTTCTATGTATAACTCAAGTTCACAATGAACACATACAACAAGACAATGTCAGGGTCAGAGTTTAGTACTATTTTTTCTATGTATAACTCAAGTTCGTAAAACAATGAACACATACAACAAGACAATGTCAGGGTCAGAGTTTAGTACTATTTTTTCTATGTATAACTCAAGTTCACAATGAACACATACAACAAGACAATGTCAGGGTCAGAGTTTAGTACTATTTTTTCTATGTATAACTCAAGTTCACAATAAACACATACAACAAGACAATGTCAGGGTCAGAGTTTAGTACTATTTTTTCTATGTATAACTCAAGTTCGTAAAACAATGATCACATACAACAAGATAATGTCAGGGTCAGAGTTTAGTACTATTTTTTCTATGTAAAACTCAAGTTCGTAAAACAATGAACATATTCAACAAGACAATGTCAGGGTCAGAGTTTAGTACTATTTTTTCTATGTATAACTCAAGTTCACAATGAACACATACAACAAGACAATGTCAGGGTCAGAGTTTAGTACTATTTTTTCTATGTATAACTCAAGTTCGTAAAACAATGAACACATACAACAAGATAATGTCAGGGTCAGAGTTTAGTACTATTTTTTCTATGTATAACTCAAGTTCGTAAAACAATGAACACATACAACAAGACAATGTCAGGGTCAGAGTTTAGTACTATTTTTTCTATGTATAACTCAAGTTCACAATGAACACATACAACAAGACAATGTCAGGGTCAGAGTTTAGTACTATTTTTTCTATGTATAACTCAAGTTCGTAAAACAATGAACACATACAACAAGACAATGTCAGGGTCAGAGTTTAGTACTATTTTTTCTATGTATAACTCAAGTTCGTAAAATAATGAACACATACAACAAGACAATGTCAGGGTCAGAGTTTAGTACTATTTTTTCTATGTATAACTCAAGTTCACAATGAACACATACAACAAGACAATGTCAGGGTCAGAGTTTAGTACTATTTTTTCTATGTATAACTCAAGTTTGTAAAACAATGAACACATACAACAAGACAATGTCAGGGTCAGAGTTTAGTACTATTTTTTCTATGTATAACTCAAGTTCGTAAAACAATGAACACATACAACAAGACAATGTCAGGGTCAGAGTTTAGTACTATTTTTTCTATGTATAACTCAAGTTCACAATGAACACATACAACAAGACAATGTCAGGGTCAGAGTTTAGTACTATTTTTTCTATGTATAACTCAAGTTCACAATAAACACATACAACAAGACAATGTCAGGGTCAGAGTTTAGTACTATTTTTTCTATGTATAACTCAAGTTCGTAAAACAATGAACACATACAACAAGATAATGTCAGGGTCAGAGTTTAGTACTATTTTTTCTATGTATAACTCAAGTTCGTAAAACAATGAACACATACAACAAGACAATGTCAGGGTCAGAGTTTAGTACTATTTTTTCTATGTATAACTCAAGTTCGTAAAACAATGAACACATACAACAAGACAATGTCAGGGTCAGAGTTTAGTACTATTTATTCTATGCATAACTCAAGTTCACAATGAACACATACAACAAGACAATGTCAGGGTCAGAGTTTAGTACTATTTTTTCTATGTATAACTCAAGTTCGTAAAACAATGAACACATACAACAAGACAATGTCAGGGTCAGAGTTTAGTACTATTTATTCTATGCATAACTCAAGTTCACAATGAACACATACAACAAGACAATGTCAGGGTCAGAGTTTAGTACTATTTTTTCTATGTATAACTCAAGTTCACAATGAACACATACAACAAGACAATGTCAGGGTCAGAGTTTAGTACTATTTTTTCTATGTATAACTCAAGTTCGTAAAACAATGAACACATACAACAAGACAATGTCAGGGTCAGAGTTTAGTACTATTTTTTCTATGTATAACTCAAGTTCGTAAAACAATGAACACATACAACAAGACAATGTCAGGGTCAGAGTTTAGTACTATTTTTTCCATGTATAACTCAAGTTCACAATGAACACATACAACAAGACAATGTCAGGGTCAGAGTTTAGTACTATTTTTTCTATGTATAACTCAAGTTCGTAAAACAATGAACACATACAACAAGACAATGTCAGGGTCAGAGTTTAGTACTATTTTTTCTATGTATAACTCAAGTTCACAATGAACACATACAACAAGACAATGTCAGGGTCAGAGTTTAGTACTATTTCTATTTTTTCTATGTATAACTCAAGTTCGTAAAACAATGAACACATACAACAAGACAATGTCAGGGTCAGAGTTTAGTACTATTTTTTCTATGTATAACTCAAGTTCACAATGAACACATACAACAAGACAATGTCAGGGTCAGAGTTTAGTACTATTTTTTCTATGTATAACTCAAGTTTGTAAAACAATGAACACATACAACAAGACAATGTCAGGGTCAGAGTTAAGTACTATTTTTTCTATGTATAACTCAAGTTTGTAAAACAATGAACACATACAACAAGACAATGTCAGGGTCAGAGTTTAGTACTATTTTTTCTATGTATAACTCAAGTTCGTAAAACAATGAACACATACAACAAGACAATGTCAGGGTCAGAACTATTTTTTCTATGTATAACTTTGTAAAACAATGAACACATACAACAAGACAATGTCAGGGTCAGAGTTTAGTACTATTTTTTCTATGTATAACTCAAGTTCACAATGAACACATACAACAAGACAATGTCAGGGTCAGAGTTTAGTACTATTTTTTCTATGTATAGCTCAAGTTCGTAAAACAATGAACACATACAACAAGACAATGTCAGGGTCAGAGTTTAGTACTATTTTTTCTATGTATAACTCAAGTTCACAATGAACACATACAACAAGACAATGTCAGGGTCAGAGTTTAGTACTATTTTTTCTATGTATAACTCAAGTTCACAATAAACACATACAACAAGACAATGTCAGGGTCAGAGTTTAGTACTATTTTTTCTATGTATAACTCAAGTTCGTAAAACAATGAACACATACAACAAGACAATGTCAGGGTCAGAGTTTAGTACTATTTTTTCTATGTATAACTCAAGTTCACAATGAACACATACAACAAGACAATGTCAGGGTCAGAGTTTAGTACTATTTTTTCTATGTATAACTCAAGTTCGTAAAACAATGAACACATACAACAAGACAATGTCAGGGTCAGAGTTTAGTACTATTTTTTCTATGTATAACTCAAGTTCGTAAAACAATGAACACATACAACAAGACAATGTCAGGGTCAGAGTTTAGTACTATTTTTTCTATGTATAACTCAAGTTCGTAAAACAATGAACACATAAAACAAGACAATGTCAGGGTCAGAGTTTAGTACTATTTTTTCTATGTATAACTCACGTTCGTAAAACAATGAACACATACAACAAGACAATGTCAGGGTCAGAGTTTAGTACTATTTTTTCTATGTATAACTCAAGTTCGTAAAACAATGAACACATACAACAAGACAATGTCAGGGTCAGAGTTTAGTACTATTTTTTCTATGTATAACTCAAGTTCGTAAAACAATGAACACATACAACAAGACAATGTCAGGGTCAGAGTTTAGTACTATTTTTTCTATGTATAACTCAAGTTCACAATGAACACATACAACAAGACAATGTCAGGGTCAGAGTTTAGTACTATTTTTTCTATGTATAACTCAAGTTCACAATAAACACATACAACAAGACAATGTCAGGGTCAGAGTTTAGTACTATTTTTTCTATGTATAACTCAAGTTCGTAAAACAATGAACACATACAACAAGATAATGTCAGGGTCAGAGTTTAGTACTATTTTTTCTATGTATAACTCAAGTTCGTAAAACAATGAACACATACAACAAGACAATGTCAGGGTCAGAGTTTAGTACTATTTTTTCTATGTATAACTCAAGTTCACAATGAACACATACAACAAGACAATGTCAGGGTCAGAGTTTAGTACTATTTTTTCTATGTATAGCTCAAGTTCGTAAAACAATGAACACATACAACAAGACAATGTCAGGGTCAGAGTTTAGTACTATTTATTCTATGCATAACTCAAGTTCACAATGAACACATACAACAAGACAATGTCAGGGTCAGAGTTTAGTACTATTTTTTCTATGTATAACTCAAGTTCACAATGAACACACAACAAGACAATGTCAGGGTCAGAGTTTAGTACTATTTTTTCTATGTATAACTCAAGTTCGTAAAACAATGAACACATACAACAAGACAATGTCAGGGTCAGAGTTTAGTACTATTTTTTCTATGTATAACTCAAGTTCGTAAAACAATGAACACATACAACAAGACAATGTCAGGGTCAGAGTTTAGTACTATTTTTTCCATGTATAACTCAAGTTCACAATGAACACATACAACAAGACAATGTCAGGGTCAGAGTTTAGTACTATTTTTTCTATGTATAACTCAAGTTCGTAAAACAATGAACACATACAACAAGACAATGTCAGGGTCAGAGTTTAGTACTATTTTTTCTATGTATAACTCAAGTTCACAATGAACACATACAACAAGACAATGTCAGGGTCAGAGTTTAGTACTATTTTTTCTATGTATAACTCAAGTTCGTAAAACAATGAACACATACAACAAGACAATGTCAGGGTCAGAGTTTAGTACTATTTTTTCTATGTATAACTCAAGTTCACAATGAACACATACAACAAGACCATGTCAGGGTCAGAGTTTAGTACTATTTTTTCTATGTATAACTCAAGTTTGTAAAACAATGAACACATACAACAAGACAATGTCAGGGTCAGAGTTAAGTACTATTTTTTCTATGTATAACTCAAGTTTGTAAAACAATGAACACATACAACAAGACAATGTCAGGGTCAGAGTTTAGTACTATTTTTTCTATGTATAACTCAAGTTCGTAAAACAATGAACACATACAACAAGACAATGTCAGGGTCAGAACTATTTTTTCTATGTATAACTTTGTAAAACAATGAACACATACAACAAGACAATGTCAGGGTCAGAGTTTAGTACTATTTTTTCTATGTATAACTCAAGTTCACAATGAACACATACAACAAGACAATGTCAGGGTCAGAGTTTAGTACTATTTTTTCTATGTATAGCTCAAGTTCGTAAAACAATGAACACATACAACAAGACAATGTCAGGGTCAGAGTTTAGTACTATTTTTTCTATGTATAACTCAAGTTCACAATGAACACATACAACAAGACAATGTCAGGGTCAGAGTTTAGTACTATTTTTTCTATGTATAACTCAAGTTCGTAAAACAATGAACACATACAACAAGACAATGTCAGGGTCAGAGTTTAGTACTATTTTTTCTATGTATAACTCAAGTTCGTAAAACAATGAACACATACAACAAGACAATGTCAGGGTCAGAGTTTAGTACTATTTTTTCTATGTATAACTCAAGTTCACAATGAACACATACAACAAGACAATGTCAGGGTCAGAGTTTAGTACTATTTTTTCTATGTATAACTCAAGTTCGTAAAACAATGAACACATACAACAAGACAATGTCAGGGTCAGAGTTTAGTACTATTTTTTCTATGTATAACTCAAGTTCGTAAAACAATGAACACATACAACAAGACAATGTCAGGGTCAGAGTTTAGTACTATTTTTTCTATGTATAACTCAAGTTCGTAAAACAATGAACACATAAAACAAGACAATGTCAGGGTCAGAGTTTAGTACTATTTTTTCTATGTATAACTCACGTTCGTAAAACAATGAACACATACAACAAGACAATGGCCTACCTGATATAATCTCCGGAGTCGTAGGTGGTGTCGGGGAAGATGACGAGAAAGGAATTAGTGGTGATGGACTGCTGTTGACTAAACTGCTTTGCCTGTCGTTGTCTGAATTTGACTGAAACAGAAAGAGTTTGAAAACCTGTGTTATAATGCATGCACACACTATGTGTGTTATAATGCATGCACACACTATGTGTGTTATAATGCATGCACACACTATGTGTGTTATAATGCATGCACACACTATGTGTGTTATAATGCATGCACACACTATGTGTGTTATAATGCATGCACACACTATGTGTGTTATAATGCATGCACACACTATGTGTGTTATAATGCATGCACACACTATGTGTGTTATAATGCATGCACACACTATGTGTGTTATAATGCATGCACACACTATGTGTGTTATAATGCATGCACACACTATGTGTGTTATAATGCATGCACACACTATGTGTGTTATAATGCATGCACACACTATGTGTGTTATAATGTATGCACACACTATGTGTGTTATAATGCATGCACACACTATGTGTGTTATAATGCATGCACACACTATGTGTGTTATAATGCATGCACACACTATGTGTGTTATAATGCATGCACACACTATGTGTGTTATAATGCATGCACACACTATGTGTGTTATAATGCATGCACACACTATGTGTGTTATAATGCATGCACACACTATGTGTGTTATAATGCATGCACACACTATGTGTGTTATAATGCATGCACACACTATGTGTGTTATAATGCATGCACACACTATGTGTAAGCATTCAAAGCAACACCCTGTTGGTCAAAGATGGATCTATGGACCTGATTGTTAAATGAAATGAACGAGTGTGAACGCCTAGACATTGAAAGTGGAAAGTAGACGACCTAAACCACCTTTACAGCTCGGCCCTTGTTATTCTTTTATATTTTCATTTTAGAGAAACTAATGAGGTTACTTCCCTTGCATTACTTGAAGTCTGAGTGAACTTTTTGAAATAATCCAGATAAAAACAGTTCATAAGAAAGTGTATTATCCCTGAATTAATAATTCAGTTATTTATTTACCTTGTGTTTAATTGCATTTTCACGGAGAGTTTTTTTCTGCAGTTTATTTTCCCTCCACCTGTCTTGTGCTATTGAGAAGGCCTGTGATACTGTTAATGTGACGGCTTGAGCCTAAAAAGGTCATGAAATAATAACACTATATCAAACAGTTCATTAAGGAGATCAATGGAACATACAGTCACACAACAGTAAGATCAAAGTCTAAAACATTTGGGAACTTTCATTACTTCAGCGTAAGACTTGCACATACATTGAGAGCTGTTTATATATTATAACAATTAGAATGTCCTAAGTTCCATGTTACTAGTATAGTGCTCACTTTCACCAGAACTAATACTTTTTGTGTACCAGGGATGTTAAAAGATGAACAGTAATCTGATAATTGATTTTAAAAATGGTTATTGGTTTTGTTGGAAGGTAATCTAGAACCTCGAGTAGCCAATAATTTTATTCGTTCAGAAATAACGATTTTTTAAAGAATCGTGTTGAATTTATGCAGATTAAAAAAAAAAATGTGTATTGAATAAACGGCAGTCACAGCAGCCTCAAACCCACAATGGCTTTCATCCACAGATTGCTGTTGTACATTATCTAAGGGCCAAATAACTGTTATTTTAATCAAAATGTTTGGAAAAATTGTCTACGCTGACTTATATGTATAGATTTAATATTCCATGAATATTTGAATAGACCCATGAATAGCTCTGGTAAAAATAATTATGTCATACTTACAATTTTTTCCTTGGCACATAGGAATGCATAACACTCCATGGTCTCGTTGGTTGTATTCCTTGCAATGTAAGCAAAAACATGATCATGGGCTTTATCAGCTGTACAGAAGGATATCCTGAAGATAAGGAAATAAAAATACAAAATGATAACTCACAGGGTAAGGAGTAAATTACAAAGAATAACACGTGGGGTAAGGAGTAAATTACAAAGAATAACACGTGGGGTAAGAAGTAAATTACAAACGATAACACGTGGGGTAAGAAGTAAATTACAAACAATAACACGTGGGGTAAGGAGTAAATTACAAAGAATAACACGTGGGGTAAGAAGTAAATTACAAACGATAACACGTGGGGTAAGAAGTAAATTACAAACAATAACACGTGGGGTAAGAAGTAAATTACAAACAATAACACGTGGGGTAAGAAGTAAATTACAAACAATAACACGTGGGGTAAGAAGTAAAACACAAGAAAGCACCATTTGACAAAGAAATGTTTTCACCTCTGAATTATAGGCACAGTACATACTTAGGAAAAAATGAACTTGATGAAATAAGGCAATTGATAGGAGACCCAAAAAATGTCTTTGTTGGAAGAATAAATGTTAAGAACTAAAATTATACAAAAAAATTGTTCTTTGTTACATATTTTCAGTTTTTCAACCCATTAACTTTTATTCCTAAATTCCAGGTTTTCTGGATCTCTATAATGAACATTTCTTTTCTAACTGGATTTTATGAATACCTAGAAGTGAAGTATGGCTACTGACCTATATATAGAGCTTTCAAACATTAATTGGTTGGTTGTCATGTCGACAGTTTGAATTCCCTTTGGTGACACTGTCAGTGCTGTCTTTCTAAGTTTCCTACCAGCAGACTTAGCCTGAAAATGTTTCAATACAAACAGTGTTAGACATTTTTAAATCTCAGCCGCCAACCTTATCATTTACCAACTCATCAACTTTGTGTATCACATTGATATTGTCCTGCAGTTAGTTCATCGGACTGTCAGCAAAACGTCCCAGGTTCTATCCCTGCAGGAGTTTTGGGCCTAGTGGACGTAATAATCATCTATCTAGAAGGAACGTCTGTAAACTTATAAAACATTTAGAAATACAGAACAGTCATCTAAAATAAATACTCGAAAATAAGTCATAAAAGATTAGATTGCTAAATAATTTATTTTTTGAACAATGTTATTAATGGGGCTTTACATAAAACACTTGACAACAATCATATAAAACACTCAATAAGACATACAAAGAGACTTTTTCTTATTTCCTTTACAAGGACTTATCTATAAACATTTCTTTTGGGGTGGCATTCAGGCAAGCAATGGGTTGTCTGAATGAATTGGTGAAACGATGAACTCAAAATAAAGATTAGACTTCAAACAATCGATATATTCACAACTTTCTTCTTACAAGAATACCATAACAATAGTGAGTGTAGCTAACAACAGTGAATGAGATGTAACAAGTATTACCAACCATATTAGTTATGGTGTGGACCGCCTTAGAACTGATTCCATCACCATATGTCTGGTCTGAGTCAATCTCCTCTACCAGGGTGGAACCGATGTACTTCAAGTAGAATGTGATGCCATCAACAACTGTATCCTTATTTTGACCCCAGCCTTCAGGAATTTCTGAAAGAACACAAGAGATATTAAGCAGACAAAATTAAAACAACACCCACACACAACTTTGCTTTCAAGTCATTGACATTGTGTCAGTTTATCTTGCTTTATCTTACAAAAGGTAATAGACAAGCCCATTCCAGTCTAGTCTTGCACTTTGATAAAGGTTTTCTTAAATGATGTTCAGTTGTTAATTTTTCCTGGTTTGTTAATGCAACCCTATGTTTGTTTTAACTGATTTGTTTTTCCTAACAAATAATTTGTGAACCATAATAATGATTCATTTGTCTTGTTTTCTTTGGCATGACAAACCCTGTAACAACAAACACTAGTCATTACAAACACTAGTGCCACTGTATAAACAACTCAATGTGTCTATGGCAAAGTGTAAACTTCAACCAAGGATAAGCTTTAATTATATTCTGTAAATGAATTTTAAAAAAGTATAAAGTACCCTTCGGACCAAACTGATCATAGGGCTGGTGAAGCAGAGTTCACCTGTTTCTGTGGTCAAGGTATACTAGGTGATTGTGTGGCCAGAACTATGCACAGCCACCTTTACTTTACCCCATCTAAGGCAACTAAGGTCAGGTACCCATGGGAGCTGTATACTGTATATTCTAACATACCTAACTATTGACTTGAGAATGAGAATAACGAAGATATCAATTTTTCAGGACTTGTATATTAGGCCTAAACTAATATTAGAATAATAAGAAGCTATGGGTATGGCCAGGCTATGGCTATGGTCGTTGACACTGTCACACTATAGTCTATAGCAGGGGTTGGGACCCTTTTTGTCCGAGAGAACCATGGACACCACATATTTTCAAAAGTAATTCTGTGATAGCCATACATTATGTTTAAAACTAAAAATTCAAGTAAATTTTTGCATTTTGTATAATTTCTACAATAAAAGTACAATAATTATGTCTCTGAATTCTTCTGATGCTGAGCTGAAGTAGACTTTAGCTCATTTGTAGAATGAAATATTGATACGCAATTAATATGTAGATCAAAGAAGTCTAAAGAAACAAAGTTTTTTTATAATCAAACATTTGTCTGCGAGCCAGATGCAGCCATCAATAGAGCCAGATCTGGCTCGCAAGCCATAGGTGTCCGACCCCTGGTCTATCATAGACTATAGTTATAGTATTATACTATAGTATATAGTTATAGTATTACTAATTTAATAACTATTTTAAGATTTGATTTAATAAGTTATTTGAAACTATTTCAGTTTGAGTTTCATTTCATATTCATTGATTATGATAGATTGCTATAGGCCTACATGTAAGCTAATTATATTATCTTATATACATTATAAAGAAGATTATTGCGTCCTACGCTCATCCGTGGTCAGAGTCTAGTCTTGCATTTTTATTGATGTTTTAAATGATGTTAAGTTAATGGTTTTCCTGGTTTGTTCAGGCAACCCATTCCATGCCTGAATGCCACTCGGGAAGAAAGAATACTTATATGCATTTGTTCTCGCTTAAGGGCCAAGGAAAGTGTTTTTGTCTTTATGTTTATCTGCGCTTTGCAACAGGTTGTTGGGTTGTATTTCTTAATTTGAATGAATGCCTCTTTATGTATTATATATTACTACTTTACTCTTTGCCCTTCTGTCCTCTAGTGTTTCTAGGTTTAGTGATTTGACAAATGGTGATACTCTTGTTAATTGGGAGTATTCACTGGTTATGAACCTTGCAGCTCTTTTTTGGATTTGTTCTAATTTTTTAATGTTTTCTTTAGTTGATGGGTCCTAAACAGGTGCTGCATATTCTAGTATAGGTCCAACTAATGTGAGATAGCATTTTAGTTTTATATTCTTATTACATTTGTAAAAGTTCCTTTTTATGAATCCTAATGTTTTGTTTGATTTTTTTTATAACTTCAGCAATATGAGGGTTCCAAGATAACTTGTCATTTATTATTACTCCTAGATACCTAAAGCATTGTTAGTTTGAGTTAGTTCTTTACCATGTGAATGAAGTAGTTTGCTATTATTTGTTTCTTTTTCTTGGATACCCTTATTAGTTGGCATTTTTCTGGGTGAAAAGACATACTGCAGTTTGATTCCCATTTTTGTAGTTCATCTATTAAAAGTATTTTGTAGAAGTTCACTATCTTTTCAAAACTTTTGAAAGACTTTTCCTGTCTTTATTATTCTAGGCCTATATAGCCTATAAATATATATAAAGTATGTAATCATCGGCAAATAATCTTACTTTTGTTCCTGTGTTGAGTGTTGATGCAATTTGGCAGATCATTAAAATTGTTAGTTAGGCCTATACCTAGCTAGGCTATACCTATAGCCTACCTATAGTCTAGTTTAGTTAATAATTTAATAGTTGGCCTCAGTCAGACGGCCGGTTTAAAACTTACTACTTACTACACTAGGCCTACCAAATTACATTATTAAAATTATTATATAAATTTCGGTCTATTCTAGATTTCTATATTTAATTATTTTTTTAAGTAGAAATATATTTTTATTACCATATTTTTTAGAAATATGTGTGCTAAATGTCTTAACATATGATGTGACGTCCTATGCACTTACTTGAATGCTTATATTTTCCTTGATCTTTAATGGTATTCGGAGACTTCCCAACTACACGACGAAAGGCTTCCATCTTGGATTCCTCAACACCTGACATTCGACCTATAACCTACTGTAGTTTACTGAAAATATTTTTAGCTTCTTGTACTACTTTTGTATTATGGACAACTCTTATTGGTGATTCGCTACCAAATTTTCATTTTGATCTAGTAACTAGCCACTAACATATTTTTGAAATAACTGTAATCGGCCCAAGAAGTTTCTCTTTTCTAATAATGCAATCTTTTGTTCTCATCTATAAAACGGTTCCGAGATAAACATTGGTAAAACAATTTTCTTTTATTTACTGTGTCTAACCAATAACCTAACATCATTTAAAACATTAATAAAAATGCAAGACTAGACTCGGACCACGGATGAGCGTAGGACGCAATAATCTTCTTTATAGAAGGAGCGTCTGTAATGTATAAGATAAGAAGATAAGATTTATGATTTATTAAGATAAAGATTATTAATTTCTAACGACAAATTGACTTGATTTAGCAGGTTTTCTGTTCTTAGCTTCAATGCCTTCAATGAACAATATTTTAAACAATATAGAATACCGTATAGGCCTAATAGTAGGCCTATTTGTACATCATCATTGGCTCCATAGTCTCGAAAGACGATTAGATTTGATTTGTACATAAGAACATACATATATATTTATAAAATAGACTAGCACCCCGCACTGTTGAACTCGATTCTGTTGAAAAATTCGCATTGACAGTGGAACAAAAAAGCTATTAAATTATATAGCCTATAATATATTCTAGCCCTGATTGAAAGAAGCCAACCAGTTGAACAGATCTTTCTGTTCTAGCCCTGATTGAAAGAAGCCAACCAGTTGAACAGCTATTCTGTTCTAGCCCTGATTGAAAGAAGCCAACCAGTTCATCAGATTTTTCTGTTCTAGCCCTGATTGAAAGGAGCCAACCAGTTGAACAGATTTTTCTGTTCTAGCCCTGATTGAAAGGAGCCAACCAGTTGAACAGATCTTTCTGTTCTAGCCCTGATTGAAAGAAGCCAACCAGTTGAACAGATTTTTCTGTTCTGACCCTGAATGAAAGAAGCCAACCAGTTGAACAGATCTTTCGCTGTTCTAGCCCTGATTGAAAGAAGCCAACCAGTTGAACAGATTTTTCTGTTCTAGCCCTGATTGAAAGGAGCCAACCAGTTGAAAAGATATCTTTCTGTTCTAGCCCTGATTGAAAGAAGCCAACCAGTTGAACAGATATCTTTCTGTTCTAGCCCTGATTGAAAGTAAGCCAACCAGTTGAACAGATAGCTATCTTTCTGTTCTAGCCCTGATTGAAAGAAGCGCCATAATACCAATGGCTGGCGCTTCTTTCAATCAGGGCTAGAACAGAAAGATCTGTGGTCCCAACTCTTATATAGTGAATTTTGTCACAAATAGACGTTCGGATTTCACCCAACTATTTGCATCAATAATTAGCAATAAAATAGATAGCTTGGCAGACACCAACGGTATAGTATTTTGAATGGGTGTTTCTCTGATCGTATGATTCATGTAAATAGTAATTTAAATAGTGTGCGTCATTTCCACAAGCTGTATTGTCACTATAATAATATATAGATATAGGTCAAATAACTATTGGGACTCTATTGCTTTCTTACTCAACCCCACGCAGTAGGCCCGCCTATAGGCCTATACAACAATTTTGTTTACAAATTACAATTACAAATTAGCCTATTTATAAGCGCTATTCATAACAAATTTAAAGTCTTCGAATGCGCTTTAGGGGCCGTCCATAAATTACGTCACACGATTTCGGCTGATTTTGTACCCCCCTCCCCCCTTTGTCACACATCGTCACAAAAAGTCAGACCCCCCCCCTCAACTATGACATCACAAAATCTGCACACCCCCCTCCTAAAAGGTATTTGACTAAAATGCAAATTTAAAGGTTCCAAATTACTTTTATTTCTCATCGTTTTGTAATTAATGAATTTTGTATTACACAAAAGAAAAATCGAAAGTGTAATTATAACAATAATGTAATTTCATATGCACAAATATAAATGCTTTAGTAGAATCAGTACAATTTTTTTTTTATTAAGCTAAAAAAAACAACACACAGAATGTATGTGTGTCATGCATTCTCCCATGATGCTGAAAAATGCTCTTTCATGGAATAAATGTGGAAAATACTTGTCTCTTCATTAGATGGAATGGATATTCCATTCAAATCAAGCTCTTCTTCATCTATACATTCAGCTCTCTCCATTTTCTTCATTTGCGATGATAACCATTAGTTCATGTTGCCTACGTGCAGCAACTCTTTGTGGCCTGACAGGATTAGGAGGAATAATTGATTCCTGCTTTTGTGTTGAGGGACGCTGCGCAGCATGACTAAAGAAGCGAAGTACATATGACATTTTTTGCATATTCTATCGCTAAGCACAGATTGTATTGACGGACAGTACAAATCGTATGGAATCGAACGGTAAGGATTTGATGACTGAGGAAGAATATCATCCACTTTCAGACTTTGAGCTGCAAAACAGAGATGGAAACTTATGCGACACTCCATCTGTTGTCTGTTCTGGAATTTTCAGACCTTCGCCTGATTGAACAAATGGTACAGGATGTGGAAAAAATCTCTCTCTTACTACACTAAAATATGAGCTTCTCGGTTTTGAACAGCACTTTTTTGTCGCTACATTTTACAATTTGAGTTAAGTCTTGGCTTGTTCGTACATAAACGTCAAACAATTTTTATGCCTACATAGAAAAAAGTGTCAACATCTTGAGCCATGGGGGCGGCCATGTTGTCAGCCTTCCCTGGATGCACGAAGGTGATTGCCGGGCTAGGACATCTTTCCCACTTTATTTTAGCATTCAGACGCGTTGGCGATGCGATCATCATTTGAAAATAGCTAAGAAACAATGCGATCATAATTTTAATTTACAAAGCTTATTAATAGTAACTAGTTGACCCATGGATACATTGTGTCCATACTCAGTGCCCTCACATGGTGTGGGGGGTGGGGGTGGGCAGAGGGGGCATATGCCCGGGGGAGACACTTCTAGGGGATGCAAATATAGTCTAAATATAGCACTAAACAAAGCAGTTACAGTTTGCAAGGGGGCGTCGCTGAAACTTTTGCCCTGGGGCGCTATATAAGCGTATGTGGGCTCTGTCCATACAAAACATAATATAGTATAGAAATTAAAAGAATATTAGCGAGATCAACAATAGAGAGAAAAAAAGTACAGTATAAAGTTAGTATAAACGAACAATGCAAAGAAAACAGAGTGCGCAGTCGGGAAAACCCAAAGTTGGCTGTTCAACACTCTCAATGAAAGCTGAATGAAAGGGAAGCTACTCTCTTTTACATCGAGGAGCTATTTCTTTTGTTTTTAAATTACAGTTTTCACGTGTGCATAACCGGCATACTTTTATTTATATAAAATCAACATATTAAATTTTTCTATTCCGGAAAGTTGCGAGTAAATGTATATTTTTGGTTGTCCCGATCGATCAAAACGGCATAGGAGTCTAAAGCGCACAAACATATATATGTAGGCCTATATTCTTTTCATGTGACGTTGGATATCTTAGACCCCCCTCCCCCCTCGTCACACATCGTCACAAATGCGTGACCCCCTCCCCCCCCCCCTAATCGTGTGACGTAATTTATGGACGACCCCTTAAATTACATGTTATTAAAATAAATTTTTAAAAGTGTGTTTTTAATTTTGTTTTTAAAATGTCTATATCTATATTGTCGGCTTGTTTAACTGTGTTCAGAAGTTCGGGTTCGTTCCACCACAGAGGTGCTACGATGCTGTATGAGGGAGCTGCAAATGTTTCTCTTTTTACGCTTGGTACCTTGAGCTGCAGATAGATTTTGTTTGAACGCAGTCCTCTTTTCTCTGATGTGTGTAGCTCGACCATGGATCTCATGTACTGGGGAGATTGACCATGGATCTCGTGTACTGGGGAGATTGACCATGGATCTCATGTACTGGGGAGATTGACCATGGATCTCATGTACTGGGGAGATTGACCATGGATCTCATGTACTGGGGAGATTGACCATGGATCTCATGTACTGGGGA
The DNA here is from genome assembly GCA_949126835.1 of Anisus vortex. Lineage (NCBI taxonomy): Eukaryota > Metazoa > Mollusca > Gastropoda > Planorbidae > Anisus > Anisus vortex. The sequence goes on from OX421497.1 coordinate 48,147,197, forward strand.
GATTGACCATGGATCTCATGTACTGGGGAGATTGACCATGGATCTCATGTACTGGGGAGATTGACCATGGATCTCATGTACTGGGGAGATTGACCATGAAAGCTTTTATAGAGCATAGTCAGAACTTTGAATGGTATCCTAAGTGTTATAGTTAGCCAGTGCAGTTTTTTAGACAGGTTAATGAGTTTTCTTCATTGTTGAGAGCAATTTTCGCAGCCATGTTTTGGACCCCTTGTAGTTTTTTTCAAATCACACTCTGGCAGTCCAATGTATAGACAGTTCGCGTAGTCTAGCTGAGAGATTACCAGGCCTACAACTAATGTTTCACTTGCCTCTTTTTACATAAGTTTATACATGAAAGTTTATAATAAGTATATTATAGGGCTAGGCTATATCGATCTGGGTAGTGACAACAAAAACACATTTTATTGGTAGATTAAAAAGTATGTTTTTAATGGCTTAATATAAACACGCGAAGATCACAAAGAACGCATTTCATAGCAGAACAACGAAAAAATAAAACAGTATTAACAGCTGGATTGAGTCACAATTCAAAAAGCAAAAACATAATTAGCCTATAATGAGTCACTGCCATGGGACACAAATTGCTCAGTCAGAGTGAGAGATTCTTTAGGTGGAATAGACAGAAGGACAAAGCATAACACAATAACAACCCAGCGGGCACACCACGTCATATTGACGGAGAAAAAAACTTGAAAAACACGGGGGAAACACGTGAAAATTTAAGAGGCTTAAAACAAAAACAAAAATTAAAACAAAAAAGAACATAATTATAACCATTGGGAGAAAAGCAGATTTCCTCTAAGCCAAAAGAGATCAACAGACACTCAAGCACCTCGACAAACTGCAATATATACTCATGGAATCCAAAACAGTTATACGTGGCAGTTTTTCTCCAAAATCCAATAATAAAAAAAAAAAAAACCCTCCCCAGTTAAACGAATAAACCAAAGCACAATGGACACGGTAGTAGCGCCGCATACTGTGGACGCCAACATGGCATATTATGAAAATAATTGGGAAATGAGATAACTGAGTAACGGATAAAATCTGGCAGTAAAGAAACACCAACAGAGGTTCAAATTACCCCAATAAAAAATTTATTAAATGATGTTAAGTTACTTGTTTTCCTGGTTTGTTCGGGCAACCCATTCCATGCCCGAATGCCACTCGGGAAGAAATAGTATTTATATGTATTTTTTCTCGCATAAGGGATAAGAAAAGTGTTTCTGTCCTTAGATCTATTTTTATCTGAGCTTTGCAACAGGTTGTTATTGGGTTGTATTTCTAAATTAGAGTTTAATGCCGTATGTATTATTACTACTTTACTCTATGTCCTTCTGTCCTCTAGTGTTTCTTTACTTTAAGCTAGTGATCAGTGGACTTTTTTTGTTTACTTCTATTGCTCTATTTTTAGAGCTTGTGTTCTTTTTCCGTGCGCATGCAACACTGATCTATAAATGTTTCCGCTGTATACAGCTTTCGTTATTTTAATTTTTCATTGAGAAAATCATAAAGACAAAAACACTTTCCTTATCCCCTATGCGAGAACAAATGCTTATAAGTACTCTTTCTTCTCGAGTGGCATTCGGGCATGGAATGGGTTGCCTAAACAAACCAGGAAAACCAGTAACTTAACATCATTTAAAACATTAATAAAAATGCAAGACTAGACTCGAATCGGACCACGGATGAGCGTAGGACGCAATAATCTTCTTTATAGAAGGAGCGTCTGTAATGTATAAGATAAGATAAAAAACAATCTCAAACTATAGGCCTATTTAGGGGACGTCCATTAATTACGTCAACAATTTTTTGGCGATTTTTACCCCCCCTCCCCCTTGTCAACAACTGTCAAACTTTCAGAGACCCCCCCTATATAATTACGTCAACAATTCGTTACCCCCCCCCCTATAACAAGTAAAAAAAAATTAAACGCTGGCTTTTATGTTTAAAATAGATTTAAAACGGAAAGGTCTAGATCTTTACTATAATTAATTGTAATACATTTTAAAACTTGTTTTAAGGATTTTATATTGACTAGATAGAACCCTCATAGGCGTTTGCCACGAAAGGGGTGTAACATGCTTACTATCCCCCATCGCCCCTCCCAATTTGTTTTTCCAATCCGAGGATTTTAACAATATTTCTTTACTTTTTATTTACTAATGTTCTTTTCATATAGAAATATTGAATACTTTCTGATTGTACGTTTCACTAATGAGCTTTTAGTGCAATGTTAATTGTTAAATAGCTTAGGGGGGGGGGGAATTGTGCACCAGTTGTAAATTAACCTGCTATTTTAACCATATGCTCACTATTCCTTCTTGCATTATTGCCCCCCTCCCCCCATACATTATATGATTATATACACAGTAGTTGGCTTCCTTGCCCCTACCGCTCCTACCTTGCACTATTTGCCACCCACACCTTGCAATCTGGCTACGCCACTATAGGCCTACTAATACATTTTTATCTCATAAATTATTTTTTTACAAAATTAGAAATTAAAACAAAAAAATTACTATAATTAGCCTAATCACCAAATTTTAATGTTTCACCCATTATAACGTGTCAGCAAAAATATATTAGTTTATATATCAGAATTAGGGATGTTAAAAGGTAGGCTAAGTATTTCGGACTTCATGGGCCACGAATTATTTTTCTGAAGGAAATATTTTTAAATAACCATGTTGGATTCACACAATACACTTCATTCAATGCAATTCAAACATAGTCTCAGAGAGGGCCTATTGTTGTTTTTAGTTCTATTGCCAATCCCAGCTATCGCTTACATGGTATATATAACGAACGCCAGTCTCTGGCGCCTAATTTCACTTATGTACCTATGAGCCCCAAAGCAGGCGAAGTGTGTAAACCGCCGATACGTTCCCATTAAGAATACACCAGCGAGCGAACGCATGGGGGAGAGCTCCCGCAGCGGGTCAGGACAGAGCTTAGCTCAATGCTAAACGTTACGCCATGGACACAAGACGGGCTCGTCCGATTTTTTTTGGAGACCTTTTAACTTGGTTCCCCGAGTCTGACCAGTGAGCAAATGCATGGGACAAGCGGTCGCCGAGATACTTCCACTCCCATCTCTGTAAGTGACGGAGAGAGGCGTGGTATCCCGAGCTGCAAGTCTGGAGATTAATCGGCTTGTTCTGTTCTTCCATGCGGAAAGGTATACAAAACGTCCTGTAAAGACGGCTGCTTTCAAAGGTGGCATTGAGGGGATGACATCTCCGTGTCAGACAAAATCCGCTCGGCCAACACACCGTCAGCCCACTTACAGGAATAAGAGGCAAGCCATGGATGGCTCGAGCAAATGTACGTTCGTAAAAGGGGAATCCGAACAGAGCAAGCCGACCCAACAAGCGACGGCCTTGTAGGACAACGCCTGCCTACTCATATCTTTCCATGTCTGAGTGGATGGCCTGCTAACGCTGATCCAAACATGGTTTCAAGGGTTGGAACTTTGAAAAGACTCAACCATGGGCGTTGAATTAAAGCAGTCGACTCTCGGACGGTGTTCATAGTCCTTTCAGGACTCAAAAACAGAACGGCGTCTAATTTAGATGTAGGCCTACTGAGCGGTAAAAAACTGGGTTTCTGTTTCTGAACGTACTCTGCAGAATGTTTGTTGGTGTGTTTATGTTCTTTTGATATTTTAGTCACAATGGCTCGCTAGACTACAGCGAAGGTGACGTTTTTTACAATTGGTCGGTCATTTTGCCGTGCTATATATAACAATTGCATTAGTTTCCACTTTCCACTCATACATACAAACTAACAAGATGAACACAAAAAGGACATGTCAAATGTAGCGTCCGTAATTTTAATTAATATATTTGTATTAACGTAAAACCATGTTTGTATATTATGTCTGCTATGTAAGTGGCACATGACAAATGTAGCCTAGAATTTTGTAATAAATTTGTATCATTATAAAAAAAGTAAAAAGTAAAAAAGTAACATTGTTGACGTCAACTTTTCTTGACCTCCCCCCCTCCCCCTTGTCAACAATTGTCAAACTTTTTCAGACCCCCCCCCTCCCCCCTATTTTGTTGACGTAATTAATGGACATCCCCTTATAGCACATCGGGAAAAGTAAATCTTATTTATAACGTAGATTGCTGTGTAAAATCCCAGGTACTAATTAAGTTAAAATTAGAACATCGGACTTTTCCGAAATAAAATCACGAGAATGTAAGTATTGTAAGTTGATTTAGGCCGCTACGTCAAATTATTATTATAAAGTATTATTTTACTAACATAACATATTCGATGAATAGATGACGTTTAAATTAATAAATAATTAACCTATTGACCTATATATGATATCAGACTAATATAGACCATGTTTATTTGTAAAATAATTACCGACAGCAGCAGTTGAATTAAAAGTACCGGTAAGCTTAGAGTCGGCTTAGACTCTTAGACCTAATACTCACTTTAATAGTAGGCCTAACCTAATACTGCATAGATCTAGTCTAATAGTAATCATGTGCATAAAGGACTCAAGAAAGTATTTACATGGGATATAGCTCTAGACAGCTGGGTCTGTGTTATATACTTTATATAGGAATATAGGCCTATATTAATTTATCTGACTGTTTCCAAAGACTATAATAAGATAGACCGCTTGCACTATTTGCACTATTTTTAGAGCTTATATGTTCTTTTTTTCCCGTGCGCATCCAATAACGCTCTCTTAAATAAATTCTACTCTCCTACGTTTACCTAAATGTTTCCGCTGAATTTAACTTTCGATTCTAATTTTAATTTTTCATTGAGAAAATCATAGCGATTAAAAAAACGGAAGTGTAGGCTACAATACAATAGTCAATAGGGAATCGGGAATTCCGAAAAGAAGTCATTTTAAATAGTCATCAAATAGCAGAATTATTAAAGCAAGCGGTTCATCTTATTAGGCCTATAGTCTTTGTTGTTTCTAATGACAAAACTAGTAAAATCAAGAAAACAAGGAATTTTTGCCAATCATTGGAAGCGTTCTTGGAAATAGCCTAGATGTAGGCCTATAGGTCAACGAGTTTTATTAGAACGCTTCTATCCATGCTATTAAATTTGTAGCATGCTATCTATTGCAGGGGTCGGGAACCTTTTTGTATGAGAGAGCCATGGACACCACATATTTTGAAAAGAAATTTTATAAGAGCCAAACATTATGTTTAAAACTAAAAATTTCAAGTAAATGTGTGCATTTTTAAAAATTTCAACACTAAAAATACCATAATTAGGCCTATGTCTCTGAATTATTTTTAATAACATTGTTATGCTGTTGCTAATCAATATTGATATGCAATTAACATGTAGATCAAAGGAGTCCAAAGAAACATTTATTTTTTTTACAATTGAACATTTGTCTGCGAGCCAGATGCAGCCATCAAAAGAGCCACCACTGGCTCGCGAGCCATGGGCTCCGACCCCTGGTCTATTGAATAGACTAATTTTTTTTAGATTATACTAATTAGGCTACTACTTTTATTTATACTTTAAACAATTTATTTATAGGATATATTGAATGACCTATTATTATTATATAGAATCTAGACGATTACTCAATTATATAGGCCTAGGCCTAGTCTACTAATAGGCCTATAAGGCTGCTATTAGATATCTACAATTTCTATACAGGAATTATGGACAAAATGGTAATGTCAAAGTGGAAATTATATTTGAGAGACCTGTATACAAGACAATGTCCATTTATAAAATGGAGTTACCAGCGTCCTTGACCATCAATGAGCTCAAACAGCTAATTTTTCACAAGGTAGCTATAATAGACTAAATTTTCCTTTTTTTTTTCTGGCTAGACGCAGCTAATTTTTCACAAGGTAGCTATAATAGACTAAAATGTAACTTATTTTTCTGGCTAGAAGTAAAGGCGACTGGGCATTGTGCTGGCCACACACCCACTAGTATGACGTGGCCACAGAAACTGGAGGTTTGTTTTTGGCAGGTTATTATGCCGCAAGCGAGCCATGACAGTTTGCGCCGTTTAATTGTTACCTTAATGTTTTCTTGAGGGCCTGCAATTGAGGATGTTCTGTCCCAGACATACTCATTAGTCCAATTTTCTACGTAGGATATTTGAAGTATTTTTCTCATGCATTTATTTTCGAATGCCTGTAACTTGTTTTCAGTTACTGATATCAGCGTCCAGGTCTCACATCCATACAGAACAATAGTTCTGACAAGGGCTCTGAAAAGCCTGGCCTTTAATGGGAGACCAATGCTTTTGCCGGTCCAGATTCTGTTTAGGCGAGCCATTGCCGCCGATCCTTGCTCGAATTTATGACTTCCGTCTACGGATATGATTGCTTTTAGATATTTGAAATTCATTACTTATTCCAGTTGTTGATTCATTATGATGTGATGGGAGGCAGATTGGCCAGTGTAAAAGGCGAGGCTACTTAAAATATTATAATACGACGACTTCTAATATTTTTTAGATCACAGTGTTTTTCATTCAGTAAAAATATACACAACTTTTGTACAGGTAACATAACTATAAATATACACAACTTTTGTACAGGTAACAAAACTATAAATATACACAACTTTTGTACAGGTAACATAACTATAAATATACACAACTTTTGTGCAGGTAACATAACTATAAATATACACAACTTTTGTACAGGTAACATAACTATAAATATACACAACTTTTGTACAGGTAACATAACTATAAATATACACAACTTTTGTACAGGTAACATAACTATAAATATACACAACTTTTGTACAGGTAACATAACTATAAATATACACAACTTTTGTACAGGTAACATAACTGTAAATATACACAACTTTTGTACAGGTAACATAACTATAAATATACACAACTTTTGTACAGGTAACATAACCATAAATATACACAACTTTTGTACAGGTAACATAACTATAAATATACACAACTTTTGTACAGGTAACATAACTATAAATATACACAACTTTTGTACAGGTAACATAACTATAAATATACACAACTTTTGTACAGGTAACATAACTATAAATATACACAACTTTTGTACAGGTAACATAACTATAAATATACACAACTTTTGTACAGGTAACATAACTATAAATATACACAACTTTTGTACAGGTAACATAACTATAAATATACACAACTTTTGTACAGGTAACATAACTATAAATATACACAACTTTTGTACAGGTAACATAACTATAAAAATACACAACTTTTGTACAGGTAACATAACTATAAATATACACAACTTTTGTACAGGTAACATAACTATAAATATACACAACTTTTGTACAGGTAACATAACTATAAATATACACAACTTTTGTACAGGTAACATAACTATAAATATACACAACTTTTGTACAGGTAACATAACTATAAATATACACAACTTTTGTACAGGTAACATAACTATAAATATACACAACTTTTGTACAGGTAACATAACTATAAATATACACAACTTTTGTACAGGTAACATAACTATAAATATACACAACTTTTGTACAGGTAACATAACTATAAATATACACAATTTTGTACAGGTAACATAACTATAAATATACACAACTTTTGTACAGGTAACATAACTATAAATATACACAACTTTTGTACAGGTAACATAACTATAAATATACACAACTTTTGTACAGGTAACATAACTATTTTAAAAGATCAAATTTTTAAAGAAACATCTATTGCTTAAGGGGCGGGAGGGAACGTGGAAACCTTCGGAACGCGTGTCTAATTGTCTCGCAGAGCGATTTTCAATGGCATACGGAACACGCCAAAAAGCCATGTCATGCCTCTTCTACAAAACATCGAGTGCTAGAACTGGATGACTTTTAGTATGTTGGCACGCTAAATGCATAAGAAATCCTACCGCGGCGCACAAAATTATCAAAAGGTTGCAGACCCTGTAAGGCAACAAATTCTATTTACGTTTTGCCACTCATAAAAAAGATAGTCTTTGAGAAACTGTTTGTTCTTCACTCATAAAAAAGATAGTCTTTGAGAAGCTGTTTGTTCTTGCCTTTTGCACATTGCAATATAAATAATGTTTTGTATTCCTGTATTGTGTAATAAATTACTCCGTGTAGTATTCCTAAGTTAGAATCTAATCTCTACAATGGTCTATTGTTGTTTAGATAAAACAGTCAGCAGACGACCAACGATGGTACTACAAAGGAATTATTTTACCAGACTCCTCAACTTTAGCAACAAATGGCGTCAGGGAAGGCGATAAAATATTGGTGAAAATAGTCAATGTTACTGCGCAATGACTCACAGACTAATGCTACTGCGCAATGACTCACAAACTGACACACACTCAAAATGGACCCGTTTGCTGCTCGTCAATAATTGGAGATCATAACTTTTTTTCTCGTGTGTTTAGAAAATCAATAAGTAACAATAATCTTTTCTTTTCTTCATTCTCTGAAATGTAAAATTAAAATTGATTCTGATAGTGAATTCCCCCCCCCCCCCCCATTTTCCCCATGGCAGTGGCGTAATTTGCTTTCATGGGTAAAGGGTGCATGGGACGCCTGGGGTGGGGGGGGGGGACTTGGTTAACTAGCGCCTATTGAGAATGTTGGTTTCGATTTATTAGTAAGCTACGGTTAAATGGCGCCGGTATGGGTTTGGCGCCTATCCAAACCGATCCACCCTCCCCTCCTAGCTACGCTAATTGTGTGTGTGTTTAGCAATCAAATGAGAATAATAGCGAAAATATATTATTATGAATATCATTGATACTCATGTTCTTGTACCTTCAAAGATTTGATAATAGAGCCTGGAGCAAACTGACCCCGTCCGATTTTAATGACAAGTCCTGCAGCTTTAATGAATATGTTTTTTAAATGATTTTAGTTTGTTGCTGTTCAGGCAACCCATTTATTGCCATAATGCTACTCGGTTAAAAAAAAATTGATATGACTTAGTCCATCCATATTTATCTCTATATTATCTTTCTGAGTATTTGATATGACTGCGTAAAATCCTATGAAGTAAATGAGAGTCTGCTGTTACATTTTTGACATATTGTAAAACCATATATATACTATATATAGTGTACATAGTCGTAAGCCTATATTTAACTTACTAATGGGGCCTGATGTAGGCTTACAGTGTTACATAATATATATATATAGTGTACATAGTCGACTCGTAGGCCTATATTTAACTTACTAATGGGGCCTGATGTAGGCTTACAGTGTTACATAATATATATATATAGTGTACATAGTCGTAGGCCTATATTTAACTTACTAATGGGGCCTGATGTAGGCTTACAGTGTTACATAATATAATATATATATAGTGTACATAGTCGTAGGCCTATATTTAACTTACTAATGGGGCCTGATGTAGGCTTACAGTGTTACATAATATATCGATATTTTTTCTTCAATAACTTTTTTTTTTGGTTGAACCTTTTCATGTATGTTTCCGATTCTCGATTTGGTTATTCTTACCCTACACCCTACATATTCCGTAGTCTGTTAGACCGTTGGGGCGCCACATAAGACATGTACACCAGCCTCCTCCATTCCTCCCGTCTCTCAGCCGTTCTCAATTTTGTTATAATTTGATTACAATTCGATTACAATTTATCTCTGTCACCTGGGCTAGGGTAATTCCGTATTTCTGGTTGTATATTAAACGCGCTCTGAGCTTACATTATGTTTGTTGGCAGCGCTATACAAATATTATTATTATTATTATTATTTGATTACAATTCTTGTTATTGTTTTTTCTCATTATAATATTATTTTAATTTGATTTTGATTAGAGCTTTCTACATTGGCCGTTATTGACACACTCGTTCCTAATTTAAGAACATGTTTATATTTAACTTTTTTAATTGTTTGAAGTCTATGAATGTTGTATGGAATAAAAATACAAACTAAGATAAAAAAAAAAAGGATCGAATCACTAGTAATGTTCACTATGTCATAAATAATGTGGAAGAATAAATCAATTGTTGAAATACAACAAAAGAAATTATTGAAGCTCCAATGTTGCTTAACCACTAATCTAGTGTTTTTTTTGTTTGTTTATATAATAATTAACAAAAGACTATAATAAGATGGACCACTTGCTCTATTTTTAGAGCTTAAGTGTTGTATTTTACGTGCGCAGCCAATAACGCTGTCCTAAAAAAATCTAAACTTGCATAAAGACTTCCGCTGTATACAACTTTCGATTTTATTCTTAATTTGCCTTTGAGAAAATAATAGGGAATTCCTAAACCGGAAGTATAGAGGACAGGGTGCGATCGGAAATTCCAAAACAGAATGTTTCAAGTTATCAAATAGCAGAAACATCAAAGCAAGCGGTCCATCTTATTATAGTGTTTGTAATTAATACTATCTTAATTAGGTAGTTAGTCTACCTGTTTCTATCTTAATTAGGTAGTTAGTCTACCTGTTTCTATCTTAATTAGGTAGTTAGTCTACCTGTTATTATCCTAATTAGGTAGTTAGTCTACCTGTTTCTATATTAATTAGGTAGTTAGTCTACCTGTTTCTATCTTAATTAGGTAGTTAGTCTACCTGTTATTATCCTAATTAAGTAGTTAGTCTACCTGTTTCTATCTTAATTAGGTAGTTAGTCTACCTGTTATTATCCTAATTAGGTAGTTAGTCTACCTGTTTCTATATTAATTAGGTAGTTAGTCTACCTGTTTCTATCTTAATTAGGTAGTTAGTCTACCTGTTATTATCCTAATTAGGTAGTTAGTCTACCTGTTTCTATCTTAATTAGGTAGTTAGTCTACCTGTTATTATCCTATTTAGGTAGTTAGTCTACCTGTTTCTATATTAATTAGGTAGTTAGTCTACCTGTTTCTATCTTAATTATGTAGTTAGTCTACCTGTTTCTATACTAATTAGGTAGTTAGTCTACCTGTTTCTATCTTAATTAGGTAGTTAGTCTACCTGTTTCTATCCTAATAAGCCAGTTAGTCTACCTGTTTCTATCTTAATTAGGTAGTTAGTCTACCTGTTATTATCCTAATTATGTAGTTAGTTTACCTGTTTCTATCTTAATTAGGTAGTTAGTCTACCTGTTATTGTCCTAATTAGGTAGTTAGTCTACCTGTTTCTATATTAATTAGGTAGTTAGTCTACCTGTTTCTATCTTAATAAGGTAGTTACTCTACCTGTTATTATCCTAATTAGGTAGTTAGTCTACCTGTTTCTATCTTAATTAGGTAGTTAGTCTACCTGTTATTATCCTAATAAGGTAGTTAGTCTACCTGTTTCTATATTAATTAGGTAGTTAGTCTACCTGTTTCTGTCTTAATTAGGTAGTTAGTCTACCTGTTATTATCCTAATTAGGTAGTTAGTCTACCTGTTTCTATCTTAATTAGGTAGTTAGTCTACCTGTTATTATCCTATTTAGGTAGTTAGTCTACCTGTTTCTATATTAATTAGGTAGTTAGTCTACCTGTTTCTATCTTAATTATGTAGTTAGTATACCTGTTTCTATACTAATTAGGTAGTTAGTCTACCTGGTTCTATCTTAATTAGGTAGTTAGTCTACCTGTTTCTATCCTAATAAGCCAGTTAGTCTACCTGTTTCTATCTTAATTAGGTAGTTAGTCTACCTGTTATTATCCTAATTAAGTAGTTAGTCTACCTGTTATTATCCTAATTAGGTAGTTAGTCTACCTGTTTCTATATTAATTAGGTAGTTAGTCTACCTGTTTCTATCTTAATTAGGTAGTTAGTCTACCTGTTATTATCCTAATTAAGTAGTTAGTCTATCTGTTTCTATCTTAATTAGGTAGTTAGTCTACCTGTTATTATCCTAATTAGGTAGTTAGTCTACCTGTTTCTATATTAATTAGGTAGTTAGTCTACCTGTTTCTTTTTTAATTAGGTAATTAGTCTACCTGTTATTATCCTAATTAGGTAGTTAGTCTACCTGTTTCTATCTTAATTAGGTAGTTAGTCTACCTGTTATTATCCTATTTAGGTAGTTAGTCTACCTGTTTCTATATTAATTAGGTAGTTAGTCTACCTGTTTCTATCTTAATTATGTAGTTAGTCTACCTGTTTCTATACTAATTAGGTAGTTAGTCTACCTGTTTCTATCTTAATTAGGTAGTTAGTCTACCTGTTTCTATCCTAATAAGCCAGTTAGTCTACCTGTTTCTATCTTAATTAGGTAGTTAGTCTACCTGTTATTATCCTAATTATGTAGTTAGTTTACCTGTTTCTATCTTAATTAGGTAGTTAGTCTACCTGTTATTGTCCTAATTAGGTAGTTAGTCTACCTGTTTCTATATTAATTAGGTAGTTAGTCTACCTGTTTCTATCTTAATAAGGTAGTTACTCTACCTGTTATTATCCTAATTAGGTAGTTAGTCTACCTGTTTCTATCTTAATTAGGTAGTTAGTCTACCTGTTATTATCCTAATTAGGTAGTTAGTCTACCTGTTTCTATCTTAATTAGGTAGTTAGTCTACCTGTTATTATCCTAATTAGGTAGTTAGTCTACCTGTTTCTATATTAATTAGGTAGTTAGTCTACCTGTTTCTGTCTTAATTAGGTAGTTAGTCTACCTGTTATTATCCTAATTAGGTAGTTAGTCTACCTGTTTCTATCTTAATTAGGTAGTTAGTCTACCTGTTATTATCCTATTTAGGTAGTTAGTCTACCTGTTTCTATATTAATTAGGTAGTTAGTCTACCTGTTTCTATCTTAATTATGTAGTTAGTATACCTGTTTCTATACTAATTAGGTAGTTAGTCTACCTGGTTCTATCTTAATTAGGTAGTTAGTCTACCTGTTTCTATCCTAATAAGCCAGTTAGTCTACCTGTTTCTATCTTAATTAGGTAGTTAGTCTACCTGTTATTATCCTAATTAAGTAGTTAGTCTACCTGTTTCTATCTTAATTAGGTAGTTAGTCTACCTGTTATTATCCTAATTAGGTAGTTAGTCTACCTGTTTCTATATTAATTAGGTAGTTAGTCTACCTGTTTCTATCTTAATTAGGTAGTTAGTCTACCTGTTATTATCCTAATTAAGTAGTTAGTCTATCTGTTTCTATCTTAATTAGGTAGTTAGTCTACCTGTTATTATCCTAATTAGGTAGTTAGTCTACCTGTTTCTATATTAATTAGGTAGTTAGTCTACCTGTTTCTTTTTTAATTAGGTAATTAGTCTACCTGTTATTATCCTAATTAGGTAGTTAGTCTACCTGTTTCTATCTTAATTAGGTAGTTAGTCTACCTGTTATTATCCTATTTAGGTAGTTAGTCTACCTGTTTCTATATTAATTAGGTAGTTAGTCTACCTGTTTCTATCTTAATTATGTAGTTAGTATACCTGTTTCTATACTAATTAGGTAGTTAGTCTACCTGTTTCTATCTTTATTAGGTAGTTAGTCTACCTGTTTCTATCCTAATAAGCCAGTTAGTCTACCTGTTTCTATCTTAATTAGGTAGTTAGTCTACCTGTTTCTATCTTAATTAAGTAGTTAGTCTACCTGTTTCTATCCTAATTAGGTAGTTAGTCTACCTGTTTCTATCTTAATTAGGTAGTTAGTCTACCTGTTTCTATCTTAATTAGGTAGTTAGTCTACCTGTTTCTATCTTAATTAGGTAGTTAGTCTACCTGTTTCTATCTTAATTAAGTACTTAGTCTACCTGTTTCTATCTTAATTAGGTACTTAGTCTACCTGTTTCTATCTTAATTAGGTAGTTAGTCTACCTGTTTCTATCTTAATTAGGTAGTTAGTCTACCTGTTTCTATCCTAATTAGGTAGTTATTCTACCTGTTTCTATCTTAATTAGGTAGTTATTCTACCTGTTTCTAACTTAATTAGATAGTTAGTCTACCTGTTTCTATCTTAATTAGGTAGTTAGTCTACCTGTTTCTATCCTAATTAGGTAGTTAGATTGCCTGTTTCTATCTTAATTAGGTAGTTAGTCTACCTGTTTCTAACTTAATTAGGTAGTTAGTCTACCTGTTTCTAACTTAATTAGGTAGTTAGTCTACCTTTTTCTATCTTAATTAGGTAGTTAGTCTACCTGTTTCTATCCTAATTAGGTAATTAGTCTACCTGTTTCTATCCTAATTAGGTAGTTAGTCTACCTGTTTCAAACTTAATTAGGTAGTTAGTCTACCTGTTTCAAACTTAATTAGGTAGTTAGTCTACCTGTTTCTAACTTAATTAGGTAGTTAGTCTACCTGTTTCTATCTTAATTAGGTAGTTAGTTTACCTGTTTCTATCCTAATTAGGTAGTTAGTCTATCTATTTCTATCATAATTACGTAGTTTGTCTACCTGTTTCTATCTTAATTAGGTAGTTAGTCTACCTGTTTCTATCTTAATTAGGTAGTTAGTCTACCTGTTTCTATCTTAATTAGAAAGTTAGTCTACCTGTTTCTATCCTAATTAGGTAGTTAGTCTACCTGTTTCTATCTTAATTAGGTAGTTAGTCTACCTGTTTCTAACTTAATTAGGTAGTTAGTCTACCTGTTTCTAACTTAATTAGGTAGTAAGTCTACCTGTTTCTATCTTAATTGGGTAGTTAGTCTACCTGTTTCTATCTTAATTAGGTAGTTAGTCTACCTGTTTCTATACTAATTAGGTTGTTAGTCTACCTGTTTCTATCTTAATTATGTATTAGTCTACCTGTTTCTAACTTAATTAGGTAGTTAGTCTACCTGTTTTTAACTTAATTAGGTAGTTAGTCTACCTGTTTCTATCCTAATTAGGTAGTTAGTCTACCTGTTTCTATCTTAATTAGGTAGTTAGTCTACCTGTTTCTAACTTAATTAGGTAGTTAGTCTACCTGTTTCTATCTAAATTAAGTAGTTAGTCTACCTGTTTCTATCTTAATTAGGTAGTTAGTCTACCTGTTTCTATCCTAATTAGGTAGTTAGTCTACCTGTTTCTATCTTAATTAGGTAGTTAGTCTACCTGTTTCTATCTTAATTAGGTAGTTAGCCTACCTGTTTCTCTCCTAATTAGGTAGTTAGTCTACCTGTTTCTATCCTAATTAGGTAGTTAGTCTACCTGTTTCTATATTAATTAGGTAGTTAGTCTACCTGTTTCTGTCTTAATTAGGTAGTTAGTCTACCTGTTATTATCCTAATTAGGTAGTTAGTCTACCTGTTTCTATCTTAATTAGGTAGTTAGTCTACCTGTTATTATCCTATTTAGGTAGTTAGTCTACCTGTTTCTATATTAATTAGGTAGTTAGTCTACCTGTTTCTATCTTAATTATGTAGTTAGTATACCTGTTTCTATACTAATTAGGTAGTTAGTCTACCTGGTTCTATCTTAATTAGGTAGTTAGTCTACCTGTTTCTATCCTAATAAGCCAGTTAGTCTACCTGTTTCTATCTTAATTAGGTAGTTAGTCTACCTGTTATTATCCTAATTAAGTAGTTAGTC
Organism: Anisus vortex; assembly: GCA_949126835.1. Classification (NCBI taxonomy): domain Eukaryota; kingdom Metazoa; phylum Mollusca; class Gastropoda; family Planorbidae; genus Anisus; species Anisus vortex. The sequence continues at coordinate 48,162,656 of OX421497.1, forward strand.
TACCTGTTTCTATCTTAATTAGGTAGTTAGTCTACCTGTTTCTATCCTAATTAGGTAGTTAGTCTACCTGTTTCTATATTAATTAGGTAGTTAGTCTACCTGTTTCTATCTTAATTAGGTAGTTAGTCTACCTGTTATTATCCTAATTAAGTAGTTAGTCTATCTGTTTCTATCTTAATTAGGTAGTTAGTCTACCTGTTATTATCCTAATTAGGTAGTTAGTCTACCTGTTTCTATATTAATTAGGTAGTTAGTCTACCTGTTTCTTTTTTAATTAGGTAATTAGTCTACCTGTTATTATCCTAATTAGGTAGTTAGTCTACCTGTTTCTATCTTAATTAGGTAGTTAGTCTACCTGTTATTATCCTATTTAGGTAGTTAGTCTACCTGTTTCTATATTAATTAGGTAGTTAGTCTACCTGTTTCTATCTTAATTATGTAGTTAGTATACCTGTTTCTATACTAATTAGGTAGTTAGTCTACCTGTTTCTATCTTTATTAGGTAGTTAGTCTACCTGTTTCTATCCTAATAAGCCAGTTAGTCTACCTGTTTCTATCTTAATTAGGTAGTTAGTCTACCTGTTTCTATCTTAATTAAGTAGTTAGTCTACCTGTTTCTATCCTAATTAGGTAGTTAGTCTACCTGTTTCTATCTTAATTAGGTAGTTAGTCTACCTGTTTCTTTTTTAATTAGGTAGTTAGTCTACCTGTTTCTATCTTAATTAGGTAGTTAGTCTACCTGTTTCTATCTTAATTAAGTACTTAGTCTACCTGTTTCTATCTTAATTAGGTACTTAGTCTACCTGTTTCTATCTTAATTAGGTAGTTAGTCTACCTGTTTCTATCTTAATTAGGTAGTTAGTCTACCTGTTTCTATCCTAATTAGGTAGTTATTCTACCTGTTTCTATCTTAATTAGGTAGTTATTCTACCTGTTTCTAACTTAATTAGATAGTTAGTCTACCTGTTTCTATCTTAATTAGGTAGTTAGTCTACCTGTTTCTATCCTAATTAGGTAGTTAGATTGCCTGTTTCTATCTTAATTAGGTAGTTAGTCTACCTGTTTCTAACTTAATTAGGTAGTTAGTCTACCTGTTTCTAACTTAATTAGGTAGTTAGTCTACCTTTTTCTATCTTAATTAGGTAGTTAGTCTACCTGTTTCTATCCTAATTAGGTAATTAGTCTACCTGTTTCTATCCTAATTAGGTAGTTAGTCTACCTGTTTCAAACTTAATTAGGTAGTTAGTCTACCTGTTTCAAACTTAATTAGGTAGTTAGTCTACCTGTTTCTAACTTAATTAGGTAGTTAGTCTACCTGTTTCTATCTTAATTAGGTAGTTAGTTTACCTGTTTCTATCCTAATTAGGTAGTTAGTCTATCTGTTTCTATCCTAATTACGTAGTTTGTCTACCTGTTTCTATCTTAATTAGGTAGTTAGTCTACCTGTTTCTATCTTAATTAGGTAGTTAGTCTACCTGTTTCTATCTTAATTAGAAAGTTGGTCTACCTGTTTCTATCCTAATTAGGTAGTTAGTCTACCTGTTTCTATCTTAATTAGGTAGTTAGTCTACCTGTTTCTAACTTAATTAGGTAGTTAGTCTACCTGTTTCTAACTTAATTAGGTAGTAAGTCTACCTGTTTCTATCTTAATTGGGTAGTTAGTCTACCTGTTTCTATCTTAATTAGGTAGTTAGTCTACCTGTTTCTATACTAATTAGGTTGTTAGTCTACCTGTTTCTATCTTAATTATGTATTAGTCTACCTGTTTCTAACTTAATTAGGTAGTTAGTCTACCTGTTTTTAACTTAATTAGGTAGTTAGTCTACCTGTTTCTATCCTAATTAGGTAGTTAGTCTACCTGTTTCTATCTTAATTAGGTAGTTAGTCTACCTGTTTCTAACTTAATTAGGTAGTTAGTCTACCTGTTTCTATCTAAATTATGTAGTTAGTCTACCTGTTTCTATCTTAATTAGGTAGTTAGTCTACCTGTTTCTATCCTAATTAGGTAGTTAGTCTACCTGTTTCTATCTTAATTAGGTAGTTAGTCTACCTGTTTCTATCTTAATTAGGTAGTTAGTCTACCTGTTTCTCTCCTAATTAGGTAGTTAGTCTACCTGTTTCTATCTTAATTAGGTAGTTAGTCTACCTGTTTCTAACTTAATTAGGTAGTTAGTCTACCTGTTTCAAACTTAATTAGGTAGTTAGTCTACCTGTTTCTAACTTAATTAGGTAGTTAGTGTACCTGTTTCTAACTTAATTAGGTAGTTAGTCTACCTGTTTCTATCTTAATTATGTAGTTAGTCTACCTGTTTCTATCTTAATTAGGTAGTTAGTCTACCTGTTTCTAACTTAATTAGGTAGTTAGTCTACCTGTTTCTATCTTAATTAGGTAGTTAGTCTACCTGTTTCTATCCTAATTAGGTAGTTAGTCTACCTGTTTCTATCTTAATTAGGTAGTTAGTCTACCTGTTTCTATCTTAATTAGGTAGTTAGTCTACCTGTTTCTATCCTAATTAGGTAGTTAGTCTACCTGTTTCTATCCTAATTAGGTAGTTAGTCTACCTGTTTCTATCTTAATTAGGTAGTTAGTCTAACTGTTTCTATCTTAAATTAGGTAGTTAGTCTACCTGTTTCTATCCTAATTAGGTAGTTAGTCTACCTGTTTCTATCCTCATTAGGTTGTTAGTCTACCTGTTTTAAAAAGATATTGAATCAAACATTATTAGAAACATGTGGTACGGTGGACATGGGGCAGCGCGATCGGCTTGCGTACCGAAGGTCCCGGGTTTCTGGTGCAAGCCAGGTGTATCTTTTCCCGGGTCTGGAGGGTGTCCCTGAGACAACCCAGCTCTTACGGGTACCTGACTTTAGTTGGGGTAAAGCAAAGGTGGCTGTGCACAGTGCTGGCCACACAATCACCTAATATGTCGTGGCCACAGAAACTGGTGAAGGCTGCTTCACCGGACCTATGGGTAAATTTGGTCTGACGGGTACTTTTTAACACACACACACATTCACACACACACACATTGAGAATAGAAGACAAATACTAATTGTGCTTTTTCAAAACTGTGTTATTCTCAATTGAATGTCTTCTGCACGTGCTGTCAACATCCGCGGCTCATTTGGCAACGATCTCTTCATCATCATAAACTATCTCATGCTCTTCGTCGTAACTTGTGCCAGTTTCTTCCACTTCGAACTCCAGGCTGGTCAGGTTCATGTGCACCACTACATTCGTGTTTTCGATTTTGTAACGGCCGTCACAGTAGTACTTCCCGCCGTCCCGGGCAGCCACCGCGTGGTTGGTGAGCGTAAGATAAGCGTCCACGAAGACACCGTCTGCGTGGCCGATCCCTTCCCAGCGTTCGCTCCAAGGAGGGTCGATTTTCACGTACTCTGTCGAGTATGATACTTGAGCAAATACTTTGTTTTTTTCTGCAGGTAAAAACAAAAATGAATGTAAAGGAATATATCTAGATCAAACCAAATATATCTAGATCAAACCAAATATATCTAGATCAAACCAAATATATCTAGATCAAACCAAATATATCTAGATCAAACCAAATATATCTAGATCAAACCAAATATATCTAGATCCAACCAAAGACTATAATAAGATGAACCGCTTGATTTGATATTTCTGCTATTTGATAACTTGAAACAAAGACTATAATAAGATGAACAGCTTGATTTGACATTTCTGCTTTTTGATAACTTGAAACAAAGACTATAATAAGATGAATCGCTTGATTTGACATTTCTGCTATTTGATAACTTGAAACAAAGACTAGTCTATAATAAGATGAACCGCTTGATTTGATTTTTCTGCTATTTGATAACTTGAAACAGAGACTATAATAAGATGAACCGCTTGATTTGATATTTCTGCTATTTGATAACTTGAAACAAAGACTAGTCTATAATAAGATGAACCGCTTGATTTGATTTTTCTGCTATTTGATAACTTGAAACAGAGACTATAATAAGATGAACCGCTTGATTTGATATTTCTGCTATTTGATAACTTGAAACAAAGACTAGTCTATAATAAGATGAACCGCTTGATTTAATATTTCTGCTATTTGATAACTTGAAACAGAGACTATAATAAGATGAACCGCTTGATTTGATATTTCTGCTATTTGATAACTTGAAACAAAGACTATAATAAGATGAATCGCTTTGATTTGATATTTCTGCTATTTGATAACTTGAAACAAAGACTATAATAAGATGAACCGCTTGATTTGATATTTCTGCTATTTGATAACTTGAAACAAAGACTATAATAAGATGAACAGCTTGATTTGACATTTCTGCTATTTGATAACTTGAAACAAAGACTATAATAAGATGAATCGCTTGATTTGACATTTCTGCTATTTGATAACTTGAAACAAAGACTAGTCTATAATAAGATGAACCGCTTGATTTGATATTTCTGCTATTTGATAACTTGAAACAAAGACTATAATAAGATGAACCGCTTGATTTGACATTTCTGCTATTTGATAACTTGAAACAAAGACTATAATAAGATGAATCGCTTGATTTGACATTTCTGCTATTTGATAACTTGAAACAAAGACTAGTCTATAATAAGATGAACCGCTTGATTTAATATTTCTGCTATTTGATAACTTGAAACACTTTGTTTCGGAATTTCTGATCGTACAACTTCCTCTAGACTTCCGGTTAAGTAATTCGCTATGATTTTCTCGATGGAATATTAAGATTAAAATCGAAAGTTGTATACAGCGGAAACCTTTAATGCCAGCGTAGGAGCGTAGAAGTCATTCAAGATTCAAGACAGTCTTTCTTATTGTGTGAGCATGGGAAAAAAGAACATATTTTAACCCTTACAGTCCCGGGCGCGTATATAGCGGAACAGAAGGCAGCATAGATAGAAGTAGGTCGGCACGGGAAGGGTTAAGATCTAAAACTAAAGCAAGTTGTCCATCTTATTATAGTCATTGATCTAATGCAGAATCGAGAAACATGGCGACAATAAAATAAATGCATCAAAAACAAAATTTCTTTATTTTGGTAGTATTTTGGCTCCATGACATTTAAACACCTGACAAATAAACACGCGACACTTAAACACAGACACTTAACCATCTGGACGGTAATGTCATAGTTAAAAGTGTGTTTATCTGTCGCTACGATTAACTGTCCGCGTGTTTAGGTGTCGTGTGGTTAAGTGTCCGCGTGTTTAAGTCTTGCGTGTTTATAGCGTTTAACCGTTGGTTCTGTTTTTAACCGTGTAAAGCTACAAACGCAGTGGGCACAAACACCAACACGTCTTCTCAGTGAATACGGCTTTCGTTGTGAGTCGGTGTTGGTGACACTATTTAAACCTAGTAACCGCACGCAGTGAGTTCAACACGACTTCGGACTTCAACAACACGCCTTCGCACCAACTTTTTTGACGAGAGTGCTCAACTGGCTTGCTACATCTCATGCCTTCGTTTTTTTCACGGTTGCTAGTAGTCGCGTCGACCTTGAATGTGTGACGTCATATGGTTGGACTGGGGACATTTTCACTTTCAATTTTCTCATCGAGAAAGCATCGCAGACAATTTCTGATTTCATTTTTGAATTCAGCGACTAAAAATCAAGGGGATATTCGAGCAGAATTTGAATTTGTGAAATATTTAGCGAGATTAAAAAAAAAAAATACGGTAATAATATTGCACACTGCCGGGTTTCGTCTGGCGCCGCGGCCACCAAGAGCAGTACATTTAAATGTTTTCTTTTAGGACTTGAAAAGACAATCAAGAAGCTATTTCTTTTTTCCATAATGTCAATGATTATATACACCACATTGGATCGGACTTTGATCAATAAAAAGTTACAGTACTTTATAATAATCAGTACGTTTTCTTGTTGCTTCTGTTTTTGCTTTGTTCTGACTTGTTTGTTTTGTACATTAATTGTTGTTTTATGATTGTCTGTTTGTTTGTTTGTTGTGATCAAGGACTTGTATGAGTATTGGAGCTCTTAAAGTTTAAGTGGTCCGTAAAACCTGTACAGCCATGGCAGCCATGCTTTGTACCCTGGGGACTGGAGGACCTTACATGTACCTCAAGATTCTGCTGAGTGCAGATGATGATGACTTATCTCAATGTAATCAAAAGTCGTTCTCTTGGGGACAACGGTTTTCGGAAGTTTGTGGTGCGCTCGGTGATGCTTGGGATCACTAGCTCTAAAAGTGTCCGAACAGTTGAGGGTCTCATCCTGATGTACGTGATACATTTTTCCTCGTCGTTCAAAACCTCGTATAAAAGATGATGGTATTCCCCAAACCGAAGGTGTGTTGGTGTTTGTGCCCACTGCCTAAAGCTACAAACGCAGTGGGCACAAACACCAACACGTCTTCTCAGTGAATACGGCTTTCGTTGTGAGTCGGTGTTGGTGACACTATTTAAACCTAGTAACCGCACGCAGTGAGTTCAACACGACTTCGGACTTCAACAACACGCCTTCGCACCAACTTTTTTGACGAGAGTGCTCAACTGGCTTGCTACATCTCATGCCTTCGTTTTTTTCACGGTTGCTAGTAGTCGCGTCGACCTTGAATGTGTGACGTCATATGGCTGGACTGGGGAAATTTTCACTGTCAATTTTCTCATCGAGAAAGCATCGCAGACAATATCTGATTTCATTTTTGAATTCAGCGACTAAAAATCAAGGGGAGATCCGAGCAGAATTTGAATTTGTGAAATATTTAGCGAGATTAAAAAAATAAAAAATACGGTAATAATATTGCACACTGCCGGGTTTCGTCTGGCGCCGCGGCCACCAAGAGCAGTACATTTAAATGTTTTCTTTTAGGACTTGAAAAGACAATCAAGAAGCTATTTCTTTTTTCCATAATGTCAATGATTATATATTATGTTACGGCCAAAGCCCGAAGTGCGGCCAGATCGCGATCTGGCCGGCCAGATCGCGCTTTGGCCGACGCGCTTGGCCAATGTCCGATGTGCTTGAAATTGCTAGTGTTTACGCTACTTTGGCCGGCCACTTCGCGATGTGGCTGGCAATCCCTGGCCAATATCCGATGTACTGATGCTAGAATGTTCGGTAGGCGGCACAGGTGTGATGGCGGTTTGCATAGGGTAGCAAGGACAGTGATACATACGCTGTGACGATAATTTTCTGTTCATCTTCTGCTTTTCAGAGAAAGTCCTGCCGAAGTGGTCACTATAATTATCAAGGAAATTAATTATCACACGATTTAGTAAACTATCTACCTGGATAAAAACACCATTTGCGTCATAAATTGACTGTTGATGTCTGTGATTAGAAGATTGACTTTTGATAATCCACAAAGGTGGTCAGGTCAGGCAGGAGCGACCGTATTTTTATCTAGCCATTGTCCGCACGGTCTAAGTATAGTTTCATGTGTTGTATAAACATGGGTGGGGCCGCCAGTCGCAATGACAAAGAGCTTGTTTAATTTTTTGATAATAGATAGAGAGGGAGTGTCAATACTGTACAGGACAGGGCCACCATTGATCTCGTTACCCACATCGACGACCGCGAAAACTCCCTCCCAGCCCCACCCCATTGACGGACCCTCGAAGCCACAAGCGACCGGAATGTTTGGACAAAGGGATCGGAGACAGACATGTGACTTTAAAGAAAGTCCACCCACTCTTTTCTCATTGGTCCGTGTTATATTATGTGGGTAGATCTTCCTTGTTTTAAAAACACCCCAAACACGACTTTACGCACTTATTTCCTTTTGGATTTTAGTATTGTAAGACAACTGATGATAGAGATTGAAAATTTACTATAATAAACTAATTAGACTGATTTTTTAATTTATTTTAATTAAAGATTGATAATTTACTATATAATAAACTATTTTGACTGATTATGTAATTTAGTATAATTAATAATCAATATAGGCCTAATGTGATAATTACGGTATATAAACACTCGAAATCTACTCAAGACCTTCTTAATCGGGCTTTGGCCGATCGCCCCTGGCCATTTCGCGATCTGGCCGGCCAGGGTCCGAAATAAAGAACAGATCGGGCTTTGGCCGGTCAAATGTGAGGTGATATTGGCCACTTCGCGATCTGGCCGGCCAGATGATGATGACTTATCTCAATGTAATCAAAAGTCGTTCTCTTGGGGACAACGGTTTTCGGAAGTTTGTGGTGCGCTCGGTGATGCTTGGGATCACTAGCTCTAAAAGTGTCCGAACAGTTGAGGGTCTCATCCTGATGTACGCGATACATTTTTCCTCGTCGTTCAAAACCTCGTATAAAAGATGATGGTATTCCCCAAACCTTTCTCTCTTTCAAAATATGTGATGAACCCAGTACCGTTGCCCTATAATACCTTTTCCCGAGCCAATAAAATAGAACAAGCTGCAATGCACAGCGCCTCCATTTTGGAACGACCTGTGTGTCACATGATCTCTAGGCTCTCGCTGGCTAAAAGTTGAACGCAAGTCGTATCGCGCACTGCGTTTGTGCCAATCCCAGTTCAATCGTACAATTGGCGTTCGGCTTAAGATACGTGCCGAAGGTGTGTTGGTGTTTGTGCCCACTGCGTTTGCAACCCTAACCCTAAGGCTGCAAACGCAGTGGGCACAAACACCAACACACCTTCGGCACGTATCTTAAGCCGAACGCCAATTGTACGATTGAACTGGGATTGGCACAAACGCAGTGCGCGATACGACTTGCGTTCAACTTTTAGCCAGCGAGAGCCTAGAGATCATGTGACACACAGGTCGTTCCAAAATGGAGGCGCTGTGCATTGCAGCTTTGCAGCTTGTTCTATTTTATTGGCTCGGGAAAAGGTATTATAGGGCAACGGTACTGGGTTCATCACATATTTTGAAAGAGAGAAAGGTTTGGGGAATACCATCATCTTTTATACGAGGTTTTGAACGACGAGGAAAACTGTTCGGACACTTTTAGAGTAGGGATGTTAAACGAAAATCGGAATACCGGATTCCGGTTTTGAAACTGAAAACCGGTTTTCAAAACAAACCGGTTTTAACATCCCTATTTTATAGCTAGCGATCCCAAGCATCACCGAGCGCACCACAAACTTCCGAAAACCGTTGTCCCCAAGAGAACGACTTTTGATTACATTGAGGTAAGTCATCATCATCTGCACTCAGCAGAATCTTGAGGTACATTTAAGGTCCTCCAGTCCCCAGGGCACAAAGCATGGCTGCCATGGCTGTACAGGTTTTACGGACCACTTAAACTTTAAGAGCTCCAATACTCATACAAGTCCTTGATAACAACAAACAAACAAACAGACAAACATAAAACAACAATTAATGTACAAAACAAACAAGTCAGAACAAAGCAAAAACAGAAGCAACAAGAAAACGTACTGATTATTATAAAGTACTGTAACTTTTTATTGATCAAAGTCCGATCCAATGTGGTGTATATAATCATTGATATTATGGAAAAAAGAAATAGCTTCTTGATTGACTTTTCAAGTCCTAAAAGAAAACATTTAAATGTACTGCTCTTGGTGGCCGCGGCGCCAGACGAAACCCGGCAGTGTGCAATATTATTACCGTATTTTTTTTTTTTTTAATCTCGCTAAATATTTCACAAATTCAAATTCTGCTCGGATCTCCCCTTGATTTTTAGTCGCTGAATTCAAAAATGAAATCAGATATTGTCTGCGATGCTTTCTCGATGAGAAAATTGAAAGTGAAAATGTCCCCAGTCCAGCCATATGACGTCACACATTCAAGGTCGACGCGACTACTAGCAACCGTGAAAAAAACGAAGGCATGAGATGTAGCAAGCCAGTTGAGCACTCTCGTCAAAAAAGTTGGTGCGAAGGCGTGTTGTTGAAGTCCGAAGTCGTGTTGAACTCACTGCGTGCGGTTACTAGGTTTAAATAGTGTCACCAACACCGACTCACAACGAAAGCCGTATTCACTGAGAAGACGTGTTGGTGTTTGTGCCCACTGCGTTTGTAGCTTAAGTCTGGCGTGTTTAAGTGTCGCGTGTTTAAGTGTCACCTGTTTATCTGTCGCAGTTTAAATGTCGGCAAACCGGTATGTACTAGTAAAAAGAAATGATTATACTGCAAAACAAGGGACTCAAAAACCTTTTGAAGTAGTTTGTAATTATTATTAGCTTCTTTTTTCTTTAAAAACTCTTTACAATTGGCACTTTTATGGGATGAAATTCTAGGATGAAATGTAAATCACCTAGATCTTTAGCATAAAATCTAATCTAAAACCTGACCCTAGCGTTTAGGTCTACTGCCCCCGCCCTCTATCTTCCACCACACATAAATAACTGAAAGTAAAGTATCCCGTCGAGACAAATTGATTCATAAAGCCGGTGATGATTTTGTGGCCACGGCATACTAGGTGATTGTCTGGCCAACACAATGCACCGCCGCCTTTACTTTACCCCAACTAAGGTCAGGTACCCATCAGAGCTGGGTAGACCCAGGGACACCCTCCATACCCGGGAAAAAAGTCCTCCCTAGCCATCATCAGGATTCGAACCCAAAACCTTCGGGCCCCATAAACAACTGGACACAGCTGTAGAAATGTTATTGGTGAAAGGTGGAAAGGATAAAGCCTAGCCAGATATCAAGCACCTGTCTGTAATGTGTAGCATATAACAAGCAATAAGATATAAAAAAGTATGTATTGTATAACTTAGCAAGCAAGAAGATAACAACCTGCATGTGATGGGTAACATATATCAAGCAATAAGATAACAACATGTATGTAATGTGTAATATATATCAAGCAATAAGATAACAACATGTATTTAATGTGTAATATATAGCAAGCAATGAGATAACAACATGTATGTAATGTGTAACATATAGCAAGCAATGAGATAACAACATGTATGTAATGTGTAATATATATCAAGCAATAAGATAACAACATGTATGTAATGTGTAATATATATCAAGCAATGAGATAACAACATGTATGTAATGTGTAATATATATCAAGCAATGAGATAACAACATGTATGTAATGTGTAATATATATCAAGCAATGAGATAACAACATGTATGTAATGTGTAATATATATCAAGCAATGAGATAACAACATGTATGTAATGTGTAATATATATCAAGCAATGAGATAACAACATGTATGTAATGTGTAATATATATCAAGCAATGAGATAACAACATGTATGTAATGTGTAATATATCAAGCAATGAGATAACAACATGTATGTAATGTGTAATATATATCAAGCAATAAGATAACAACATGTATGTAATGTGTAATATATATCAAGCAATGAGATAACAACATGTATGTAATGTGTAATATATATCAAGCAATGAGATAACAACATGTATGTAATGTGTAATATATATCAAGCAATGAGATAACAACATGTATTTAATGTGTAACATATAGCAAGCAATGATATAACAACATGTATTATGTAAGATAACAACATGTATTATGTAAGATAACAACATGTATTATGTAAGATAACAACATGTATTATGTAAGATAACAACATGTATTATGTAAGATAACAACATGTATTATGTAAGATAACAACATGTATTATGTAAGATAACAACATGTATTATGTAAGATAACAACATGTATTATGTAAGATAACAACATGTATTATGTAAGATAACAACATGTATTATGTAAGATAACAACCGTACCGTCTTGAATACCAATAAAGAAAGGAGGCGGTGTGTCGTCTACTTGAGAAGTCTGAAATATATTTTTAAAAAAACACAAACGAATCAACAAGGAATGAGTACAAACGCGAAAAAAAAGTTTCGGATAATAATTCATCAAAGATTGAGTAAATACATGGGAAAAGTTTATGAAAAAAAGCATCAAAGATTGAGTGACAACATGTAAAATGTTTATGAAAAATAATCCAAGATTGGGTGAATAGGGCCTACATGAGCAAAGTTTTTTTTTAAAGAAAAATTATATATTATATATTATATTATAAAAATTATATATATTATATTATATTATATTATATTATATTATATTATATTATATTATATTATATTATATTATATTATATTATATTATATTATATTATATTATATTATATTATATTATATTATATTTTATTATATTATATTATATTATATTATATTATATTATATTATATTATATTATATTATATTTTATTATATTATATTATATTATATTATATTATATTTTATTATATTATTATATATCTTCGGGGGCACGGTGGCCGGACGGCAGAAGATTCGACTAGCATACCGAATGTCTCGAGTTCGAATCCTGGTGAAGGCTATGATTTGTTCCTGGGCCGGGGGTTAGTTTACCCGGCTAGTTGGGGGTAAAGTAAAGCGGCTGAGCGAGATCAGGCCACACAATCACCTAGTATGCCTTGGCCACAGAAACTGGTGGACGCTGCTTCACCGACCCTATGGATCCATTCGGTTCGACGGGATACTTTATTTTTGCTTTTCTAGTTTGACAGTAACAACGCGAACATCATAACAACACAGCAATCAAACATCTTATATATTACAGACGCTCCTTCTAGGAAGAAGATTATCGCGTCCTACGCACATCCGTGGTTTTAGTCTAGAGTCTAGTCCTGCATTTATCTAATAGCATTCGGGCATGGAATGGGTTACCTGAACAAACCAGGAAAACCAGTAACTTAACATCATTTAAAACATTCATTAAAAAAATGCAAGACTAGACTCGGACCACGCATTAGAGTAGGACGCAATAATCTTCTTTATAGTAGAAGCGTCTGTAATGTATAAGATAAGATTTCTATTAGTGTTTTAAATGTTAACCCTTACAGTCCCGGGCGCGTATATAGCGCAACTGAAGGTCGGTACGGGAAGGGTTAAGTTACTGGTTTTCCTGGTTTGTTCAGGCAACCTATTCCATGCCCGAAAGCCACTCGGGAAGAAATAGTACTGTTATGAATTCGTTCTGGCATAGGTGATAAGAAAAATATTTTTTTTCCTTATGTTTATCTGAGCTTTGTAATAGATTGTTTTTGTGTTGTATTTCTAAATTTGAGTTTAATGCCTTGTGTATTATTACTACTTTACTCTTTGCCCTTCTGTCCTCTGGTGTTTCTAGGTTTAGTGATTTGACTAGTGGTGTTACTCTTGACAGTTGTGAATATTCGTCAGTAATGAACCTTGCAGCTCTTTTTTGAATTTGTTCTAATTTTTAAATGTTTTCTTTAGTTGATGGGTCCCATACAGGTGCTGCTTATTCTAGTATAGGCCTAACTAATGTGCGATAGCATTTTAGTTTTATATTCTTATTAGTCTACATTTGTAGAAGCTTCTCTTTACGACGCTTAATGTTCTTTTATATTTTTTAATTACTTCATTAATATGTGGATTCCATTACAATGTATCGTTTATTATCTTTATGTAATCGATTACCTTGTAACTGCACTTCAAATATGTAACGATATGTCCATCAGTAAACTCTGCCCACTGATGAAAAAACATACTTCCGGCTAAAAGAAATAAAAAAAACACATTTAAACAGTATTATTGTATTCATATTGAAAAAAACAACAGCACACTTAGCTGAAACTTTAAAGTGTATTGTTTCGTGTTTTCATTTACGTCTAATGTTCCAAAATTTTGTGTTTGCAAAGCTCTTCGCTTCAGGTATCAAGCCAATTAACAAAAATCCAAAATGCACGGAAAATATTAATAAAACAATACCAACCCATAAAACACAGTTTGTTTCTACAAAAACTAGATAGATAATCAGATGTAGGCCTACTGCTTGCCTTAATATTTCTGCGATTTGATGATTCGAAAACTCCTGTTTCGGAATTTCCAATCACAAACAGAATTACAGAAGAAACCGGGAAAACTTAACCCTTACAGTCCCGGGCGCGTATATAGCGGAACTGAAGGCAGCATAGATAGAAGTAGGTCAGTACGAGAAAGGTTAACATCATTTAAAAATATAAGCTTAGTAGAAATGCAGTTATTAGGGGACGTCCATTAATTACGTCAACAAAATAGGGGGGAGGGGGGGTCTGAAAAAGTTTGACAATTGTTGACATGGGGGAGGGAGGGAGGTCAAGAAAAGTTGACGTCAACAATGTTACTTTTTCTGAAGTAAATAATGATACAAATTTAGTACTAAATTCTACATTTGTCCTGTTAAACTTACATAAATAACATTAACAACATAGTTTTACATTTTACGTTAATACAAATATATCAATTATGGAAACTACATTTGATATGTCCTTTTTGTGTCCATCTTGCTAGTTTGTAGATCCATGAATGGGTGGAAACTAATGCAATTGTTAACAAGGCAAAGTGACCGACCGATTGTAGAAAACCTCACCTTCGCTGTCTAGCGTAGTGTTGCCAGACACATGGGTGTCTAAAGGAGGACACCGAGAGACAAAAAAGAGGATATTGTGTTTCAATTGCATTGTTTCGCATTTAGCCCGCAATCAGTATAATGTTATTACAAGAGCTGCCACTAAGTTTAAATGTCTATTGGTAAACTGAGTAAGAAACAGTTTTGTTAAAAATAACATATAAATTCAATGTAGGCTGATGGGCAGCTTGCATTTGGTTGGGCAACTTTAAAGCTCATGCACGAGTCTTCTAAAAAACGGGATAATTCTTTTCTTGTACAATTGATCACCTGTTTATTAATTATATTCTTAACATGTTAATACTAATTTTAAAATGTATTTGTCCTAATGCCTACAAAACATAAAATATTACAAAAGCTGGACATTTTATAGGTAATGTGCTTTGCCTGCCGGACGGAGGACAAGAGTCTAAATAGGAGGACATGTCCTCCTTTTGCCGGACGTCTGGCAACCCTAGACTAGCAAAACATGGTGGCTGGAATAACAAAGGAACACAAACACACCAACAAACTGTCTGCAGAGAACGTTCAGAAACCCAGTTTTTTTGCCGCTCAGTACATCTTAATTAGGCTATGCGCCAAAGTAAGGCGTTCGTTATATAAGCCATGTAAGCGATAGCTGGGATTGACAATAGAACTAAAAACAATAATAGGCTTTCGCCGAGACTATAATTAATGTTTGCAAAGCATTGGATGAAGTGAATTTTGTGAATCCAACATGGTTATTTAAAAAATATTTCCTTCAGAAAAATAATTCTTGGCCCACCCCATAAAGTACGAAATAATTGGCCTACCTTATTTCCTTTTAACATCCCTAATTCTGATATATAAACTAATATATTTTTGCTCACTACGTTATAATAGGTGAAATATTAAAATTAGGTCGATTAAGCTACATATTTAGTAATTTTTACGTTTTCATTTCTAATTTTCTGGAAAAATTTAATGAGCTAAAAATGTATTAGTATCAGTGGCGTCGCCAGTATTGCAAGGAGTGGGTTGCAAATAGTGCAAGGTTGGGGGACAGGGAAGACAACTACCGTGAGTATATAAAGTGTGTGTGCACAATAATGTAAGAAGGAATAATGAACATATGGTTAAAACTAGGTATGCTAAAACCGGTTTTTCTTCAAAACCGGTTTTTAATTCTGTAAAACCGGTTTAAAACCGGTTTAAAACCGGTTCAAACCGGATTTCGGTTTCTTTCCCCCCTCCCCCCCCCCCCATTTCCGCACAATGTCACAAGTTACAGGCCGGAAAAGCCAAATGTGCGTAGTTTTGTAGGTATATTTTAAAAATAATTCAAATTTAATTAGTGTTTGCAGGGCATTCAAGAGGTTGATTTCTTTGAATACAATATGATTTTGTACGCTTTAACATAGCATTCTTTAGAACAAAAAAAAATGTAGGGGTAATCTATTAAAACCGATAATAGCTTTCAATTGTGATAATCAAATTTGCGATTATCGTTGACCATGATATTAAAAAGCATATGAAGAGGATGACGATGTTAATCAAGGATGCTTAGTCCTGCTTATCTGTTGGGAACATAGTTTACAACGAGCCATCGTTATAGACGTTTTTTTTTAAATTTTCTGACACAAAGGATTGTAACTGTAACTTAACATTTGGTTTGATGTTGTTTTTATCGCAAGCCATAGTTGGTATTTGGAAGAAAAGAAACACAATATCTAAGTATAAATAGTGTTAGCAAGACATTTTAAGAATTGTTTTGTGTGAATCCAACATTATTTATTAAAATTATATGAAAAGAACAATAGTAAACATATGAGAATTATAGTCAATTAGAAATATTTTTAACAAGTTTTAAAATGTATTACAATTATAGTATAGACCTTTCCGTTTAAAATCTATTTTAAACATAAAAGTAAGCGTCTAAAATTGTGTTACTTGTTTTGAGGGGGGGGGGGGTAACCAATTGTTGACGTAATTATATAGGGGGGGTCTCTGAAAGTTTGACAGTTGTTGACAAGGGGGAGAAGGGGAGGTAAAAATCGCCTAAAAATTGTTGACGTAATTAATGGACGTCCCCTTAGACGCAAAAATCTGCTTTATAGAAGGAGCGTCTGTAATGTATAAGATAAAATAATCTACTGTTTATAGATGAAAATGTTTTTCCTAACTTTTATAATTACAAATAGGCCTAGGCCTACTTTGATATAATTTGTATTTACATTTTAATGTAAGACTCTTTTATCTGTAATGCTTTTATATGATTCACTGACCATGGTAAACACGAGCTAAGGAAAATTTACGTGAATTCTCTCCCCTTCCATTTATGCTATAATCACTTCCTTATTTTGCTAAATGGTTAATCCACCCATCGTTCTACCTATTAGGCCTAGTAGAATTAATAAACCTACATTAAAAAAAACTAAATACGATAAGCTTGTAGCAGCAAAGAAAATCCAATTAATTTGTCAAGTGTAACTGCAGGCTATGACGACATTTAAATAGCAAGACAAGTAAGATTACCTTGTCCCATGTTGCAGGCAAAGCCAAGAGCCCAAACAATAACTAGCCACTTCATGATGATCCGACTCAAAACTGTTTATGCGGTCTACTGAGCTCAGAAACAAATGTCGTGCTTCGAAATAAAGGCTCGATGAGCAGACGCGAAGAAGAAGTGTTGACACGTCACAAAGTTCAATGTATTATCAAACTAATCAGTTGTTTTGGCGGGTTGGTGAGATTTATGGGGAGGTGATTTCGTCCAAAGCAGAGTTCGACAAACATTTCTGTTGTGAG